>JAPMOQ010023642.1:6569921-6584394 GCA_026543055.1 Argiope trifasciata
ATATATGTATTTTCATGCTGACAGAAATTTACATATGATCTAAATTTAAAATTCGCTTATTTGATTTCTGTATTCATGAGAAGCTATTAATTATTTTCAATTAGCCAATGCTTTTCGTATTCCTTCTTTTATATATTTTATTAGCTTAATATGTCATAAATTATACGGATTCAATGACTGGTTTTCATGAATTCGGAATTTCTATTCCCAAACGTAACGTTAGAATTACTCCTAGGATAAATCCTCGAGCCACTCTAAACGACAGCGTGTTTGCCAATTCAGTTTCTTTGATACTCATCCCTTTTGCTCCTCTTTCCTCGGGCTTTATATTAACTCTCTGAATCCAATTGAAGGAAGATTCATCTCGAGGTAATTTTTTGTCCATGGAAACAGAACTAAATCGTTCTTTCTATTAGAGAAATTTCAGGAGGAGAACTGCTTTTGATCTTGCTGTTGACGTTTGCTGTCATCCATAAAAAGGACTTCCATTGATAGTCATTTGAGGTTTGAAAGAAGAGATTTAAAAGGTTAACCTCGCGTTGTAAATTCTTTTAGAGCATAAGACATTTCTTATTCTCCCATTTCATGTATTAGGAATAAAAATATGTAGGGTAGGATTAAACTATATTGGAGTATGTAGACGCTTCAAGCTTTAATTTTCAATTGAAAAGTTTTTTTTATTGATTTTCCTTTAGCATCTATCAAAGTTGCTTTTAAATAACAAATAATATGATTAACCGAGATAACAAAGCTTTTTAATTGAGGAACACCTTAATGATAAATTGTATAGAGTAACAGGCACATGCAAAATTTTTAAATTTAAAGGCAGCTTTAAACCGAAGAAGGCCAAAAATAAAAATATGAAACTTTATTTTAAACATAATTTGATTGCCCAAACACAAAGCTTACCAAAACCACTGACATGAAACTAACTGAGAAGGAAATTGGAACACAGTGAATGACAAATGTATTTAAAAATATGATAAATAAAATCCCAGAATAATTTAATGATATTTATAAGATTTTATTAAACAAAAAATGATCACGTGCGTTACACTTGTAAATTAAATGAAAATTTAAAGTTAAATTGCCCTGAAAAAATTGTAAAAAAGACTCCAGATATTCCACAAAATAATGGAGCTCTTAGGCAGCTGCCTCTTTAATATAGCGATCCTGGAAAAGGGAAACATAGATTGGCTTATTTATTAAGTTTGAATTTTTTTCTAATGATATAGAAAATTTCAAATGAATTTCGAACGTAAAATTCCATCATAAATTCTCAAAATACTTCTCATGCAATGCATAAAAATGCATCCAAATGAGAATATTTTTTGAAACGTAAAATCCAAAATCTATATGTTGATATAAAACATGAATCAATACTGTTTAATCTTCCACAATATAGTGCACAAGGTGGTGGTCTTACCTTAATCTTCAACTCCCACTCGGCCAAAGGTACACTGGTAAATCTGATTAACCGGACCACCGCGACAGTAACACTAGTGAGAACTTTGGCTGAGTTCGGCCATTGTATAACCCTTCAAGCGGGAAGCATGTTCAGTCATCGGTAAGAGGTAGGAGACCCCCAAATTTCTCTACCCACCCGGGTGGCGAGAAACAGCCACCATACCGGAAACTTCTCCTCATCATTTCTGAGTTGTTAGGTGGTGAAGAAAACTGCTATATTTACAAAAAATCAATAAGCTTTATTACGCTGCGGTACAAAACATTGACACCTGATTTTAAAAACTACAAATTATATTGAGTGCATTCTCCATCCTAACTTGAAGAGGCAATAAAAGCAAATATAATGCCACAAATTGCTTAATGTCTCAAAATTAAAATATTTTATTGAAGATATATAAAAATCGGGAATCAAAATTTGGCAACTACTAAGTAATCTCACATATGTAAGAAATAAAAGATAACAAAAAGGGAAACAGGGAGTTCGAGCTGTTTTACATCAATGACTTTTATCAAACGTCCCCGGTTTGATTTGTATAGATTCATTTTGATTTCCTTATTGAACTTCTTTGCACATCATTACAGAGCACAAATCAGTCTTTTCCAGTAATTATATTGTTTATTATTATACACAATCCCTTGCAGGAGGTGCCGCACATTCTCAATGATGTTCAGATCGGGGCTGTGTGTGAGCCAATCAGGACTTCAGGTATCCCAACGCACTTTTTGCTGTGTGGATGCTCGCATTGTCTGGCTGTCAAATCCATTTGTTTTGCCCAAATTGCCCATGACATTATGGGATAAAAAGTATTTCGAAGATCATCAAGATATTTTAGCCTGTTTTATTTGCCTTCAACAACCTTTATCATGAGAATAGCAAAGATGAAGATAGCACCTAAAATCATGACACCGCCACCATCTACTTGTCGCTCCACTCGATGGGGTGCGACGACGTTATCACTTCTGTGTTTGAACATATGAACTACCATTGCCTGGTCCGTCGAGACAAAGTCGTTTCTCTTCCATGTAAACCTCTTGCTTGAAGTCTGCGCATTAGGCAATGTGTTTGCATACGAATTTGAGACGCTGTTTCCTGTGTCTTTGGCAGTTATTTCGTGATTCTTTCATAGATAAAATACTGCTTAGCAAACGATCGACAAATAGTTCGACGTGAAGCTCTAACACCGGTTTTATTCTTTGCGATACGGATGGCGACCAGTTCATATTGCCCCATTAATTGGTGTGTCCTACACCTAATACTCCTTTTATCTTGGACCGACAATGTTGCATGATATCCGGTGTTCTTCCCTTTTTCCCGGTTCCTATTCTTGAGCATCTTGATGATTTTATTCTTAGAAACACTTGCTTGGACAACTCTTTTCTTGAGACTTTTAAATTGGGCATACAAGGTCATGATTTCTGTTTCTTTTCATTTAACGTCCACATGCTTTTTAAATTACACCACTCTTATTGCGCCATCTGCAAGCTGTCCAACTGGTAACGGAGCACTTATATTTGTATGAAATATTTCCAAAATTCTAAGTGCTAGCTTAAGTTTTCGCTACTCATTTTCATACATTTTCTGTAAAATGCTATAATTTTGAAATATTAAACAATTATTAATATCCACATCTGCCTCTTATTGTACCTTTAAATTAGTATGGAGAACATATCGGTAGAAGATTTGAAGTTTTTTTAAGAATTAGGTGGTCACCAATTTTGTCAAGCACTGCAACAAATCACTTCAGGCTAAGATAACATTCTTAGCCGGAAAAAATGACACTATTCCCATTTAAAATCGTTAGTTTAAATAACGCTTCTTCTTTTCTCAGTAAATAATCTTTTATCCATTCATAGGGGAGAAATATAGTAGAACTTATCAAATACTCCTATTTGAAATTTGTTAAAACTACAAGTAACTCTTACTTCTATAAATTCTTGGAACATATCATTTTAGTATTAAATATTATTTTGAAGATGGATGGGAGGTAATACCAGATCAGGTGTCGTCCTTGTCATTTTACTACTGCTTAAAATTACGGGTTAGATCTGCAAATAGTCATATTATTGCTTCAAAACAAACTGTTAATGTTACTAACGTTGTAGTTATATTCGGAAGAAAAAAAATCATTATTATTTATAGCTCATTTTATCCTTTTCAAGGGAAAAATGTAGTTCAGCTTATAAAATACTCTTTTATAATTCAGGAGCTCATAAGTTTATCTCCTCATTATCTTCTAAATTTCATCACTAGCATATGATAAATTAAAATGCTACTGCAGTTTGGTACTTGCATTGCATTGTAAAATTTTTAGTAAGTCTTATGACTTAAATTGTTAAAATTTGCCATTCTAGTTTTCCGCATTTTATTAAGAATTGATTTTCCTTCTTTTCTGTTGTTGGTTTGAATAATTAAAAAATGTCAATTTTGTTACATCTTTTAGAAAACATAATGTAAGCTGATGTCTGAATTATAAGAATTTGTGTTCCATCAGCACAGTTGCTACAAATTCAGTTAAGAAATCTTTCAATGAACGAAAGAAGGATTACTCTTTACTTTCTCGTATTCGGAGTGAGAGGATTGTTATCGTGGAAAAATTTAACTCCAGATTTCGATATATCATCATGTTTTAGATTTTAATAATAATAATGATAATAAATGGAACTTTCGTCTGTGAATACTATAACTTAGAAACGCAATACGCTAGACGAATGAAATTTCGTATTTGTTTGCCTGTTCATTTGCATGTGAGCGTCATAAATCTTGAAACACAAACAGAGTAATGATGTACGTATTTTTCTCACCATATTTCTAAATTTGTGTCATATTTAGGAGAAAAGTCTCCAAATCATTGATTGTTTGTCGAACTCCCTATTCTAGTATATAAGGACACGATAACTGAAAAATGGAGAAATGCATGGACTGTATCGTAATGTGGGCTATTTTACGTTCATTTCAGGCTCTCGAATCAAATGTCATAACGACTCGATCATTCAAAGTGTCTCGCAAGCCACGGTAGGACGGAAGTGGTTTGCTTTTGCAGTAACTGCGCATTACCCCTTTGAGGAGTAGAACTGTCTTAAAGCAATAAGTGTTGCTTTTTGAAACATATAGTCCTTAAAAATAATGAAATCTAATGATCTGATAGTTTTTGTTTGCATCTTTATTTAATAAAACCAATCCGCATCTGCTTGGATACAACTCCAGAGTTATTTAAGAACAGATTTCATTATTCTGAAGCATGATTTTCCAACAAGGATACTTAGACTAGCAGCTCCATATTCAAAATTCCGCACCACATTTATTGGAAGAAATTTGGCATCGTTATATTTAGTTTGTACCCTGACCCCGTACTTCCAATCTTAATCGAATCAGATTTCCAACATGGGACTGAGACTCTGTTGCCTCGACTCCCTGTCCGTTTTACAAGCCATACAATCATCTCACAATTGTAATAAGGTAATAGGGATGATAAAAGAAAAGATAAAAAGTGTTAAAATTAACAAGTTGATAGAGTTGAATTGGATTAAGGCCCATATTGAGATATATGGTAATGAAAAGGCGGATCACTATGCGAAGTTGGTGACACAGAAAGATAATATTGATATTATTGTCCCCAAATCAAGTGGTGTTTTAAAAGGGGAATTGAGAGAAAAAATAAAACTGCAATGGTTTGACTGATGGTATATGTCCAAAAAATGAAGAGTCCCTTTCGACTTTATTCCTAATCCGGATATTAAAATAAGAAGATATCATCCACTTATAATCCAAATAATATCTGGACATGGGAGATTTCCTGCATATTTCCAAAGATTTGGCAGAAATAAATGTATTTGTGGGGAAATTGGTACAGTTTGCCACTATTTAAGGGAATGTATGGAAATATCAGAGTTAAGGAAGGACCTGAAGATTGACAATAATGATTTAAGTACAGTGCTGATGGTACCAGGTAATATCAAAACCCTGAAGGATATGATGTTAAAGATTGACAGTTTCGTTCCAACTATTTCAAAGAGTGCAGATGGGGAGGAAGACAGTCATTTACTGCCCTCAAAAGAACGCTAGTTTGACTGATCGGTCAATGTAGGGCTGGACAATACTTATTCAGCAGTTGACCACAACAAATCCTGTCGATACTGCTACGTTCAGTGGTGGCGAGGTGGTCGGCTGTATGCAAGAAGAAGACTATGTTGTCTGGCCATTACGGCCCATTTTTGAAAAAGTTTTTCTTTATAATTCTTTGGTATGAAGCAGGAATCGTTGTTTCAGCACGTTAAAAATTTCTGCATGGAAATATATATTTTCGTTGTTTTATTAAAACATCATAAGTCAAAAATCGCCCATGGTAAAACAAACAGAATTGTTTTAATGTAACAATGGTGAAACTACTAACGAAATTTTGTGATAACATTCAGCATTCGCATGCCAAACATTTTGAGAGCTAACCTATTCAAGTAATTTATTTCAAAAGCATATTTTGGAAAAATTGACATACAGAATTTTGATTTTCTGATATTTGATATATTTGAATATGTAATTTGATATTTTGGTCTATTATAGTTGCCTATTTTAAGGGAATATGAATCACAATCTCCAGAACGTAAAATTTCCGTAACAGATTTTCCATTGATGTCAGCCGACGAGAGTGTACGTCAATCGCTGAGAATTGATAATTTATGTTATAGAGGTGACTGGTCCGCTAGGACGATTTGTTCCTTGTTAGATACAGCTGAAGTAAGTATATAGCATTTTTACTATCCGTTGCAGATATACATTAAGATTTAAATTTATATTAACACTCAAATGTAATAAATAAGCCGAGATAGCCATGGAAGTCATTTTTCACATCTGATACCCAGCTGTATTTCTATAATTTGAGTGGTAGCATAGATTTGATATATTATATATCAAATATTATCTCATAAATATCTTATAAAATAATTTTAACATTTCTGACTAATATAAAAAATACAAGTTATTATAACTATTTACATGGATTTTTCCTTTTAAATTTGCGGTATTACACTCACAACACAAGCTTTCCCAATTTTGAATTTAAGAAATTTCTGGCGCTGCAATACCTCATCATACCATTAAAAACAAGTGGCGTAAATTTTTTTTAAATTCAATTCCTTCTCACGTCTACAAAGAATTTTTTATTTTAGCTACTTTATATTAAATAATTACAATATATATATATATATATATATATATATATATATAATAAATATGTATATATATATGAGAATCACAATATAAAGTGGCAAAGTAGAAAGAGAATTTCCTTTCTATATATGATGTTGAACTATTATTTTTGTTTGTTACAATTTATTCGCTTTCTATTTCTTTTTTTTGTTTCTAATTCATGAAGCCGATGGTAGTTTAATATCTTATTCGATCCATCTTTTGTCATGCTTCATTATTGCAAGGAACCTTTTCTTTGATTTTCACAGGAATTGAACTTGTATTCTTCACCTTTAAGTGAAAAATAATAAAACCCTTGCGTTTTAACGATTGAACTCCTGCCTGTTGACATCAATTTTCATTACACACCTCTAAAACTCTATTTAAAGTATTAAAAATTAAATAAATTTCATTGATGAATTAATAATTTTAAAAAACCTGCATTAACATCAAGTGTCATCCTCTATAAGTTAAAAAAATGTATTTGAACTTCAGTGGATGAAAGAAAGTATTTTATTAAAAATTTAACATTTGGACAAGATATATAAATATATATAGGTAGAATGGGAATTAATAGTTGGAATTGAAAGAAAGAAAACGGCAGTTGGGTAACAGATGGAATAACAATACATATTTTATTTATCCAAAGATTCGAACTAAGAAAAACGAGTCAATGAAAGGGATGGGGCATGAGCATGCCAAGATGATCTTAAGAGTATTTACTTTTTTCTCTCTTTACTTGTATATACACATGGCTATGTATTTAAATTAACTAAAAATTTCTCACTTAAAAAAAAAGGTTTGAGAACATATTAAATACGAGTTGCTTTCCTTATTTTGAATATTTTTTGTTCCGCTAATTAACATAACTCAGCGTATCGGCATGACATACCGATGTTCCACGAAATTAAAATTTGGTCATTTATAGAACATTTTACGTAGAGGCTACTTTTCAATAAAGTGTTTTAACACACTAAACTCATTTCAAGACATAATATTTAAATGAAAGAGTAAAAAAAAAAAAAAAAAAAAAAACAGTTGCAGAGCAGTTCAAAGTCTTAACATTGTCTTCAAAAGAATGCATATTTATTTTTTATTTCAAATTCCTTTATCTTACATATTTTAAAGAATTAGTAACAGTTGAAAGAAAAATGACAGAAAAAGGAAATGGGTATCGTTAGAAAGGTGAATTTTATAATTTTATGATGGTGCAAATTTTTTTCCTAAAAACTTTGCACTGGAAAAAAGAACCATCTTTATTAATTTCTCATGAACTGCAATCGTCGCTTTGCTCTTGCATTTCCAGTCTTACATTTTACAGTCTTTACATTTCCTGCCTGTATTACAGCGATTGATTTTTGTTTGCTTTTAACCTTTGCAAATATGAAACACGAGGAAATTTAGTAAAAATATACATTAAAATGAAAGAGAAATTTAAAAAAAATAGTGATACAATTTACATTAATTTTGACGTTAGCTTTGAAATTCTCTACCTTCTGTGTTAGTCTCCTCTCTAGTGTTATTCATATTGAGATTGTTGCATTCTGAGTGTTAAATAATTTTTATTAATTAATTATCAGCATCAATTATGTAATTATCAATTAATTAGGATAAATTTAATAATTCAAATTAATTAAGCATTGATCATTTTAGTGTAACAAATTTAATTAACTTTATTTAATGATGACCTTAAGGTAAAAAATGAAATTGTTATTCTTTTTCATGACCCTTATTTCAAGTGTTAAGGGAGTGTAGGTTGTTATTTTGTGAAAAAATCAGTCAAATCTTAGAATTTATACGCATTCAATGTTAAACGATTTTGCATGCCTTCTCGTTATTTTGTCAATAAAGAGCATTTCATAAAATATAGGGTTTTGCATTTAATCAGTCATATTTTCATTGGAAAGAAATACTGCTAGAAATACAGAGTGTTTATAATTAACATTCCATTTTGAAATGGTCATAAAAGGAAAACTATAGGATTAAATGTTATTAAACTTGGTAATAGTTTAAAGGAGGTCATAAGAATTTCTTTTCCACCAAAAAATAAAAAAAAACCTCAAAAACTCACTACGAGGGGAATGGAGATATATTCAATATTGTTAAACGAAATAAGACAAGAAGACATCGGTTTAAAGTGTATTTAATCGTTAATCAGTGGGGAGCCCACCATTTTCTGAAAGCATGTTAAATCGCATTACTGCATTCTTAATAATAACCTTTTGTATATCAGAAGGAATGTTACGCATATGTCGATGAATCGAATCTTTGCATATAATGTCAAGTATCCCTTGGTGGCGAGGATTTTTTTTTTAGTTGTGGAAAATAAACTGCTATGACCTCCTTTAAACTATAACAAAGTTTGATAACATTTGGTCTGTAGTTTTCCTTTTATGACCATTTCAAAGTGGTACTTTAATTATAACCCCTTTATATTTCTAAATTTCACTTAAAACTGAGCCAATATACAATATTGTCAAAGATAAATAAAATAACATAAATATGTAAATTATTTAATAACTTCAGACATAAATTATTATCACATAATTTATTCTTTCCTTGCCACCAAGGTTCTAGTAATGGTGCGTAAAATTCTTTTCGTCATGTCTCGTGTCACTACACTCTCATTAGGATAATAACAAAGAATTTGTAAAAACGTTTTAGTCTATTATGATCCCGTATGGAGTATAGCATATAGAAATAAAATTTTTGGCAGTTAATTAAAATGCCAAGCATGTTACCTTTATCATTTACCAGGATACAAATAGAAAACCACAGTTCGTCTCCAGGATTTCCGATAGGTTTTTGGTATCAGTTTTGGCTGACAACAGAATGGCTGACATGCTGGAGTTATTAAAGGTCTTGTAAACCATTGATTAAATACCTGTAAATAAAAATGAATAAAAAAATTTAGGCATTGTTGGGACATTTGGATACTTGACTGAATTTATCATGTATTCGGCAATTTTATTGATGGATTTTGTATCCATAATTACAATGAAGATTTGGCAAAGCTCTGATAGTTAAGAACCAAGGTATGAAGTTTCAATTGTCAAAATATCGACTTCTCTTGTGCTTCATATTGGTTTATTTGGCTATTACCAGACTCACAGGTGACAGTGCTACTCCTAGAACTTTTTTTTTTTGCACACAAGGGCAAAAATCAAATTTTCTTTAAAATAATTTGACACAGGCCTTGATTTTGCGGTACTGTAATACGTAGCTCATATAAAGCAGGATAATAAAGGTAAACCGTAAGTAACTTAAAAAGACGGTTTTTAAACACTTTTCTTTGCCTTGAATTGTTTGGTGTCTGTAAAATTCGAATTATTCAAATGATATTGCTTATATGTCTTGGTTGAATTTTGATATAACTTAACCCTTAATTAATTACTCATTAATCATGGATTCAATTAAATTTGATGTGTTTCAATGACGTCTTTTGCACTGAATTTAAGAACTGAAAAATTAGGAAAAAATGATAAAAAAAGAGTCAACTATTTATTTTGAAGTTACCTAAATAAAACTGTTTTAAGTTAAAAATATTAAGTGAACAGATTATTTTCGACTATCCTGTATAACAAATGATTATTTCTGAATCTTAGAGCTGTTCATATTAAAATCTGTTGTTGTGTTGTGACTTACGACACTTCCTAAGCCCGCTGACAGTTATCTGTCAGCGCTTTAAGCCGAATTAACGTCTCTTGTTTTTTTAGTAGAGTCAATTATGGCCAAGGGTACAACTTAGCTGCTTCAGTTTCCACATTCGCTTGAACAACACATTCGCTTGAACAACCCCTATTTACAGGGGGGAGGCACATCCAGACACCTCACAGATAGGAACAAAATAGGAACAACTATATCCGAACCGATACTCGAGCCCGAAACGGGAAGGAGCGTGAACCCTATGTTAGGACGCCGGCATTTTAAAATCTTTTTACCCTAACTGCATTTCTTTTAGAAAAAAAGTTGCCGTGACTCCGGTACTGGAAAGGGAAAAGAAGATGGAGCCTCTCTTGATAATAAATACATTAAAAAAAATCGAATTTAAAATATTGTTCAGTTAATTGCATTGAAGTAAGTTAAGTCAGCATTGTTTTCATAATTCTTTTCATTTATAAATGCTGTAGAGTCCAAAAAAAAACACCTCTGTGACGTTAGTCCAAAGTATTTTCTGAAGCTAAATGAAAGAAACTAATGAAAATAAATAATTTCGTAATTAATTGTTATTTATTTGTTTATTTTAGAGTGCCGTAGACAGATCGGCGGAAATTAAGGTCCCTTTCTTGATAAATATAGGAGTGAAGGACCAAATATCTGAAATCGAAGGACCGATGAGACTTACGGAAGAATCAAATTCTTCCGACAGTCAGATGATGGTGAGATAATTTTTTTTATCATGCTTGATTTGTATGAAAATTAAATAAGTTTCTGATAAGAATTTTAATGCGATATTTGTCTTTAAAATGAATCTAATTTCGAGCAACTATAGTAATATTCATTAAATGAAATCCTTTTAAAAATACAGATTTACCAGAAAATTCCATGAGAATTCTGTTTTTTATAGTTTAATTATCATTCAGAGGTAGGGTATCTTTCATTCATTGTTTTTGTTATTTCTGGAAATAAGTTTTTATTTTGGAAAATAAAATTATTTTTTCAAAATTGAAGAATAAATTTGTAACGAATTTTATTCTATTCTGAGAGGCATATTTTATGAACAAGAAAAAAGCAACGAGATATGTCAGTTTTGTGTATGTATAAATGTCCACTCATCTCACTTATAATTGAAGGGCGAATGTCTGCTGCTTTCTGATAATAAGAGTCAAGCAGCTATATTAGACAAAGCTATGTAAAATTAAGCGAAAATGAAACTGGGCATGAATTTCAGAGGAAATAATAAAGGCATAATGAGATTTTTTAAAAAATAACTCTTTATTCAAAATACTAAAAAGTAAGAAACAACTGTTTTACCAGAAATATAGATATTAAAACAATATCCTAAAAGCATGATGATTCTCTAAAAGTTTCCACATAAATTAGACTTTTAATCATAGTCATAATTGATCAAATTATTAAATATCCATTAAAGATAAATATCAATGATGATATTTATCTTTAATGGATATTTAGTAATTTCTGACCCTAATCGTGGATTAATTTCTTTATAGGCTTATTACCAGCTTCATACCACTTAGTTTAGATGCTCTATTTTTTATTTTATTTATTACTATTACTTTTATTTTGCTTTGCTTTTTAGTATACTAATAAAATCATAGTCTTAAGCCTCATAATTCTCCATATTTTAGCATTTAATATATTTCCTAGCTATAAAATTAATTTTCTCACACTCTCTCCAAAAAGGCTCAATTTATAAGGAATAACTGATAACTAAGTTCTGAAAATATTAAATCATTGTTGTTGTGATCGTGTGACTATTTTGTCGTGTGACCCTTCTGTTTTTTTTTTTCCTTTCGAAAAGTATAAAACAGAATGTTTATTCCATATGAAGTAATTCCTCCTGATGATTAAAATTTTTTTCAACTATTTGTGGTTGGTCCTTATCCCCCTTGTATTGAGCCCCAATTCAAACTAAGTCAAAGAGATCGGGGAAAGAGGGGCGCATTAGCTTTGAGGGCAAAGACCCCTGAGCACCCGAGGGCAGAAGTCTGACCTCCAACATATGAAGATGACAGACACACTCACTTGGACAAATACTTTTTACAGGGAGGCTGACTCATGCACCTCACAGATTGAACAAAGGTAGAATATAATATCAATAATCATCTGAATATAATAATCACCGGTCGCCTAGAGAGCGGGGAAGATGAGCTACTCCTAGTCCAGAAAGCCGGCATTAAAATATTGTAATGCCCTTGTGAGCACTCAATTAGATGTAGAATAATAGTACTGAGGCAGAGATAGACAAATTTAATACAATATTTCATTTTCACGTGTATGGGACAAATCGATTCAAACGAAAAATTGCTAAAATTATCTTATTCCTATTAGACAAAAGAATAGTTTTTTTAAGGAGTTTTATGCTATTTTTTTTCATGTGCCATATTTTTGATTTATTTTTCCTTTACAGATGTACTTACAGGGGCAACATAATCTCATGAGCCAACACGGCGAGGTTGCCAATGGCGTTATGGAATCCATAGTGAAATGGCTCGAGGAAAGATCTTAAGTCAATTAAATCATCGATTAACTACAATCTTGTTCTTTGACACTACATAAATTTAAAATATTGCATTGCTTAATGGGTATTGTCGAGAGTTATTGTAATACGATAGTTGCTGTTTTCATTAAGATGATTTATTATTTACTTAAATTATAATAAATTATTTATAAAATTGTAAATATGAAATCATAAAACTATTTCACCATTTTATTTGTTTCTGCAGATTCCACGACCTTATTTTAGTTTAAACATTCTGCATTGTTTAATGCGGTATTGTAGAGTGGTATTTTAGTATGACAAATAGTTGTTTTTATTAAGGTTATTCATGAAAATTATTATAAATTTTTTATAAAGTGGTATTATATAAATCCATTAAATTTTTTTTTATCATTTTGTTTTAGTATATTAAAAGCTGTGAATGTAAAATAAAGGAAATAAATTTTTACTGTTTTAAAAGCTGTCGTTTTCTTTTGCTGTATTCATCTTTTAACAGATTTTTCCTAATTAAATTTCTTTAATGCCCCCTTTTAATCTTGAATTAGCTTGTTCAGACTGTATTTAAATTTGGTTCTTTCAGTTGGAAAACTCTACTTTTTGCTTTTACTTTTTCAACAAGTAATATAATTTTTTTTTTAAATTAATTTTATAAAAAATAATATTAATGTAATATTAGTAACATATATATTTTTTTTCAATTTCTACTTAGGACAAAAAAGAAAAGTTATATTTTAGTTACTTTTAATTAAATAATTATCAAAAAATTATTAAGTATAAAAAATTATTAATTTTCGCAAGAATTGAACTCGCATTCTTCACCATCACTGGAAAAATACTGAAATCCTTGCATTATACCAATTAAGCTATTATCAACTTCAGTTTGCAGTATAAACTGCTAAAACTCTATTTAGAGTAATAAAAATTAATTAGATTTAATTAATGAATTAATATTAAAAAAACTCTCTCTCTCTCTCTCTATATATATATATAATTTTAAAAAACCAGTCATTGTATTTACTAATGAGCGTAAATGCAGCTACAACTAAAATACAGATAAATCTAAATTAATTAACAATATAAGCTAAGCAAAACGGAATACAATAGAATCAAAATTACAACAAATAGAAAAATAATTCGGCCTGAAGATTTTTTCAAGCGTCACCCTCAGGCAAGGATTCAAAATAAGGGATTAAATAAGGGATTTTCATGGAGGAATCGGGCAGTGTCCAACAGTACTGACCCCTCGTGACCCGAAAATTAAGGCAAAAAAGGCATACCAATTTTAACAGCAAAAAACACAAAAACAAAACAACTTTAAAAACATCACCAAATAAAGCAAAAATATATAAAATAAAATTACATAAGAATATTCCACCAAAAATTTAAACTTTGGGTTTTTCTCTCTATTTTACGAAGTGTGTTAAATATGAAATAACACAACGTGTAAAGTTCTTGGTGATTAAAATCGGAGCGCGTGTAAAAGGTTTACAGAAAATGAGCAGATGTTTTGTTTTGGGGAGATCCGTCCTGCTTTCGCCCTCTTTTTGAGTTTAATCAGCTCTTTACCAGCTTTTATGGCTCGACTTCTGGGGAAAAAACTCTATCTGGAAAACAAGATCAAAATCTTTCATTTAAATAGGCAA
>JAPMOQ010023642.1:6584794-6598632 GCA_026543055.1 Argiope trifasciata
ACATACATACAGCTGGATAATGGAAAACAAAGCTTTACTTCAGATAATACAAAGAACACGCAACAAAAACTAGCCAAGATTTACAAAACTAGCCAAGATTTACTTGTAAATTCATACCAATTTCTATTAGTTGGAATGAATAGATGTATACAAGGTGATCAAAATTAAAACACTCCTACTCTGAGCTCAATGTACTGCGAACTACTTAGCTTAAAGGCTTCTAAATTGTTGAACATACTATTCAAGACAAGGGGAGACAGGATATTAGAAAAAAAGTTCTAGAAACACCTATAGATGACACTGTACAGCAAAAAATATGTTAAAAAGATGCAAATAATCATGAAAGCAAGAACATGCGGCATGGAATGTTCCTTTTCTAGTTTGTATTGCTGAAATGAAAAAAAAAAAAGTGGAGAAACTGAAATTGTTATTGTAACTGCAATTTTAGATTGTTAACACAAAAATTTGCATAAATCTTTGGTTTGCTGCGACTGCTATAGGCATAAAAGGGATAAAGCTGGGAAAACGTCATTCTTATAATTATACTGCTTATGAATTTGTTTTATAAAAGCAAAGGAAATGCTGCAGCTGCACTTAGGGATCTTTATTGGCTTGAGAATTTAGGTAAAGGACCAGCAGGTACTCAAACATGATCGAAAATTTTGTTCTACCCCAAATACAACAGCACCAATATCTTGATTCAATTACTTTTACGCAAGATGAAGAGTCTCCTTACATTAAATTTTGTATACACAGTTTCTTCGGCAACCTTTTACTAATGATAGAGTAATTAGTCATATGTTGTCGGCAATTTAACCATCTCTTTCTATACTTCTTAATCCCTTAGATTGTTGGCTTTGGGCATACTTAAAATTGCTTTGCTAAAATTGCATAATAATACTTGCTTTTCGAGGACGTCTGGTAATCTTGGCTGATTTGAGGCAGTATCATTTTGCATGCGAGAAGCATCTCAATCGATCAATTAGAAATCCGCAGTTGAAAAAGCTTGTAAGCATCGATAAGGTCCTTGAGATTGAATGTTTGATACATTCGAATAAAATATGTTACAAATGTGTATTTTGGGTCTTTTCAGTAAATTTTCTGTTAAACATTGGTATCTGTCAGTGTTTCTGGAACTAATTTCTTTTCATGTAATTTGTCTTCCCTTGTATTGAATTAATATATTCACCAATTTAGGAACCTTTACACTGAGTAGTTTGTTGTATAGAGAGCTCATAGTTTTAATTTTGATCAGCTTGCATATGTATGTATTATATTTTCTTTTCTCTGACTGAATGGAGGTTTCAAGGATTTACTTCTAAAAGCATTGTCTATTACATTTTTAGGAACTATTATATAGAATAAAAACAATCTATTATTTAGTTTCCTATCGAGGCTCTAAACTAAGCGCAACTATAGAAACGTTCAAAAGAACACTCAGAAACATTTGTATCTCGTTATTTCAACATTTGGTGCCATTCGACAATAAGGAATAAAAACTATCCTCGTGCCACGTTTGGCAAGTGTAAACGTTTTACGTACAATCGATCGATCTGATCGACAATTCGATCTATCTGCCAAACAAAAGAGGGGTGACAGGAGAACCTAAGTAGATTATTGAAGACTATGGAAACACTGGCCTATATATTATCGTTTGCAAGTTATGGCTAATACCGGGATTGTGCTACCATTTAAAAAGAAATCGGTTAGATTGTTTTATTTAGCCAAATTCAGGTACAGTATACTAAAAAAACTAAACTGTATCAAGTTTTAATCAATATTTGTGCATGTATATTGCGATCTGCACTGAAAGTAAACTTCGAATGCTAAAACAAAAAAGAAAACGTTGGATTTTCAGCGACTATTACATTTTGTTTTTATGTATAAATATTGTATTGCTTGTTTTTATTTGTGTCTAAACTGAACGAAAATGTTCACTAGGAAATATTTAACAAGTTAAAATCATTGCTCTGATCCCAAACGATCCAGTATTAAACGAATAAAAATACAAATTTAATTGATGGAAGTTCGAAATTAGAGCCTCCATGGTTTCTAGCCACTTCAGAGTACATCTATTTAGGTAGGACGATTCTCACAACCCTGAAGTTCTCTAGTGATATAGTTTCTTTTTAGATTTACCCTTGCCTCTAGCTTTTGCTTCCGGCTATTTTACTTCTTTCTTCTCGGTATTTGGGTAGCGGTGGCCTGGTGGTAAGCTCTCGGCCAGGTTCCACCGAAGAAACGTCGTGGAAGCAGATCTGGTTCATGCTAAATCCATCGGGGTCAAACGTCCTCTTGTTGGTGAGGTGTGGAAGATTGGGGAGGGAAGTGCCAGTTCAGGTATCATTCTCGTCATCTGATTGCGGTTCAGAATTATGAAGTCCATCCCAAAATAGCTATAGTGCTACTTTAGAATGGGTCATTAATATAACTAAATTAAACTTCTCGGTATTTGGATTCTTACGTACAGCACGTTTACTATGCTCCGTAAACGTTCAATAAATCATCTACAGCCAATAAAAAAGATTCGAGAGTGATTGGATTAGATTTACTAGGCTTAGTATTGCGGGAAAGAATATTTGGCGAGTAGATGAGAAAAGAGTTGAATTAAGTTTTTATTTGAATTAAGTTTTGATGCATAAATGGAATGAAAATGTGCTGAAAGATTTGTACATAAAAAAAGTCTAAAAGAAAAGTTAATAAACAGAAACTATGCAAATTATAACACATAAAAGAATAAAATTAATTGCTGTAATTCTAAAGTTAGTAAAACTTCTATTTTCTTCCATACCTGTCTTAACAAATTTAAAATATATATCAGTCATAGCAGTCACCTCAGTTTTCCATTCAGAATCAAAGTACATCGCATGTCAAATATAACACTAAAATGAAATCTTTGATTTGCTGACAGTGGCATGTACAATACAAAAAAAGTTTTAACATAAAAAATGATGAAATTCATGGTTGAAAACATACATCTGAATTTTACTATAACAGCCATAGTGTGATTATTACATTATTTGCATCATTTAGTTGACTGGAAAGCGCACATTATAATTAATCAGCAATGCATAAATGAGAGAAGAATGCTGTAACAAAAATATTTACTCTTAATACTCTCTTATTTTGCTTTTTTACTCTTAATAATTAACATTTAAAAAAAGTAAAAGATTAATTTAATTCACCTTTAGCTTTAGACTTACTAGTTATCATATAAATAATTCATACGCATGTAAAAAGCATCACTTAACAATATAAATAAAAATATATAAAATCGTTTACAAGTTACATTATTTTTAAAGCATAATAATAAACTGAAAATTATATTTGAAAGATATATCTAATGATTTTTATTGATGGCGGAAAATTCTATTGAAGATTTAAATAAATTTTGAAATTTTGTTATTGAAAGTAAATTTAATAGGTTTTAATAGAGAATAATAATATCCGCCTCCCTTGGGGGCATCTCAAATTGAGGATAAGAAGCTGTCAGCATGATGGTTGATTCTCGTCACCCTGAAAGATACACGAAAAGATGGGGATCTAGCTCCTGCCATCGATGGCTGGACGTACTTCCTTAGAGAAGGGTTGTACTGTAGCCGGTGATGGCCCTTAGGACTCAACCACAGTTCCCGCCAGTGTTACTATAGTGCCGTTCTGGTCATTCGGTAATTTTTATTCTTGTACCTCCTGACGGGTTGGAGAATCAATGATATGTTTTATCAAAAATATTATCAAATAGGAGAATGGTTAAGTTTATCCTGCAATAAATATACTTTATAACTCTTAAAAGTATCGGAAAATTATGGAGAGATATTAGATCTATTTAATATCTTTATTTAGATTTGTCATAAAAATTCTGCTATAATCTTCTAAATGTGGTGTAAAATCTCTACAGCTTGAGTATTGCAGATGACTTATAAAATCTATAAAAGTTTTAGAGGTTATATGAAATTGTTGAATCTTCAATGAAAAGCTAATGCATTACAAATATTTAAACTATTTCTTATATCAATGTTTATTTCTAGAATACTTGCAATTGCTATTTCGCTGGAAAAAACGAATTAAACTTCTGAATTTATACTTTACTTAAAATAACAATCATTTGTATAAGAATTAAAATAATTTATCACGTATATTATACAGATTTAAAATCTTTGGTATGACGTATGTTTCATGAGTTAAATATTAAATTCATAAATTAATGCGAATATGGATTCCCCATGTGAAAAGACACATACTAAATTTCATATTCCTAACTTATTGAATTTTTGAGTCATCGTGTTGACATGAACAGAACTGATACATGAATCAATATTTAATTCTTTAAAGAACTTGTTTCAAAATTTGGTGTAGATCTACTCTTATATTGATGAACCAAATTTCATGCATTTAGTTTTTTTAACTGAATTCGTATGTACATTGGAAGACATCTAAATAGTTTTGAATTGCTCAGATTTTCACCAAAATTTAATGGAAATTCAGAAATCTATTGTAGACCATATAATAAATTTAAGTTATTTATTTTGTTGCGTTTCTGAGTTGCAATACTCTCTCTTTGTATGTGAGAAATTAAAAAGAAATGAAAATTTTTAGAATTTATAGCCAAATGAGAGATTTTTTTAGGAGTAGTAGGATATACGAGGAGAATGAAATGGCTCTATAGCCGAGCTTTAAACATTTAATTAAAAATATTAAGTTTCCTATACATATTTATTAAGAAATATGATTTGGAACAAAGCTCTTAATTTACGGGATATTATATTCTACTACGGTTTCAGAGGCCCATTTCATTATAATGTAGTAATTTTTGAAAAGGAAATTCGGAGATTTTAAGGGCAGAGATTTTGCCAACCCTTTCAAGGAAACAAGCAATTCATTTTCCATCATAAAAATCACAAGAAAAATTAACCCTCTTAAGAGACTAAATATTCATCCCCTCATTATACCAATAAGAGATTACTGCCTGATTAAAGAAAAGTCTCTTAAAAAGGTGAATTCGAAATGATACCAACGCCTACGGAGAATTAAAATATGAAGGCAATCAATTTACAGTTTCATGTATTCTGTGAAAGAGTAGAAACGAAAACAAATATCATTTAATGCGGTTTTGGTAATACCACTTAGAATTATTTACTAAAAGACATTAGACATCAGCTGTTCTCTTACATTCAAATGTCTGATGTATGCATTAAATTAATGAATTCTTGGTGTTTAAATCTACAATTAAGTAAAGTTTTAAAACTTAAAAATCAATCCTAAAGGCTTTATATGATTTCAGGGAATGATAATGTTGCATGATAGATTTTTCATTTAGTTAGTATGTTAAGTTTTAGTTTTTAGTTTAGTTATATTAACGTCCCGTTTTTAGAAGCAACAAGAGGGCTATTTTAGTATGTTAAGTATTAGGTTGGTGCGTATGAAATGTCGGATTCTCTTTACATGCGGACGTTTGTCTCCCTGTTTTCGTTATACTTTTGTCTTTGGCATAACCTCATTCATAGTCGTATTGTCCATTGCCAGAGACTCATTTCAGCAAAATAGGTTTTCTCGAAGGTCTTCCCTTTTGTTATTTCTTTTGAGTTTATTGCCGATATGAATTCTGCCGACATTCGCGTCATTTTCTTATATGAGTACAAACTTGGTAATAGTGCTGCAAAAGCTGCACGCAACATAAACCAAGCGTTTGGGGAGAATACGGTTAACGATCGGAAAGTGCAGCGTTGGTTCGAAAAATTTCGGACTGGCGATTTTTCACTGCAAAATGAGCCGCGCGGAAGACCCAAAACGTCTGTGAAGAATGATGACCTGAAGGCTCTAGTGGAAGCGGATCCAGCCGTATCCACGAGGGAACTTGCTATCAGGATGAAAGTTGACCATACAACGATATTGAGACACCTTTCTGAGATTGGCAAGGTTAAGAAGATGGACAAGTGGGTACCGCACGCACTGACAGAGCGAAATAAGCTGGAACGAACTGGAATATGAAGTTTTGCAGCATCCACCATATTCACCGGATCTCTCGCCGACCGATTTTCATTTTTTCAAGCATTTAGAGCTGTTTTTAAGGGGCAAACACTATGAAAATGAAGACAGTCTAAAAAACTCGATATCAGAGTTTATTAATTCTAAAGACCAAAATTTTTTTAAGACAGGCATCTACGCTTTAAAATCTCGTTGGGAGAAGTGTATTGAAGCGAATGGAGCATACTTTGATTGAATAAACAGCTTTTGAAGAAAGATATGCAGTTTTATAGAATCACTTAAGAATCCGACATTTCATACGCACCAACCTAATAAATTGGAAAGTCGAAGGATTAAGAAATAACGTAGCATGTCTTTTTTTAGTCCATCAAAGGATCATGAGTCTGTGGATCTGCCTATTAGAACTATCTGACATGTCGTCTGTGTAAAAGCTATAAATGAAAAACGCATTAATATAGAAAAATTAAATTTGATATGTGATCTCGGTATCAAAATTGCAAATCTGTATTAAGTTTTGCATATAATAAATTAAAGAGAAAACATTAAAAAGTCATATTTAATTTTCTTCTTCATGTTATGAAACTTAAAATGAAACGAGAGTTCTTTTAAAAATGAATGCAAACGGAGCAGAAAACCTTCCAGCTAGTTCTTATAATTTAACATATGTCTTAAAATCTGTTTTCCACCTGCTTATACCTTAAATGGAATGTATATTATTATAAGCCTATCACGATGCATTTTCATTCCTTTTGAAAGTTTGATCTTTTATATCTGCTTCAAAAAGTCATTAGAACATGAAGATGACTTGGTTAGTAAAGTCTTTAAATGAATTTAACCTAATAATTTGAAGCATTTGTTGAATATCTTGTCTGACATTGAACCAAATGAACAAAAATCGCCAGTATAAACACCTTATAAATGTAAACATTTCATCAGTTTAAGTCTGGTAAGAAAATATTTAACGAAGTCTCACCCCTGAGTCAACATTTTCTGCTTTATTCAGGTGGCAACAATTCTCAGCATTATATACTGTAGGTGTGGAAGAGCGTAAATTCTATCTATTCTAAAAATGTCTTGGTTTATTAATGATATATTATTCATGTTATTAATGATATATTATTCATTATCATTAATGTTTATTAATGATACAATATTTCAGCTGTTTTCAAACTATTAGAATATTATAAGAATTTCATTCTTTAGTTGGCAATTGCTAATCCTTGTTTCTGATATTTATAACATTTACTTAGGTATTTACTTTGATATGTATAGGGCTTTATTTATTTTCTAAAAAGAATATGGTTTTGTGAATGAGTTTCCATGTCGAGGAATGTATAATATGAACATTTATAAATGTGAATTAAAAACTTCATGACGGCTTCGTGACAAAGGGTCGCGCGTCTTCCCCGTGATCTTCGAGTCCCGGTTCGGGTATGGTTTTTTATTCTTCTGCGTTCTATCTGTGAGATGTGTGTATTTAACTCCCCACCAGTAAAAAAGGGTTGTGCAGGAGAATGGGATACATGAAGCAGCTATTGTCTTCGTGCTCTTAGCCCTAGTTGGCGCTACTGAAAAAACAAGAGACGCTTATTCGGCCTGAATCGCTGACAGATAACTGTCAACGAGCTTGTAAAGTGGAATAAGTCACAACAACCCACAACGCAACAAAAATTTCATATTATTATTCAGTCATATTAAAGACAATTTTAGGCTCCAAAAAGTTACGACATGAATGGATTTCAATATTTCGAAAGTTTATGAAAAAAATTCTAAACTTATTTGTCTTAAAAATTCCACAACTATTTTACTAGCGCTATGTGCTATAGTTATTTATAAACATTTAATTTTTGACTTAATTATAACTAAACTTCAACTTTCAACTCAAACCGATAGGGTAAAAACTACACAGCTTAAAGACATCTAGACGTAAAAACGTTTATTGATCCTAATAATTTTTACCTTCCATTAGTTCTTGAAAGTATCTTCTTAACGAATTTTTACTTTAAAATATGGGCATTCTTAACCACAGGATATAAGAGAGAGGAAGACAAGATGAACTTATTTTATGTTTGTATTACTCAAACTTCACCTATCGAATACTTTTAGTGTCCCACAGTGCAGACACTAAACATTCTCACAGTGAAGCCACAGTGATTTAACATTTCCAATTGGGACAAGACGACAAGGTTAAATTAACGACAAGACCATCATGTCATCAAGTGCTGCTTATAGTTTTCTATTTGGCTTTTATAAGCATTTATTATTTATGTTGTGAGATTTTCTTGACTAATATGATCCGCAAAACTGTAAGTCCCATAGATCTACAGATAAAATTTCAATAATTTCACCTTCGAAAGATACGTCAGTTCCAAAGGAAACATATGAAGGCACAGCAAGAAAATTTAAAGCAACGAAAGCAAGAGACTCGAATTGAAAAACAAACAAACAAGGTTTTTATTAAGAAATAGAAATTTGTTGAATGATACTCATGATATGAGCTGAAATGTTCAAAGAAAGTGCAGTTCGCTTTCTTTATGTTGTGAAATAGGTTTTGACTCTATTTCGCGAAATTATGACTGAATGTTGCAAAAGCTGCACATGGCGGCTGAAGGGATGCTCAAATTTATGACGGAAGTTTGTGTTCAAATTTTAATAATAAAGTTACACAAAATCATGTTATATTAATCTATATAAATAAAAATGAATGTTTGTCTGTATGTCTCTTATGCCTTCCTAAACTGTTCATCCAATTGCAATGACATATGGTCTTCTTATTGGTTATATCTACGAGATGGCTATAGGCATAGTATAATGATTTAGAATAAAAAATAAAAATTCGGATCTCAATCGTATCTATTTACCAAGGATAAATCTTCAAATAACTCGCCGAGGAGACGCAGTAGATTCTTTAAAAATGCTTATTCCAAGTTAAAGGTCAATATTATATAGCCATGGAACATAAATGTCAAGCAATTCATTCTCAGAGGTAAAAAATTTATTACAGATTATGCGAGAAAAATTTGGGAAAACAAATCCTGGGGTTTTTTAATTTTAATTAAATGTTAGTGCTTTTTACAGTAACTTAAAAATTTTAAAGTACAAATAATTTTGTATTACCTTAATTTTCAAAAAATTATCTTTTCAACTATATTAACGATTTTATGGTATAAATATATTTTCTATGTTTAATAAATTTTGAAAGAAAATATTTTAATCACATTTCCTAAAATTAAACTAAAGAATTCCGAACGAATATTTAACAAATCAAGAGATACAATAAATAGTTTCTTTCATTGCCATTCTGAAAGAACATCAAGTTTTTCGATTCTAAAAGAATACACTAATCTAATATATAAAAATGAATATTTGTTTGTTCCTATTTCGATAAAACATTGTCGAATTATTAACTGATTGCCTTTATAATGACTTTTTTCTGCGGCAGCAACGCGCCAGGTAACAGATAGTTTATGATAAATTTGAGTTTTATATATAATAACCTTTTCATTGTATACTTTCAAGTTTAGTTTAGCTATATAAACGTCCTGTTTTTAAAGAAACGCTAGCGCTAATTTGGGAAGGACTTTGTAATTTAGAATCGCAGTCAGATGACGAAGACTGGTCAGCTGGCACCCGCTCTTCAAACTTCCACACCACACCATTGGGAAAGCGTTTGATTCCGACGCTTTTAACGTGTATCAGACTCGCTTGCACGACGATTCTTCGGTGGAACCACAGCCCGCATACTTTTCTAAAAGACTTGCTTAAGAATGCTTAGCTATTAGATTATGTTATAACTTTTAATAATAAAAATATATTCAGCTTTTATTAGGATTGCCATCTGACAGCGAGATTAAGATTACAAAGCACAAAAAATTAAAATTCATTCAACTATGTGTAATGAAAGAGAAGGCCGTTCTAATAATATATGCAAGGTTAAAATCTCATTATCTCATTAATATTTACCTCAGAAGCTGAATTTATTAAAAGGGGTCAACTATTAACATTATTATTTTTCCCCGGTCTCCCTTATATGCATATGCCCATTGTGTTAGTTATTGCTCATTTCGAAAAGCCACATTTATCACTTTTGGACGGTTATATTCCTGAAACTGGCAAATACCCAAATATATATTTTCATGCATAGAAAAAATAATGAGAAATTTTTAAAAACATTCCTAATTTCAAGCAAATCAATAGACGGAAATAAAAAGTTTCAGTATGCCACTTAGTAAAAAGTAAGAATATGTTCCTCTATTTTTCATGTCACTCCTGTTTTGGTGAATTGAAATTTGAATGGTGCATGCGCAAAAGCGCGCGGTTATCCATTTCTAAAAACGGACAGTACACGCTTCATTCACTTCGTTCAATTTAATTCTTCACATTTCCACTGCATTAAAAAATCTCAAAATGTTTTTTAATTGCTCCTTTTTTGGGGGGATGAAGGAATGGTTTCATTAAAACTTAAGTCGTTTTTTGTGAATTCCTAAGCTCGATTACATTTGCCATGATATTACATTTACATTTGCCTCGATTACATTTGCCATTTACATGAACCTAAGCTCGATTACATTTGCCATCAAATATCTGATTACTTTTTGTCTTACGCTACGAGTCTCGAATCACAATCTCCAATATTACAAAGTCTCCGTTATGTCACAGTAAGAGATGACGTTTCCTTTTTTTTTAGTGTTAAGTTGGTTGGAAAATTACTTTTTATTTTCATTTTATAGATATCCATATATATAATAACAGAGTTCCAGATACATATATTAGAAAGGTACTTTTTACATTACTCAAGAAGTATGTATGACCATTTTTCCTAATATTCGCAAGATGGGCCTAAGGCGGCCTGGTGACAACGAGCTTGGCCTCATAACTACAGGGTTGCTAATTCGAAACCCAGTTCAACTGAAGAACAGCAGTGCAAGTTTGTCTGCTGTGCACCAATGCAGTTAGTCCAAACACCCACCCTCTGGCTTGCCGCGGAAGCTTGGCTAGGGCATGCCGTCCTCGTCATTTGATCGCATTTCAAAGTTTTTAAGGTCCATACCAAAGTGACTGTAGCGTTGCTTTTAAATTGGGACACTAATATAACTAATATTTGCAGGGAGCATTTGTGATAGTTGTATTTTCCTTTCATTTAAATTCTTTAAACATATCCAGAAAAATTTAATGATGGATTTTAAGAGTATCTGCAAACAAGAATAATTTTATAAACATTTGATGTAACGTCAAATTTATGTATGCGCAAAAATCAATATCCAATGAAAACTTTATTGATCATTTAAAAATTCTTTAGAGCCTTAAGATGACTTTCACTTTTATTTAACAATATATTGTCTCAATATGTTTTATTCCAAATAATAGATGTAGTAATAACATACATACATATATTCCTCAAAGACGCAAAATGAGGTGAGACAAATTTGTATGCATTAGGTGCCATTGAATAAAATAAGAAGTAGAATATCATAATTTCACTATAGGTGCCTGCTACTTTGTTTATTATAAATTATCAATGCATTTTGTTAAATGAAACGGCACTCATTAAGTTTTCTTGAGTTATATTTACATTTTCCATGAAACTACGATTCTGGGAAATAATATATGAACTCCGCATTGTATTATTTTCCTTCATTTATGGCAGTTGCTCTAATGTTCCATTCAAATTATTGATATTATTAGATTTTATTAGCAAACAATTAATAATTGGATTATTGACGCAAATAAATTCTCGAGCTAAGTCCATATTTTCAACACAAGCTAGCACTTCCAGTATCAATAATTTTACAGATAATGAAATGATAATGTTTATTTTGACAGTAAGGCAATTTCAGGACCATAATTTAATTCATTGATTAGAAACAAAATTTCGTTTTCTTCATGAATAATATTCCAGAAAATTATTATATTTACTAATGAAATGCTCAGATTGAGTTCTTCGCACTTTTTAAATATTCTTAGCCTATATTTCTTCCTTTCTATTGTATATCTTTCTTGCCACATCATATATTTTTTTTATAAGATGTAGAAAATGTTTTCCAGGAGAGAGGTTTCTAGAAATTATCGTTCCATTTTCATTGTGGATTTTCCTTAAGAAATATTGAAGATGACCAATGATATTTAAAATGGTCAATTACTAATTAACCTGATTTAGAATCAATTATGCTTCTTTCTTTTTCAATACCATTTCGTTCGAATTGCACTTTAAAGATTTACAGAAACTTATTCCTAAGTGCTTAATTCCGTTTCTGAGAAATGTTAAATTTAAACATAGCATAGCAATATTTAATCACTGCAGTCATGCTATCACTTCAAAAGATCCTCGGCAAAGTCTCTAAAGGATTTATATACTTGACCGACGTGAAAGGAAATGTTTATAAAAGCATTTATAAACTTAAATGGCAAATATCATTAGACGGAAAGAGTGGTAACACAGATTACAATTTTTGTCTTTCTCAAAAGCTTTTAACTTCTGATACGGGAGCAAGTGATACTATTATAGATTTACCACGAATCAGAACCCAAAATATAATTAAAATAATTATAACTAAGACAGCTCAGACATATGTAAAGCTTTTGATGGATCTTAATTTCAACGATTATTTCATTGAAATTTGGTTTATGCATTAAATGGCCAACAGTAAAAGAAAACAGTAAAAAAAAGTTTAAAAGAGCAGTATAAAAAAATAAATAGCACACGAAGAATAAATAGATAATACATTTGAATGTATAAAGAAATACGTGTAGTTAAAAATTTTAGTTATTTTAATTTGACTTACATATTACGACTTAAATTTATAAAATAAAAAAAAAACGCATTTAATTGCTGCTTCTTTTAAATATATTTTATCTGTTTTAGGATTCTAGGATTGTTGATTACTGAGAGAAGTAATCAGCAAAACAAAGTTCTGAGTGTTGTTGATGCGTAAAATTAAAATAATAAAATCAAGCGTTTAATCATCACAACTATAATTTCTGTAACTACTGATCGGATACAGTTCATTATGCTTATTCGTTATTAAATAACGAACATGAATAGTTCTCTTCCTTTTTACGCTTAATTAGGTTTTTTTAAACGAATTTCGAAAACATAGGAAATAAGTAATTTAAAAAATTTTTCCAATATATATTTTCATGCATCATATTACGAGTAGATTTTAATTTTTAATAAATACTTAGACGTTTTTTTAATATAAATTTTGAAAATTAAAAAAAAAGTTAAGTATTTAATTGCTGCCTTGATTGAATACATTTTAACTTCATTTATTTTATGATTGTAGAATTATTGATTTCTGAGAGAAGCAATCAACAACAACCAGAACAAAAAATCTCTGAGCGTTGTTGGTGCGTAAAATAAAAATAATAAAATATTCAGTTATTACACTCTTTATTTCTGTAACTACTGATGGGATAAAGTTCGTTATGCTTATTTGCTATTAAATAACGAACATGAATATTACTTTTCTTTCTTGCTCTTAATTAGTGTTTTTTTTTCATGAATTTCAAATACATAGGGAATAACTATTTTTTTAAATATTTTTCGAATATATATTTTCATGTATCATATTATGAGTAGATTTCAATTTTTAATGCATACTTAAAATTTTTTTAATTATCATTTTTGAGAATTTTTTTTTTAAAAAAGTAAAGTATTTAATTGATACTTTGATTGAATACATTTTAACTTTGTCTATTTTATGACTGTGGGATTGTTGAATTCTGAGAGAAGTAATCAGCAAAAAAATGAAATAAAACAGGAGTTATGTTGAGCGTTGTTGATGCATACAGTAGAAATAATAAAATAACCATTTAATTATTACAACTGTTATTTCTGTAACTACTGATCGGAT
>JAPMOQ010023642.1:6598642-6625605 GCA_026543055.1 Argiope trifasciata
AGGAATAGTTATCTTTATTTTTAAGCTTAATTAGTTTCTTTTTATGACTTTTTTAATTTCTGAGAGAAGTAGTAAGTAAAAAATAAGTAATTAAGTAACATACGGAATACATGTTTTTTGTATTTTTAAATTTTGTTTTATTTTTCGAATACTTATTTTTCATCTAGCATATTATGTATATATTTTAATTTTTTATGTAGAAATGTAGAAATAATTTTTGATTACATGCAGCTGCTTCCCACACCGTATTATTTACTGGGCTTCACGCTTTTATAGTTTTGTTTTGATACACCTATTTTAGGTAGAAAATACAAAAAATTGTGTTTTACTTTTTAAAACATTAAAAAGAAAATGCTATTAAATTTTTTAAAATCAGTTTTTACCTTCTATTCTGTAACTTGTAATTGGTTATTAAAATAATCTAGAATCTTGTAATAAATTTTTCTCAAATTTTTAACTAATTTTTTGTTGTACATTAAAAAAATCAATGAGTTTTCTGAGAAACTCGTATATAGATTTTTTTAGCCTTTTTAAAATAAATTGTAGATAAATTTTAAGTACCATTTTAAAAATTTCAGGATTGAGTGCTTTTAACTAATAAATTTCTAATTTTTTAAATGTTTTTTACATTACTTACATTTAGATATTTGAATTTTTGGTGTAATTAAGATTGACGATATCCAACTTTTAACTTTCTAATGATCTGTTTTGAATTCATCTTTAAAATTTCTGAAATTGAGTACAAATAGTTTTTAATTTTTAACGCTTTTCATTTTTTTTAGAATGACTGTATTTGCATGTAAGTACTTGGTTTACTTTTTTAACATTTCCTCACCTTTATTTTTAGTTTAAAATTTTTTGTGTTTTAGGATTTTAATCAGTTATGGATTCTGTTAATGGAATATTTTTCTGTAAATTAATTAACCTTTCGTTTGTAGCAAAGGAAATAGAAAAATGAAAAGAATCAATAAATAAAGGAATTCTTAATTCAATTAGTCATTAAAAAGATTTTTTTTATTTATATTATTTTTTACCTTTTCGTTTTTTTATTTATATTCATTACTATAAAATGTTCAAATCAATTTTTCTCAAATCCACTATTTCTAGCTTCATTTGTATGGATATAAAATTTATTTAAAATCAATTGATTAACTAGATGTAAAGTTTTGGGGAAAAAAAGAAACTAGTTCATTGTCATAGAGAACACATAACTGTGTGAAAATTCGGAGCTCAGGAAATAAATTCTAAATTGATATCATGACTACATACTTACAAACAGGAAACCTTTAAAATAAAATAATATGATATAAAAAATGTAATTTTTTCTATCTAAATCAAAATTCTTGAGTTTAAATATAATATTTTGATTTAATTTAATTATAATTTCTGTTTTTTTCCTTTCAAAAAATGCTACATAAATTTCAGCAATTGAACGTTGCAATCTGGATTCTGAAATACTAATTATATGACTAAGAATTGTTTCAATCATTTCTTTAACGGGTTTTTAATATTTCAGTTAATATGTTGGCAGCCACGCAACTCGCATGTGATTAAAACCTGTTATTTAATCAGATGAGCATTTCTTCTTTATCTCTTATAGCAACAGAGCAGTGACCATCTAATTAGCTTATATATGTGAATCAGAGGTAAATTACGCATTAGTTAAAATGTTAAAACAATCCTTTATAGATGTCTTAGACCAATTACACAAGAGAAATTTCCATAAATTTTGTTGTTTAATACTGGGAATCGTAAAAATTAAGATCTTTATTAATATATCAGATAATAAACTCTATAGTTGAACAAATCGTTGAAAATTTTTTTAAATCATCAGGAGGAATTATTTCAAATTGAATAGCTATTCAATTTTGTAGTATTCGAAAAAAACAACCCATAATGGTACCAATGTTTTTAGTTCGTACACATGTCGACAATTAGCGGATATTGTTAAACCTCAATGCGAAATCATTGGTACATTGTACTCCATCGTACAAGATGCTGGTCAAAATTTTAGTTTTGTGCGATGTTTTATATCTTTTATACGGAAGGAGCAATTAATTGGCTGCTGTAGCATTGAAACTTCCGAAAAGAACAAAGAATACACCAGTTCCTACCAGTTTTACATGCCATTTGGAAGTCTCTACACATCTCGGAAAAAAAAGAAGTAAAAAAAAAACCAACCGACATTAGGTGCTATGCACTAATACATTCAAATGTAGTGGTATTAGAATTCATGGATCTAAGAAATAACGTATGCATTAAGCCATTGAATTATTAATTAATATATTACGCCATTTTTCCTTTTCTCAGTATGACGTACACATGCATGCGCAAATGTACCATACAGTTTTTAATGTAGTTGCAGCTGTTAATCGTGGAAAAGAAGGAATGACATTATACAAAAATGTAAATTAAAATGCCAGTAAATAATAAGAGAAGTTATGTCTGACATGTGGCCATGGCGTCGCATGAATTGATACCATTAACTCAGTGATTCTCAACCTGTGGGGCGCGCCCCCCTAGGGGGGCGCGAGCACACTATTGGGGGGGCGCGAGCATATCCAAGAGAAAATGTTATTTAAAAAAATTGATTTAGTGCCTGAAGAGAAAGAACACAAACATACAAAATAAAATACATTTCGACATATTTAATAATTAACTTATTAAATTAAAACAACTTACTAAATTAAAAACTAATTTAATAATTATTAGTGACTTCCTTGGGCATGTCTTGCAGAGTAAAGTTTTTCGAAGGAGGGTTTAATATTAGAAATAGACACTCTCAGCTCTTTTTCTATATTTAGCTGAGATCTATATTTTGTCTTCAAAGAAGCCACTGCAGAAATTCCAGTTTCACAAAGGTAAGATGTTGAAAATGGTAGTAGAATGCGAAATGTCCTTGTTTTTAGTGCGGAAAACTCATCATCCACTCCTGCCCAAAATTCAAAGAGTGATTTATTACTAAATTGTCTTTTGGTTTCGTCGCTTTATGAAGGTTTCTTCCGCTTCAATTGAGAGTCCTTCGGCAGTATTTTGAAATGGATCCCTCACCCTCTTGTAACTTTATCAGTTTGTCGTCAGCAAGGAAGTAATTTTTAAAATTCTTTGCTAGCATTGCTAAATGATTTTCAATGGTAACAAAAACAACTTTTACATGTTGTTCGTCAGCCTTGTAAATTTTAATACAATCATTCAAATTTGCAAACATTCTTAAGTTTTCTTGCTTTAAATTTCTGCTCCACAATTTCAATTTCCTACAAAAAGCATTAACTTTATCACTCGTCTCCAATATATGTGTATTTGCTCCCTGCCGTTGAAGATTCAAGTTTCAAGAAGTTTCAAGTTGAAGTTCAAGTAATTTCACGAATATGTCGACCATGTAGCTCAATTTCATCACAAATAAACTATCGCGAAAATTCTCAGCTTCTGATCTGTTTTCCTCTTCTAGGAAAACGGCGGTTTCTTCCCTTAATTCATAAACACGTTGCAAAAATTTCCCTCGCGATAACCATCTTGCCTCGCAATAAAATAGTAACGCGGAATGTACTGCACCCATGTCTTTACAAAGAGCTGAAAAGATTCTTGATTTCAGGGGTCTCATTTTTATATAGTTTACTACGGTTGCACCAGTAGTTAACACAAAATTCCAACTCAGGACTCATTTCTTTGGAAGTCAAAGCTTTTCTGTGGGTCATGCAATGTGTCCAGACGCACTGTGGCTATTTTTGTTTCACAAGTGCTTGAATACTTTGGAATTTTCTGGACATAGAACGAGCACCATCGGTGCATATTCCGACACAATTTTTCCATTCTATGTTTGCTTCGTTCATAAAATCCTTCAAGATAGCAAATAATTCGAGTGCTGTTGCTTTGAGTTCCATTGGTTTGCAGAAAAGTAATTCTTCTACAACTGACAAATCATCACAAACTCTAACATAGGCAATGGAATGAGCATCTTTTTTACTATCTGTTGCCTCATCGAGTTGTATTGAAAATAATTTGTCACGTAACTTCGACAAAAGCTGACACTCTACATCTTCAGCTATATCAGCAATTCGACGGGCAACAGTATCATTTGAAAGAGGTATAGACTGCAATTGTTTAGCAAAATTATCTTCAAACATCCTTTCTACAATCTGGATTGTGGCTGGCAAAATAAGCTCTTCACCAATGGTGTGAGGCTTTTTACATCTGGCTATTTTATATGAAACTTTGTAAGAGGCAATTAAAGCTTTTTCATTCACGGACAAAGTTTTTTTAAACAATAATTTTTGCTTTTCATATGATTTTAATTTTAATTTGAAGAATTCTCTGGGTTTGTTTACGTACTCGCTATGAAGCGTTTCCAAATGTCGTTTAAGTTTATTAGGTTTCATGCTGTCTACCGCCAACATTTTTGAGCAAATGATACACAGGGGCCTTTCTTCTTCATTTAATTCTGTACTAGTGAACCCAAAATTTAAGTATTCTTGACAATATTTTCTTGATTTTATTTTCAGAACCACGTTCGTCTGTGCACTTGTTGATGCTTGTCTGTCGTCTAATACTCGATTAAAAATTTATCCATGATTCTGCATAAGTTTGCTGCCGTGAATATTTAATGCGACGAGTTGCAATTACACGAAAATATATATAACATACACATTCAGAATAGATTCAATAGCGATAGAGGGATCGAATCGAATGAGATTGTCTGGAATTGAAATAAGCGTCATAGAACTTTCTCCTTTTCCCTATGAGAAAACATTTGTTCACATCTGCGCACGCTCCGAACTTAACTTTTAAGCTGACCAGACAAATTCCAGACAAATCGAAACTTCTCGCAAAACCATGAGAATGCCCGACATGGCGGGATGCAAGAGCAATAAAAAGGCATAGGATTCTTGTTTTTTCAATGCTGAGGATAGGTGTTGCAAAATGTCGATAAATTTCCGTATTCTTGGTAATTTATAAAGTTTAAAATTAAGGTTGTAGTGTAGGTTTAGCGCCAAAATAGTCAAAATACATTATTATTGTATACATTTTATTGTATGCGGCGAGGAGGGGGGCGCGATGAAAATTATGATTGGAAATCGGGCCGTCAATACTAAAAGGTTGAGAAACACTGCATTAACTATTTACTCAGTCATTTCAATTTGCCCTATCCTTCCTTGAGACATTAGAATATGCACAAGTGCACCTCGTTATTTTAAATTTGGGAGCTACAGCTAGCTCATTTTGGAAAGAAAATAGGGAAATGAAAGGGGCAATTATATTTTTCTTGAAGCCATTTATTTTCAAGTGAATTCTTTTTTTATATATAAGCTCAATCGTTTTGGCTTATCCTGGCATTTCTCAGACAACAATATTTATGCTATTATATTCCACCATTTAAATTTGAAAGCGTAAGATAATGTGGCGATATATTACATGTACATAGATGTTTGATATATGAGCGTGATATCATGTCAATCGACTCAATTAAGTATTAGCTCAGTCATTAGTATTTCTCTTTCTCTTTTCAGACTATTTTTCATTTTACAAAAACAATCACCTCATGGTGGTTCTTCTCTTGGATTTCATTAATGAAAGTACGTTACCTGACCTTTCAAGTAGAGTTAGACATTGCTGTCTTATGCTTAAAAGAAGTAAAGAATGGCTTTGAAGCACTGATATTAATGTATTGTTCTATTATGCTTTTGTTTTCAAATCTTTTTGATTAATGCTCCTTTAAAATATAAAAAAATGTGAGCTTTATGTTTAAGGAAAACATATCACCTTGTAATTAATGCCATAGGAAGGAACAAATAGTCAAAAGATAATATAATCTTTCGTCCAAACTCAAATAAAGTTAAGGAAATGGAGAGTTCAGATTGTTAATTGATAATTAAGTTCTAATTAAAGTTAGCATGTTAACTTTAAGGGAGTACTCTCCACAAAACATTTTATAAAATAATGGTTTGTTTCTTGAAAGGTCGATAATCTACCTTTGTGTTAATGGCAATAAACGCCCAAAATTTTGACTGTCGTTTTCAGAATAAAGTTTTTATTAACATAAATAGAAATTGCCAGTTATATGCTGTTTAGAAAATGCTTTGCCGGAACTCTGTGAATGGAGATTTGCGATAAGAAAATGTAAGCAGATGAATAATTCAATAACAAAATTGAATTAGAGGATGATCCTACCTTGATACTTTTTATATTCATAACAATAAAGAGTATGAAAAAATGATTAAAAAATATAAAAAAATAGTGGAAAAATAATTTTTTTAGAAGTTTGTTGTAATCATCAAAGGAACCGACTGTAAATGTCATACTGTTGGGAAATTACTACTGGCCGAACTTTATGGGATGTTATTCTTGTTGATAAGACATAAGCAGATGATCAATACGAAAATGAGATTCAAAAGTGAATATACAGTGACCTATTTACCAGTACCATTTAATGAGTATTTATATTATGAATGAGAAATATTGATAAAAATGTATAAATAGTATACTTTCTACAGTTTTTTTCCGAGGAATATGTTTTATCAACAATGAAACAAATCGTGAATGATACGCATTTTGGAAAACACCATTTGGCGGAACGTTACGAGCGATGATTTTTGGTGATAAGAGGTAATCAGTTGAGAAATTCGAAAAAGAGATGCCAATTGGAACTTGGATTTTTCCAGAATGTAATCTGTTTATAAAAATTAATGAGCGTTCATGCTGTTATGAATGCACAGAAGTGATGAAAACGAATATGATATATGACAAATATGATATATGCTTTCAATAATACTTCCAACCAAGAATCCGGATTTGATCAAAAAAGAAGCCGATGATAAACAACACGTGCTTTGATTGCTTGACATTCATTGCTGATCGGGTCGGCTTTGTGAAAATGATGACAAGAATTTAACTTATAAGCAAGCTTAAAATGAGCTCAAATTGGCTCCAGTTGCTACGAATGATTCCAAAAATATTTCACGAACATTTCGTACTTGTAAATCGTTAAGACTTGTAAGCTTAATCGTCAGCAATCAATTTCTATTTTTTTTTTCAAATTTGACAGGCGAAACAGAGACAAGACATCTTGATAATTGGCCTTGAAGTTCAAAGCGGCATTACTTAGCATAACAGTAACATTTATTTTTAAATAACCAGATATTTCCGTAGTAGAGAATGATTAAATAGTCTATGCATATATTAAATTACTAATCACTCATAACTCTTTGACAAATGACTGGTAATGACATATGAAAAAATACCAATTTAAAGAACTTGAGAGTATACTTCCAGTAATGATGGATGAAAAATATTATTTCAGATTTACATAGATTAATTCTGAGGGACATATTAATTCTGCCAGTACTGAAAGGCCTTATACTCGTTTCAACCGTATCATATAACTTTTAATAAGCTTCATCTTTTAAACGTTTAGTTCATTTTTAAATTCTTGTACAATAGCTATAACTGGTGGGAGTGATCTCCACAAAACTTTCTCGTATATCATATAATAAAAGTATTATTCTTCTGCTCACCCCTGTATAAAATTGAGAGCCCTGAGAATTATGTGCATCGGGTTGTAGTAAGGAAAACAGGTAGATATCTGTAAATTAATCATATGTTATTGGAAAATTATTGACAACGAAATAGCTCATTTGTGTGGGATCTTTGGCGATAAACCACTGAGATACGGTTAATTGGCAACAGCTAGAAATCCGAATATGAGAGTCATTTTTCCATTTAGAGAGTCATTTTTCTGACCTAAATTTCCCCTAAAATTTTAGGCAGAGTTAAAATTGAGTTTCAAAGTCATACAAGAAAATTCGCCCATTTAATTCCTTTAGTTTTTGAGTAATCGCATTTTTATACTTGTGAAATAACATTATAACAGACGACAAAGTCTTAAATATATTTGGTTTAGAATGTTATAATGATCTGCAGCTATCAGGCACCTATGTACTACATCTTAACTAACTAGTTCTTTATATTTTGTAGTTATTGAACTTATTTGCACTCAAACTGATGGATAAACAAACTTCTTCTGAATGAATTTCATTTAGTGTAAAGTCCATTTGCCAACTTTTATCTCTTAGATCAAAGCGCGTTAACACACAAACAGACATAATTCTAAAAATATTTCTTTTTACGGACTCAGGGAGGTAAAAAATATGGAGAGTTATCAAAATTTTGAATTGGAAATTTTTATGAATACAATACTTTCTCCTTATATGCCTCATATACGAGAAAGAAAAAAAAAACGAAAAAAAGAGACTAATCTTTCAAAGGACTGACTATTTGTTTGGTTGTATGCAATTGAGCACCAGAGCTCAAAAATTCAAGGATAAAGGTTCTATTAGGTACCAATCTAATAATTTGGAATCGTGATATTATGTGTTCAATCCATTTAAGTAAATATGCGTATTTATAAAAGATGTAATAGTTTAGAGTGGAATTTGCTTTTACAAAGTTATTATTCACATACCATGATTGAACTGGAAAATTGAATCAAAAGATGGCCTAGACACAGAAGGAAAGTGTGACACCAGTCATATTGAAGTTCTAAAGGAAGTAATGAGAACTTTAGTATGACACGTAAATTGATATCCCCTCTCCAAATTTCTTTTAAACCATTTCATAACTTGAATTTTACTTCACTCTGTTGGATATTATGAGTTCTGGGCCTTCGCATATTACGGATAGATTTCAGATTTGAGTATTCAACTCGCAAACTTCTGTTTGAGAATGGCATGCTCAAAATCATGAACTGAAATTGTAAACGGGACATTACTGCCCAGCAGAGCATAAAAAGCGTCCATTGGCGGACATTTTTTTACAATCGGAATTACTAATTATATAATAGAAGTTTCATCTATTGTACATTATCAATGCATTGTCCTGGCATCATGAATTTCCAGATGCTTGAAACACTTCCGATATAAAAAAGCTAATATACTCTTCAAAAACGAACAACCCTGATACTAGTTTGTTTAATGTTTAGAAAAGAGGGAAAATAAACTTTTGTGATTTCAGGAATATTTTTAAAGTTTTAAGCATACAGAATTAAATCACCAGGAATGCTCTTCTCAAAACTTTCCTTCAAACTTTGTACTAAATATGTATTTTCCTTCCCGCATGAAAATTATTGAATTTCGGCAAAACCATGAACACCACAATCAGTTCAAAAATTTCATTTTCAGATTTCTGCACGTGGAAATTTTAAGCTTCGTATTATAATGGAAAAAAAATTTACACATTTTTTCGACTGATCGAAATCCAATTTTGATACATAATTTAAAATTTAATATCACAATGAAAAGTGAAATTCATTTATCTAAATCATTGTATTTTTGAGTTATTGCATTAACAAATTTAAAACTGTGCATAGTTCAATTTTTTTTTTTTGACGAGTTAGGTTTAAAACTATATTAATAATTCTAAAATTGTGTACCAAACTGTTTTGATCTAACTTTTTGAGTTATAAAATAATAGTGTTTCTTGCACTCAGACATATGGACATAGGTAAGTTTTCAGAATACATTTCGCACAAAAATTCACAGAAATTTAAAACTTTAACACGAAGATCACATATCAAATGAATGTCGTTAATTTTGCTTGAGGTAGTTTTTAGCTACAGATGTAATTCTAAAATATAATGTTCGTACCCACAGATATCTGAAAAGCGGAGATTCATCAAAATTTTGAGTATGATTTTTTTTTGACGATTACAAATGTATTGTATACTTCGATTTGTATACTTCATGTACCAGAATGTGAAAAAAAAAACCAACTATATTCGCTCTACACTAATTTCTCGTTGTATTGCATCATGTTTCACTCTTGCAATTCCACGCAGTCTTTTTCACCCGATTGGTAGAGGCAAAAATACAGCCCCGACAGAAGCCATGTGGGTGAAGTGATCGGAAGAAACCTTTCTAATAGTAAGTCACAGGCGCCACTTGGCTGACACCGATGGTGTTGGTCAAGTGGGTGTTCGGATCTCTATAGAAAGATACTTTCTTGGAAATTCAGTTCTGAGAATCCTCCACCATCCGGAATATCTGTCTCTCAGACAGCCTGAAATGTGATCTCCCGAAAAGCTGGGAGGGGTTAAATCGCTCTCGTCATTCTTTGACAGATTTTCATTTACATAATAAATTTATTAATTAGTCCAGTAATTTAATCTAAAATAGAAAAACATTAAATAAAACTGAAGAAAACAGTGCATTGATAAAAATTGGAAAAAGAGGAAAAAAAAAAGAAGAAAGAAATGAATGAAAACTTTATCTAGGACAACCTTCTGGGAAATCAAGCCAAGGAATTTTTCTGTAAAAATCCTCCTAAACATTTATCCAAAAATGATCCCTCATTACCCCGAGTATCCTTCAAAATTGGAATTTTGGAAAAGCAAAAATTAATGCATTCAATATAAAAATGGCAAAATACCAACAGTTAAATAATTCAGTTATATAGAATTCAAATATGAAATTATGAGTTTCCAAATGGATTGGAAACTCCAATCATCCTCTATATTTTTGTACCATTAATGTGTTTTTTTCGTAATAAATTTTTGGCATAAACTTTTCTTTTTCAAGAAAGAAAAGGGTTTATGGAATTACTCTCCAAAGAAGGTGTCACGAAAGAAAACTAGTGCTTGCATTTAAACATTGTGACAAAAGATTTATTAAGTTTTCTTTTATATAACGCAAGTATAAATATATATTATTGTATCTACTGACAAGAAATTTCCCTGGATATATTAGGTTGTTCAAAAAGTTTCTTTCTCATTATCTTATGAAAGGCATTATTTGGCTTTGCTTGTGCAAACATGCAAAATGGTCTATTAGCCGTCTATGTTCAGACGTGCCAACTTGGGTTTGAAATTTATGGCACAAGGGCCAGCTTTGGCCATACTGCGGCAAAAGTGCATGGCAAATGTTACAAATTGAATACAACATGTAATGAATTTGTACACTATAAATATCAACAAATAAAGTTGTAAAAATTAAAATTAATTTGAAAGAGTTAAACTATATAAGAGGCAAAAAACCCATTTCTGAAAAAAAAATTTAAAGTGTTCAGGTGAGGATGTTCTCCTACCATGTCATGAATGGTCAAAGTTGAAGATTCGAAATAATACAACCGATACATTAAAAACCAGAAATTCTATTAAAATATGAATGATGGTAAAATGGACCTGGCACGTTGAACAAATTAAACACTGTTCACCAAACAAAAGTTGTTTATAAGTGAAACTAATGTGCCCGATGCGAATTTGACTCAACTTGACATCAAATTCTCACATCGAGACAGTTGGCCACAAGGTAGTGTTTGGTTTAATGAAGTGCACTTTATTAGAAACTTACAGAACCCACGATTACTGCCATAATGAATGAAGGTAATTTGAAAAATGCTTCTTCACATCAAAATAGGTGAGTTGTCATCGTAAATAGAGAGACTGTCTTAGACGTACTACAGGTCTAAACATTCGCAAAGCTGGGACTACACCCGCAAAAAGTTCTTTTGTAAATTTGGTGAGATTGGAAAGACATAATTTTCTACGACCTCCTTCCTCAATATGAAACAATAAATTCTACGAAATTATGTCATCAAATGGATCAAACTGAAAGCTGCCTTAGCAAACAAACAAAAAAAACCCGCCTAGAATTAATAAACCGACGAGGCATTGTCTTTCATCTTGACAATGCGAGACTACATATTGCATTTGTAGTAAGAGAACAGTTTTAATAGTTTGATTGGGATGTTTTACCGTATCCTGCATACTCTTCAGATCTCACTCAATTTGATTATTACTTATTTCTGTCCTTAAAAATTTTCTTCTCAATAAGTGTTTTAAATCTCTCAGTGAAATAAAAGGATTATTTCTTGCCCAAAACACAGAATTCGGAAAGAAGGCATAATGAGCCATCCTAAGAGATGGAGAAAGGTAATAGAATAACAGGGTTCTTATATAAGAAAATAAATAATATCATAAATCTTAATTACTGTGCATTCTTTTCATATTAGAAATAGGAAAGCAATTTATGAAACACCCTAAAAATTTGCTGCAAAAATTTTATTAATTTGTTTTAAGGTTTGATAGTGATTTTTTTGATGTTGTCCAAATGTTGCTCAGATGAAACACAAATAATTGCATAAATTAACAAACATAGCTTAAATTAAACATAAATTAAATTATTTAAATGAATGGTATTATTATTATCCCTGATAAACGAAATGACCAAGAAAAAATTTATATTCATTTTTAGTCCTATAAACTGGAAGTGGAACAAAGAAAAAAATATGAAAGAAGTTTAATGCACTAAACAATTCTAGACAATTGTTTTTCTGTCTAGTTTTTCTAGACAATTACATCTCCATTATTGCACAATAAAAATGTTTTGTTAGTTAAAGTTCGGCATTCTTCCTTTAAGTTCCTTTAGTAAATTCAAATTAAAATTCTGGAATTGCCAAGGAATTCATCACATTTTTACAGAAACAGGTTTTCTTGCTTTTGGAGATAAAACGGAACATAGAACTGCAAAACTAATTTGAGCTTTCAAACGGAGTACTAATATCTGGACCAAATTTTCTACAATTTGCAGTAATCAAAACATTTTTCAAGGAAAGCGGAAACGTAGCGGAATTTTAAGTTATTAATAGTTCTTTCAAATCTCAAGACGTTCTTTAATTCTTCGAAATAAGGTTGGGAAATACGTGCCATCCTTGAATGCCATTTGATGTATGTCACTCTAATGTCATGGCAAAGAAATTAAAAAAGTAAAAAAGGAGTACTTTTAGAGTCTGTTTCCTATTACATGTCAATTTTTCCGAAGGAGTATAAGCTTTTTAGTTAGATCGCTACTTTTGAAAGTGGTGCAAGTCTTGAAAAAATTAAAGACTAGCGTATAAATCAATTGAAAAAATATTAATTCATTATCTCAAACCGGGTAATAGTCAATAATCAATATATAGTTTGATTTAATAAATTTCTATTACAAGAATTTAACTAAAACAACATTTAATTATAGGCTGTAAATGGACTTTAATTATTTTCACAATTAGCCGTGAAATCATTTAATTAAAAATTAAATATATCTTAAAATATACTTCGAATTAATACAATTTTGCTTGAAAATAATAATAATGAATAAAATAGAAAGGTTATTCTTTATATTGAATGTTAAGTATACTTATATATTTTAAAACTCGAGATATGGCTTATTATTTTGGATTTCAGTTGTTATAAAATCACTTTGATTTCTTATTTCTTCCTACCTGTATGCTAAAATTTTTGGAAGAATATAAAATAAATAAGGCTATTTTGAACAAATGAGGCAAAACAGATACAATCACTTTATCCAGCAAAATATATAGTGAAACTGGATTTCAAAATCAATCGCAAAGCAGTTTCTTTTATTGGCCAATATTAAAATGAACAAAGCATTGTCATTTTTAAATATTAAATATTAAATATTAACTTGATATAAATCAAGCAGTAAACTTGATCAAATAAAGCAGTTAATGCTGAATTAATAACAAATCTCTCTTTTATAAATTGACTTATACCACATTCAAAATAGACGATTCGTTTTATCGGCTAGAGTCAATGAGAATATTAATGAAAATTTGCTAAATCTTTTCAAAGTGTATTCATTGAGGAATTATCATCTAAATTTTCTCACAGGATACATTACCGAATACACATCACAAGATTTGATTAAAAAATGTAATAAAATTAGTCTAAATGGAAGTCTTTTTACCTTGCATATCATAAAGTATTATTAACTATCATCATCTCAAATTCATTAAGAAATAATACTTTAATTTGGAGTGCCAGTTAAGAGCCACGAAAACATTATACTTACATGACTTTAATTATATTGTTCACCCATGAAGAAAGCCAGCTTTTGAGATAAGTTAATAATTTCGAAGAGTATCTTTTAATACGAATAGTTTCATTCAAAACATCAGACCTTTTATCCATTTTTTATACCGCTTCCAACTGTCCTCTGTTGTTGGAATGGTTCTTGGAATTTATAGGATCACTATTCGGTTTCTCTGTGAATTTCTCTTTACTTTCTATTGCTTAGAATCCCCTTTTAAAAGGGGAATGTTAACTTCGGGGGAAACATTTCACTTGATAGAATTCGGAGAGTTAGGATGGGAATTTTAGTTTCCGTTTCATAAAAGTCTGGAAATAATTCAATTTTTGCTTGTTATTCGTTTTGCTCCAATAAACTTAAGTAAAATTATTACACTTATTAGAAAAAGTATAAAGATTTTCTTCATCAGACTCAAATTGTCCTGTAAGGTTTTTTTATAACATGCAGCATTTTAGACAAGTTTAGGCTTATAAAATAGTTTCTTATTTATTTAGCCCTCAAAAGTTACACCTAACTGTCCAAAATAATGTACGGTGCATAAATTCCACTGGGAAAGATTCATAGGCCATACAAGTAACAACATATAAACCAGCAGGGGTTTTATGTTGCAACATGAACATAATTGTAATCTGAAACTTTGTCAGTATTCTTTAATAAATTTTTTATGCCTTTCCCCCAGTATAAAACTGTAGATCTGGGATAAGCCTGCGAATTCCTTCTCTGATAGCTATGAAATATAAATATTTAGCTTGCATCTTTTACTGAAGTTGACAATACATATTTTGTTCACATTTTACACATTCTGATCCATATTGTCTACGTTTTACACATTCTGATCCATATAGTCCATATTTTACACATTCTGATCCATATTGTCCACATTTCACGTTGATTCAAAGTAAAATCTGACAGACAAAAAATGGCAGTTGCATTTAAAACATAACATACCGAAATTTCATAGATTTAAGTCATTGCGTTTATGAATTACTGTGTTTACATGAATGCGAAAATACAGACCACAGACGGTCAACCACTTGACAGATTTAGTTCAAAAATGGATAAGATTATTTATATGATTTGATAAGATATTTTGGATACTCAACCTGTGGACCAAATTTTATGTACCCATGAACATTGCATTTTGAAGTTATCTTGAACAGTTCACCAGAAAGGTTTCCTGAGAATGGATTTCGCTCAAACTTTGACAGAAATCTAAAAATTTGGTCGTAACTATATATACCAAATTCCATCTATCCAGATCAAAGCGTTTTTGAGTTATCATGTTCACAGGCAGACAGAGTGACTTAGCTGCAGACACATTAGCAAACATTATAATAAGAACTATTTCAGAATTCAAAGAAGCCTAGAACTTGGACAGTCATTAAAATCCCCAGTTTGATATTTTTGATAATTAATATATTTTTTTCCATAATTCATACACAAAAAATAAAAACATAATATTTTGACACTAAAAAAAGCGACTTGCATACAAATGTTTAGAAAATAAACCTAGAAAAATTAAAATTAAGACTAACGACTTAACATAGATTACTGATGCAAAAAACTATTGCAGAAGAAATAACAGAAAATTGTTACATAGAAAAGAAATAATAGAGAATAATTATATAGAAATATTTATACGTGAAAAGAATAAAGAAATTTATTAAACAGTCAAATACTTCCAGAAATTCCAGTGTTAAGAGTCCGTTAAGAACATTCCTCGAAAAGTTTTGAAAACTCGTGTACAAAAGGAGAGTTTTCAACGGAGCCTTCTAATCTAACTTCAGGGCTTCTCTTTCATGTTTCTGTATTTTGTACTCCAAAGAAAATTTTCAAAATACCCCTCGGCTGCTAAACCGCTATACTTCTCACTCTTATCGAAGAATCTCTTCTGGTATGTTTTGAAGACACCATGTCCAGTAAAAATCTGATTAAGTAAAAAGTCATCTTTTAATCTTTCTAGGTTTATTTTATCAAAATTTTCTTTGTGACTCTACCTTTAATAGAACGAGAACAATTTGTATTGCCAAAGGCACATAGTATTTTATCTTAAAATTTGTTTTAATTTGAATTTTTGAATAGATGATTAAATAGTTTTTAGTAAAATTATTTTTGATTGCTGCTTTCATATTTTTCCTTTTCTTCATTAAGTTTTCTAATGGCATAAGAATGAATTTATTATCTGAAGTGATTGTACAATCATCCTATTGTTGTTTGAATATATATTGAATAATAAGCTGTATGATCAAAACTTCAGCCATAAAGACCAAATAACTCTCTAAAAGTCCATATATATTTTTATTTGTCTTGTTGCTTCCCTGCACAGTGAGTCCCATCGTAGGGAAAACGGCTTTTTGATCAGATCTATTGGATGCTAATCGGATGCCGGATCAGTGACCTCCGGTTTAAATTTAGCTCCCATTTGCGACTTTGGTGACAAAATGGTGATTCTAGAATCTTCAAGAATTTTGGCGATTGGTCCAATAGGAGCTGAGACATGCTCGCCTGTTTGTAAACTTTCTCTGCTCTGCTTCGGCAACTATAAAAATTCTGCAGTTATAGCTGAAGTCAGTTGTCGAGAGGTTTAGAGCAGCGTAGCGATTCTACAGCGAAGCGCAAGCATTGAGTGAAGCTCGAGAGATTGGGGAATTCCACTGTGTGTCGAATCTTGGAGTTTATTATAGAAGCAGCATTGAATCGTTTGTGGTGTACCCAGTCTTAAAATAACGAGCAGGCAATTGGATACAATTAAATAGAGGGAACAGTGGAGAAAAGCTGGTATTTGGAACTATGTAGATTTTCTTTTCCTTCTGAGTTCTGTTTAGCATCTTTGTGTGTTGTGGTTGTTATTAGTTATAGATTACTATTTATGGATTGCTATTTGACCGAAGTATGATGATGTGTATTTCTTGCGTGCATCAAAACTGTTTATTTGTTACTCGTGTGTTTATGTCTTCATATTATTATAAAGTCTCTTTAGTTACTGGTAGCTATTGATTGTGTTACACTATAAACCCTCTACAAGTGACTCTGTTGACTTTACCGACTCAGTGAGGGAAGTTCGACAATAATAATTTATTTTCATATTTAATCACATTAGTAAACTTTACAAATCAACTGAGGGCAACAGCTTAAAATTTGTCATTCTTGTCCTAATTTGAAACAAGACGATATGACAGTTGAAAGAACAGCATCAATTTATGTCACTCCACATTTTTTAAAAATATTATTTAATTTATTTTTATCATAATTCACTCCGTAAAGGATGTTGGGCTAGATAATCCGTCTAGTTAAATATATTTAAAAAAATTACTTCTGCTTTTAATCTTTAAGAAACTTTTGCGATTCTTCTTACTTTCTCAGGAATTTTCAGGATTTTTTCACGGATTCTATTCAAAAGAAGATTGAACAATGATTCGAAATCAAATGTAATCTGAAATTTTCGAGTTGTGTAAAATATCTTATCGTTTCCCTAATTAAATAAATTCATAAGGAGTACATAATATCCCTTTTGTAATTAAATTCGATAAATTTGTATTTGTTTCTACTAAAATTTAAATTGAATATGCTCTGGTTTAAAATTTAACCGTGATATCTCTCTCCGTTTCTACAAAATGTAAGACAAATTATTAAAAAAATAATAAAATCATCTACATAGGAATGCGATTATTTGTCATTACGTTTATCTTGAAAGCTGTAGCGCGATCTATTTGCGAGAATGACGCCACATTTCGTAGGAAGATAAAACAAGACGGGGGGCGAAGGATTCCACGAAAGAAAAGTTCCAAAAGTCACCGCTAGAGGAATATGTGTCACTGTGTAATAGAAAATAGAGTGTTAACAAATGCAAATCAATACGAAAATAAAATTACCTTTTATTTTGCTCATTCAAATCATGTTCAATGTGGCTGCCGTGTTTGTGGACCACATATTGCATTCTGCGCACAGTATTCAAAACAGAAGAAAGTAACATGTTTGCAAGAATCTCCCATATAGTCCGTGATATGTTATCCTTCAACTTAGGAAGGTCCTGGACAACTCCTTGATAGACCTTGAACTTAAGGTAACCCCATAGCCAGAAGTCGCATGAAATAAGATCAGGGGACCGAGGTGGACATGCAGTTGCAAAGCAGCGGCTAATGACTCTTTCTGTTTTGAATTTCTGTCGTAGCTGCTGTTGTACTCGTAAAGCAACGTGTGGAGTGGCTCCATCTTGCATAAAAATGATTTCCCCCAGGCATTGTATTTGCTGAAGTGCCGGAATAGTTCAAGAAAGCTGTTCAACATGTGGCGACATTTCTCTCCAGTAACAGAACAAGTTACCGGTCCTGTCGGGATAATGTTTTCATGGAAGAATGGACCTATGATAAATGCAGCTGTGAACCCACACCAAACAGTTACCTTTGGTGAATGTAAGGGAATTGCTGTGACTGAATGTGGTGATTGTGGAAGGAAAAATTTATGCTCTATCAGATTAATTTGCTGCAAAGGTTATCTTATTAACTGTAACTATTTCCCTAATTTGGATTCTGAGGCTGCATATTGTGATGATTTGCATTCGGGAAGAACGACAAAAGGGAGTTGCAGCGCCATATATCTACAATTTTTCGAACTAAAACCAAATCTGTGGTAGAGAAGATTTCTATGCAGTCTTAAGAATTTGGAAGAATTATCTTATTAATCATAATCGTTTACCTATTATGCATTTTCGAAAGCCGTCAGTCTATTTCAGAACACCCTGCATATAGCTCCAACAGCAAGAATTACGGATCTGTCAGCGAAAATCTTATGATTATGCTCACAAGCTTTTAATGAATCAATTTTCTTTAGAACGTAAATAATATCCTCTCATTTTTACCACGCTGAAAGAGATTTGGATATTACACCAATCATTTCTTATTATTTATCTCGCTCGTATTTATAACAAAATTATTCAGGACTTTTATGGTACTTCTTTTTTATTCGTTCTAAAAATCTGTATTATCACTCAAAGAATTATTATAGTAGATATCAGTTTATTGAATATGTAGCGGTATGTCAGAGAAAAGTTATATTAAACTTCATAATAAATACTTTGAATTTGACGTTAGTTAAGCTTTCCACATACTAAAAAGAATCAGTGGACTCTAATAAACTAAATAATTGTCGGAACCATTAGATTAAGACATATTCTTTAATGGTCTACTTATTGATTAAATAACTAAACATTTGTTAAAGAAAATATTATTATTTCAGTTTCTGTTCATTGAATTCAGCGAAAATCTGATGCAAAAAGTTCCAGTTTGGACAGTAATCTCGCTATTATGGATGAGTTACAAAGCACCGTCAAAGAGTGAATGTTAGAGATATAAAAATTTCATGTTTAAAGAGAGTACAAATTAAACAAACTCTTTCTACAAAAAGGGAGAAGTACTGAAGTGGAATCTTCTTGAAGCTACGAAATCAGTTTCAGTTCTTCCGAATGCTCTACTAGAGAAATAAATTGGAGTTAATTTAAACATGTTGAATTTTGAAATGGGAATGAGTATGGAGAAGCTATTATAGTAGTTTTAAACCCTCCAGATATCGAATTTTTAGATGTAATATTATAGTAAGAAAAGTGGAGTTTTTATTTCCTTTCTTGAGTATATAAACTCTTCATTTCATGTGGTATCGTGAAATGAAGAGTCGTATGGGTAAGCTGTCAAATCTAACTAAACAGAGGAAAGAATGTTCTTACCAAAAAATCTCTTCAATAAAAAGTTTTTTAGAATTGAATATTTTTGGAATTGTTATAGTCTTTTAGATTCATTTGTTTCACTTATTGCTCAGTTCATAAACTACAGTCATGTGTTCTCAAAAGCAATTTACCGTGGATATATTATTTAATATGACAGTTGTCAAAAAAAAAAAGGTACAAGAAGAAATATTCCTATTTCGATTTTAATATTCTTCATCATTAATGTGTATTAGGATCCACTTATAACGGTAAATTCAATTTTCAACATAATTATACGTTTTGTTATAAGGAACCTTAACTTCATTTTTTTTAGTTCAACTTAATTCAGTTACATCCCTTTTAAAGCTGGCACCTTCCCTTTTAAAGCTGAAATCTGAGCTGGCACCTGCTCCCCAAACTTTTGAACCACACCTGAGGAAAGACAATTGGTACCTATGGTTTTAACGTCCATCAAATCATGCACGTAGAATTTTCATAGGAATCGGATCTCGAATCCGTAACCGTACTAGTCCGAAGACTAATGAGATTATAGAGAAAAGACTCCTCTTTTGCCAATATGCAGTGTCGGATTAAAATCAGAAATTTTTAATAAAATTTATATTTTAATAAAAAATTGATGGAAGCGTTTTAAGTAATATAAATAATGACAAATAATAAGTCATATAATTGTAGATATCACATTTAAGAAAACTGGATGCCAGGTTCATAACATAAATTTTAAAAATTAAAATTAAAATTTGACTATAGCAAAATTGTAAATTACTAAACATGTAACAAACATTTAAATTCTAAAATAAAAAAGTTTTTTTAGGGCTGGGACTTGGCATTCAATAAACCAATGGCAAAAGAATAACCTTATTAACTTCCAGGAGAATTACAAAAAATAGAGATAATAATATAATAATGTTCTGAAATTTAAATAAAAATTTATGTTGATTTGAATATATATTTGGGACACTTATAAATATACATGACCTTTGCAAAAGAAATGAAAGCATAAAATCATAATAATTTTGAAATAGTTTAGTAGCAAGAATATTTTAGTGGCCTTGAGCCCTTAAGACGACAGCGATCTTGGCATTTGCCTGCTTTGCCCATTTAGTAATCCTGTAGAACTGAACAAATATAACCGAAGGGTTACAAATGTAAGTAGCTACTGAATCAATATTGAAAAAAAAAATCTAAGCCAAAAAATACAGGCGTCTGCACAAATTATAAAAAATGAATATATTCTAAATACAGCAATTGCTCCTATGTACCAGATCACATGAAGAAAAAAGAAGTAATAAAATGTCGAATGTTTAGATTTGTGCACAAAATAAATTTCCACTAATCAAATACATAAAAATGTACAAATTTTGAGCAGGAAACGAAGTAAAGAGGACAAATCCAAAATTATAAATTAAAAAAACAGAGACTATTAAGAGAAAGGTAAAATTTTAAGAATGAAATATATAGGAAAAGAAATTAAGAATCCAGATAACATTAGAAAAAATAGTGTTAATGAATATTCAGAAAGACGTAAAGGATATTTTGTTTCGGACTGAATTAAACATAACAGGAGGTAATTTATTCATTTGCCTATACCAACACGACAGACACAAAGATAGTCAAGCAAAGAGATGAACAAAGAAAAATTCGAGCACAAACACAAAATTGCAAAAAAATGCGTTCAAAATGTTATATAAGCAATGAATTACACAAAATGTGAAAAAGCAATAACAAAAATGCAAATAATACATTCAACAGGCAAAGCATGCGTTTAAGAATAAATTTTAATCAATTCTTTTTAATTTAAATATATCAAAAGAAAATTTAAAATATAACGCACTTTACAGCATGCCTGGTTATTCAAAACACAATATTTAAATTTAAAATGAAATCAAAATGCCTACTAACATAAAAAGAATCAAAGTTACAATTTTTCTCTTCTCAAAAAGTTTTCTACATATGCGGTTGGAAATCTAAAAAATTCTATAATTTTCATTAGACCACCATAATTATTAAGGATGGTTGCAATATCATAGACTGATTACTGCGACCCGCCAGAAGGCACCGGGAAAAATTGGAATGATCGGACCACCGCAACAGCAACTTTGGAGGTGGAGTCCTAAGGGCAATCACCAGTAACGGTACTACCTTTTCCTTGGGAAGCACTCTTACCTTTTAGTATACCCACAAAGGTACTAAGCTACTACTACAGGGTGATCAGCGAATAAGCTCTGATTTCAAAATTAAATATCTCTGTAACAAAGATCGATAGAATTATGCGGTAAACTGTACGTTTATTAGCAAAACTGTAAAAATGCTTTACAAATGTTTAGAAAATTTAGTTACGAAAATCGTTAACAGATGGCGCTCTAATCACAATGCCCATAGACGCTTTCAGTATGACGTCAAAAATGAAAAGCAGCCGACGAATTGCATCAGAAACAGATTTTAAGTATACGAGCACGCAAAAAATATTAAAAATTACATACAAAATCCAGAGTCATCAGGCCATACACATGAAAGCTGTGCAACAAAGGGTTGACTTTGAGAATCAGATTCTAATAATGATCGACAACGACGGATTTGATGTGAGCTGTATCTGGTTCACAGATGAGGCCCATTTTCATTTGAATTTAATCGTTAATAATCAAAATTTGAGATTTTGGGGTTCCGAAAATCCTCATTTGTGTGATGAGAGAGCACTGCATTTGCCTAAAGTAACTGCATGGGCTGTGGTATGCACTAGAGACATTACCGGCCCCTTTTTCGTATGAAAAACGATAACTACTGAACATTACGTTACAATTTTGGAGCAATTTGTCAGCACTCAACTACCGTTGGAGGATCGACTAGGTATAGACTGGTTCATGCAAGATGGGGCTCGACCACATCGAACAGATGAAGTTTTTCGCTTTTTTTCATGAATACTTTGGGAATAGAGTAATTGTGTTACTGACACAGGAATAGCTTGGCCTCCATATTCTCCCGATCTGATTCCTTGTAACTTCTTTCTGTGGGGAGCATTGAAAGACATTGTTTATAGAAACAATCCCGCCACTCTAGATGAGCTTGAATAGTTGATGGGTGTTGCATGTGATTCCATTTCCATTGAGACATTGCAAGACGTGATGTCAAATTTCATTGTTCGATTACGAAACCTCATTGTTTCGAACGGTGAACATTTTGATTGCAAAAACCGCATCACTTTATTTTTCTTTTCTTAAGACTCCTTTCAGAGAAAGAGTTTTGAGCGCAGAGAGCCATCTGTTAAGGATTTTTGTAAGTAAATTTTCTAAACTTTTGTACAGCATTTTTAGTTTTGTTAATAAACGTACAGTTTAACGTATAATTCTATCAATCTTTGTTGTAGATATATTTAATTTTGAAATCGGGCTTTTTCGCTGATCACCCTGTATTAAGGAAGAACCCAATATGTGGCGGTGGTATTGTGGCAAAGTGTAGGTTGAATTCCGTTAAGGATCGAAACTGCGATGTTTGGGTTTGAAGTCTAGTAAGTTATCCATTCGACAAAAGTAAAAGGGTCTTCTGGCCGATACTTGTCTGTTAAGACGTCACCACAAATATGCATATTGTTTATTAGTACTGTACTGGATGCAATTTAGAGCATTCAAGTATTAAATGCTTGACCTTCTGGATTTCACTATTAGCAAGTATACAAGTCCATAGGTAACAAATTCGAATGTTTTTTTAAACTTATTTTCATTAAGCATAGAAGTTATTGTAAATATATAACCAACATCTGAAAATACTGTTATGAATCTGTTATGCCCATGACCTGCATAGTTAATCTCATTGCTGAAAAGAGAGACTTGTAGGGATTTTTCATGGATGCCGAATTCGACACCTGGTAAAAAAATTGGCAACTTTCATGACAACCAGAGGAATTGGTACCTTTCTCTCATATTTTCTTATAAATGTTTAGAGTATTATTAACTGCATGCCATTGGCGAACAACATTACAAAAGAGTTTATCAGTGTGCGAATGACCTTTTAACGATTAATCACAGACATGCACCAGAAAATCGATAGTTAATTTTCACACCCTTTCTCTGACCAATTGACACTAAAATTATTCACAAAAGAACAATTTAACTCATATGATCACATACCAAACTTCACAAATTGAAAGTTATTGTATTTTTGAGTTATAGTATTTACATGCTTGGGAAATTACAGGACACTGTTTGTCAGCTGTTTAACAGACGTGGTTCAAAATTTATCATCCGCTACTTTAGATCTTAAAACAGTAAATAAATGTCATTTACGTCAGTTATTACATTTTTGAATTATCTTGTTTATATGAACGCAAAGAATACAACCCTCTCAAAGGATTGCATAACAAATTTGTCTCATGTCTACACTTAAATATGTAATTTATATATCAAATTTTATCCATTTATTTATCTTTGTTTGTAGTTAATGTGTTAATTGAGATTTTGAAAGACGAGCAGAAAATCTCCCTCTGAGTGGATTTCTTTCGAAAATTGATAGAAATTTAGGAATTTGATTAAAGGTCATAAATAAAATTTCATTCATCTAGCTCGAAGCGTTTTTGTGTAGCCGGATACCAAAATAAACAAACCACTTGACTATATTTTTAAAAACTTTCGATTTAAAAAAAATCACCGCACAATGAAATCTGAATAATAATTACTTAAAATGATAAAATTTAATTGAATCAAATATATTTCTATTATAGAAGAAATAAATAAAACTTGAAAACTCACTAGGTTAATAATTGCGTTTCAATTCCGTCTCTGTAAAATCAAGATAAATTTTTCCCCATCATAGACAAAGACTACAAACGTAGTGTTCACTTGACCTCACATCATATTTATCTGAACGAGTGATGCTAGGATCGAATTATGAAGTTATTGCTAATGTAGTTTGAAAAAAGGGTAGATAATAACTAAGTGAATAAATATGATTTAAAATTTTCAGAAAATTTTTCAGCAGTAATTTTTTAAAAATATTTAGCTTCGTTTTTTTTTTGTTCCACTTCAAATTTAGAGAAAGGATTTAATTCATGGTTTTTATCTTTGCGATAAAGAAAGGAAAAAAAAAACAAAAAAAAAAACACTACATTATATCAAAGTACTGAGTTTCACAAACTATAAATCCGAATCAGTTCATGACGTTTAAAAACAATCAAGAAGCAGTCTTAAATCAAAAAATTTAATAGGGAGTAAAAATTGGCTTAACTGTCGCTCTGACATGCCTACGGAAATCGGTGTTCATAACTTTCAAAATAACTACTTTAAAAATGGATTTTTATCACATAAAAACTCAAAAATTACCTTTTTAATGATATCAGTTCCATTTCCTATAATTTCCATCTTTAATTATATATATTTTTAATTAACTTTGATGCTCTATCTGTAACAATGCTTTTAAATATTATGATGGATTTCAAACGCATCCATCAAAACATTCCTTTTATCTATTATACCAATCCTAAACTGTATGGCAAAATTTTCAATTCCACTTTTATTTCCTAATATTTGCACTTTTAGTTGGCAGTAAACTAATCTTGTTAAATTTACGATTTTCACTTGTATCCAATAATAAGGACAAGCCTTTTTTTTAACAACGCATTCTATATTAATTATCTTCTAGTCTAGAGAGTCAATAATCTGGGAGAACAAATTGGTCGCCAAAGACGACTAGTATTCAAAAATTAGTAAAATTCATTCTTCCATTTCAAAGAAAATTAATCAAAATGCATAGTTTTAGATAATGTTATTACTGTAAATATTTCATAATTTTTAATCAGAATATTTATACGCACATGAATTTTCAATTCAAAAACATTCTCAAGACAAAATGATTTGTTTCCATGCGTGATTTCCAGTTTATATTTTCAAAACTGGATAAATGTTTGCTACATGTGCTTCATATGCGTCGAGATTTTATTTTATTTTTTTATGATATGAGGTATCAGCCGATTTTTTCCTTGTCTGAGTCTTTTCTTGTATGGATTCATCATTCCTTGGACTCAGTCCAAAATTTGATCTGTCTTTTCTATTCTTCTGATTCTCTGTTTTTTTTGCCATTTCAGAATAATTCAATTTAAGGCATTTTGTAATCCAAAATGTGTTGCTATTTGTAGCATTTCATTCATATTTTAACAAATTTTCAAAAAAGATTTGTATTGTTAGAAGATTTATTTTTTCTTCGTGTCTTGAGGTTCAAAGTCTGAATTTATTCAATGTAAAATTTTTCGTATCCTTTTAGTTCTAATAGGAAATGTTACAAAATCATGGTTAGTTCTCCTCAAAGTTGGCAAATTTCCCAATTAAATTCTTTTTATTAATGTATGTATTAAACATTTTTACACTTTCATATCATACTATATGAAATTAAATTCTTTAAATATAGTATAATATTTTTTTATCCATTTTTATCAGCTCTAATTTCATGACTTTCATTAGATCAGAAAAAGTGTCTTATTTTCATTCTTTCAAAACTTTAGTCTTTAAAGTAATATTTATTCTTTCAAATATTATCAAATATTTCCTAAATTTCCGTCCAGATGACGCTACAACCATTTTCCTCCCAATCTAATTCAATTTTTTGATTCACTAAAAATTCCGTTTTGCAAATATTAAAATACCTTATTGTGATTGAGAATATATAAATGTACAAAATGAAAAAAAAAATCTGGAATACCACGAAAGAAATGGGAAAACAATGAGAAATTCAATCCTTACTAATATTAATCAAATGTGTATTAAGAAGAACCACACTTAGGTTCTTATTTTAGTTTAAATCAATATGTACAGTTTTACTTAGATGAAAATGTCTGGTTTCAATTCAAGGTATATTTCAGGCTAAAATAATGAATGCTACCTCTTTATCAGATTTGAAAAATTGATTTGAGTCTGAACATCGATGGGATTGATTTAATCTCTAAAATGTCTTTACTGTTGGAGATATATATTCTAATTTGAGAAAAAGGGTTGAGATTTTTTTTAACGAATTCTTAAATATATAAGTTTATTTTTTTGATTCCAAGAATAGATAGTATCGAATTCTACAAGTAGTAATTTATATTATGGTTTGAAGTTTTCCCTCTCGAAATTGTTGTATTCCAAAATTATAAGTTTACAGAATTTAAAAGTATGATCTAACAGCAATATTTTATTTTAAGTTTTTGGTCTTTTAGAGAGCTTTAAATAGCTATTTCGATGTTTATAATCAGACAAAGGTTATTGAATTAAATATTTGCTAAAGTCCGGTTGAGATAAGATAAGGAGATTAAATTCTGTTCTTATCATGAGGTATCGAGGACTGATTAGATAGGAGTATTACAGTTGGAATACATGTAATAATCTTTGCAAATTTCGTGATATGATGAAAACCGTGAAGTATTTAAA
>JAPMOQ010023642.1:6625615-6658812 GCA_026543055.1 Argiope trifasciata
TACAGGAAAGGTAATGAAGGTTGCACTGGTTCTAACGATGGTATGGGATCGAATAGCCTTTCCCGATTAGGGAAAATAGTTCCTATAAAAAAAGTCTGTGGGGGCCTTTAAAATTCCTTCCTCAATTTCTGTTTGCTGTTACGACGATTATCATTCAGTTCATCTGAAATACATCTATAGGGAGGAACTTTATTCCTGTTTCTTTTCATTAAAAGACAATAATGATGTTAACATCGCAAATTACGGGTCATACTTATTACAGGAGAGGGTGATAAATGGGTCAGGGTTGTCATTTATAATTATTATGTTATTGAACTTACTGTGCTACTATTCTAGTGTGTGTGAACTTTACGGATGATCAGTTATACCGGATTGTCTGTTGTTAGGGTGATGTGATTTCGTAGTATTCCTTTCACTTTGTTGAATTAGAAAATGTTCTTGAAGGTCCGAAAGAGGTTTTTCTTTACTAAAAATATCATAAATAAAATAATTTTATTTAAAAACAACAGAAATGAAAGAGTTTTTTTTTTTTTTTTGCTTATCACATATTTGCAAGGGGCCATCTCAAATACGATGACGATGAGTCAGCAGGTTAGAGTAGAGTTTCTGGCCAGCTATCGGCTTTCTAAGGTAAGAGCAACCTCTAATAAGTTAGAGGTTGCTTGCTCCAAATGAACACTCCATAATTTGAAGTCTTTTGCTGCTACCGAAGAATGTGGTTTTGTTTTGCGGTCGGTCTTTCAAATTTTTCTTGATGACCATGAACTATGGCTTTCTCGTTATGGTCATTTATTAATTTGTAAAATTAAAATATTTGCAGAGTTTAATATTACAAAAAGGAAATTTAACCGGCAAGTAAATGCTGATTTTTTGAATTATTTTTAAACTTATGAAGAAAACATTCCTCTGAAAATTGCCACACACACGCATGCATACAAAAAAAAAAGCTCTGCGATTATAACTTTTTATTATCAAGAACAGGATTTCTAAATCACAATTGGCCTTCATCCTTCTGGCATTAGACGGTGAATTTTTGCGGAATCTGTCAGTGCTGAATACATGATAGATTTTGAATTATTCAAAATATAATCTTTCGCTTATTTGGACAGATAGAGAATTACCGTGCCAGCTGCATAGTATTAGAAAGACGCATCTCTTGATTATCAAAGCATTCACAGTGCACTGTATAAAATGGTTTCTGTTTCAAAACACATAAACCTTCGGGAACATTTTCACCTATTCATTTTTCTAGCTTAAAACAGTTAGGCGAATTTCGTGTATCAAAATGATGGACTGTGATAACAAAGCATTCGGAAATCGATAAAATTTAAAGGCACATGAGCCTTACCTGTATTAATGGACCAAATAAATTGTTGTCAATGAATAGATATAAAATTACAAAATGAATGAAACGTTTTGAAAAAAAAAAAGGCCACAAAGCAAAGAAAAAAAAAATCAGTGTAATTCAAAAGACTATGACAAAAATGACTTCAAAGTCATCAGAAGCAAACAGTTCCCGAGGTAAGCAGAAAACATTAAGCAGTAACCACATGTAAACCACAAACTAGCCACTCCGACCAGCTGGAAAGTATACGGAAAAATCTTAATCACCGGGCCTTTGCAACATCAATATTTTCACGAACAATGGGTGAGTCCGAAGGATTATCACCGGTCAAGTTACAACACTCTTCTTGGGAAGTATGTCCTATCATGGATAGGAGGATCCAGACCCTCATCTTTTTGTGTACCCACAAGGGTAGCGAGAACCAACCACTATGCCAGAAGTTTCTCATCCTCAACTGAAAGGTGTCTCACCTCCATGGGAAGTAACCAGTATAAAATATTAAAAGACTCTCAGATTCTGAGTTCTGCTTTGGTTTTCCTCAAATACCAACCATTACAATATGGTATCGCATTCACAAGCTACAAAAAATAAGTAATATAATTTTTTTAATTCAATTTCTACTAAGGTCGACAAAGGAAATTTTTTATTTTAGTTATTTTTTATTAAATAATTATCAAAAACTATTTATTTTTGCAAGAACTGAACTGGCATTCTTTAGCCCCTGAAAAATACTGAAATAAATTTTCAAAGTCCGAAAAAAATGCGTGTGTGAAGATTGGTAAAGTAAAATTGAACAACACAACTAAAAATATTTTTTTAAATCCGTATTCAAAAAGTTAAAACTATGCAAAGCCGTCATTTAAAACAACGCGATTCATCGGATAGCAAAGCGGCTAAACATAAATTGTCAACCAGTAACCACATGGAAATTAGTGAATTCAAAATTTAGACATGACCAATCTTATAAAGTAAATCTGATAATGTAAAAGAAGCGATAAAGAAAGCCAAAACTTCTAAAATAGGAAATTTTCAAAAATTTGAAAAAGTTTGAGGGTGAGAAATGGCAAGGAAAAGTGGTTTCGCGCATGGGCGAGGAGCGTGATGTCACTTCCGTCTAGGCAGGAGCTGAAGTAGTAAACAGAGCGCGTGGAGAAAACGACAGAGATCGGACGCGCGCTAGAATGGGTCCGTTAGCAAACAGCACGCTTCAGGTGAACGTATACACCTCGTCCATTCAGAACAGCAAGGGCCAGCATTTGTTTTGCAAATACTGGGAACCGACTCAGCGTCCGAGGTAAGTTTTCTGTCATGTGTGACGGTTTTCTTTTACCCCTCCTCCCGCTTTTTTGATAACTTTTCTCTTGCGTTATCACAATCAAATATCGAAACAAGGTGACAAAGTTTCGTTATCGATATTTTCTCCTTCCACTTGAATTTATTATGAATAGAAACTATTATTGCAAATCATGCAAAACTTCCGTCTGATTGCACTTTCAATTAATACGGTTTGTGAAAGTTTGGGAAAGTATTCTTGCCAAACTTTAAACCTCTGTAAAAGAAACTTTTTGAAGATGTGAGATGAACGGTTTTTAATTTGATAGCTTGAGAATTATTATTCTTTCATATCACATATAATTTTTTCTCTGGAATTAGATTTTTTATAACTTTTCTTGCAAATTTGATTTTTTTTTTCAAAAAAAAAATCCATTCTGTATAAATTATAGCTTTCTAATGCCTTTAGGTATCGAAACTGTATCCCAAAGTTTATAACTTTATTTTTTTGTAAATAAAGTAAAACTTTCTTAGGAATAGAATTTTAATAAATAACTTTTGAAAAGTTACGAGACATAATTTTGTGCAATTTTGCTAATTTTTGAGAGTTTTTATAGACATTAGATGGCAATTTTAATTTTTTAAACGCTTTTTTCCATCATAAAGGATTATATGCCTTCGAAGTTTTTTATAAAAATTATATACATGTATTTTCCATGAAATATCATTTTATTATACTTATTCGCATGGAAAAGAAAATAATGAAGTTCCTTGTTTTTATAATTTCGAATTGTCTTATAATTTAATAAGGGTCTGAGTTAATTTTGTGAATAAAATAACCATTTTCTCATAATGCTCTTTTAATAACAATGTTTTTCAGAATTTGTTATGACCATATGATTTAATTTCTTGAGTTCATTCTTTTATTCATTTGCTTTTTTAAAAGTTATGCTTGAATATTTTCAAAAAATAACTCTTTTTTATTGTTCATGAAACGTAATTTTAATATGTTTATTCTCAAAAAATAAGCGTCAGCCAAGTTTGGTGCTCTTTATTTCTGTCTTTAACTGTGGCAAGAGAATAAATTGTTTTTGAAAGCAAGTGACATTCTTCTACGAAAGCAATTTAATTAAGCAACTTGAGGCGAATAGTTTCGTGCAGTTTCAAATATGACTAGTGTTGGAATTTTTTTATATGCAAGGTGAAGGTTTTCATCTACTCTTTCAAAAATTCCAGTTACAAGTTTATATTTGTTCAGTTTTATGAAACAGGCTCTTTGTTATTTATGATATTTTGGTTTCCCAAGTCACTTTTACATTAGACGCAACTTCAAAAGTGTTTTGAGGAAATAAATAGCGCTGTATTTGGTTATTTCGCTTAGGACGTGAAAGTAGAAAAATAATGAATCCAAAAAGAGAGGGGTTACGAAAACTTTGTTGAATGATTTCTGTGGTGCAGTTTTTTTTTTCAGAATTTACATATATTTAGTAATTATAGCGTAAGATTATTGCCATGATATGAGTATTTAAAGCCTTAAATTAAACTTTAAAAAAAGGTGTGAAAATGCTTAGTATGTCTTGTGTTTATAATTTTGTTAAATATAACGTAAAGAAATTAATATCTTATTTTAGTATAGTTCATTTTTATATTATTTTCCGACACCTTGATCACTTACACCCAACGAATCTATTTTGTAGATTAGGAAAGCGAAAAAAAATCCCTCTAAAATCTAAGTTTTAAATTAAATTTTCAAACTGCTATATCAACGTCTAATCTTGTAAATGAGGAAAGTCCGAGATATCTCATATTCTCATTACAATGGTAGATTTTTCCTTGGAAGTATCTGGAAGTTCGCAATTACTGAGTATTTTTAAAAGTCAAGACTCAATTTCAAAATGATTTTTAACAAGATATATGCAGCAAAATATGAGATGCGTTTCTGTTTTTTTTCCGACCTCTATGTTGAATTTACTCCACTTTCAAGCCTCGTTCTATCGCACTCTAAAAAGCAAATGTTATTTGGCTTAGGATAGAGGATATGTTGGCAAGTAAATGATTTTTTTAATGCAAATTAGTAGAATATCTCAAGTTCCTACAAGCCTAAAACACGCTTAAGTAGTAAATGAAATTACAGAAAAACTTAGTCGATCCAAAAGTAGTTAATTCGAATAAAAATAATAGCGAATATTTTTCCAGATACTTAAATTTCTTATTCAGATGATGTTGAAATGTTGAAATATCGTCTCTTATTCAGATTTATTCGAGTTGAATCGATGTCAAAATCGATAGAAAACATGAAAAAATCGTTTTTATTTCTCGTTTGGTTTTGTGAATTAAAAGCATTTGTACCTTGTGTCTCCAGGGACTGAAAATGCGTAATTACTAAAGCCTTTAATTCATTTGAAAATCTTACTGCTATAGAACATATTCAATAAAAAGTATAAAAGTTTCTCGCTTTAAAAAAAACTTAACGAAACTGAACTGCTTATACTGAACTTTTCTTTTACTATTGTTGTATTCAAAATGCTGCATAATGGGTTGTCTTTAAAAAATTACTTTCCATTAAAATTATGAGTTTTTTATTTAGAACTGTTATCGTTTTATTAACACCATTTATTATTTATTTATTAGTTATACTTTTTTATTAAAACTGTAAAAAATTAGAAAATTCTACAAATTTTTAATTAAAAATTTTTAATTTCTCTTGTGATGATTTTCTGTTAATTAATTGAGAACAATTAATTAACAGAAAAACCTCTCTTTTTGAGTGTAAGGAATTTTTATCGTAATCTGTCAGCTTAAAATACTTGAATTGCGCAGTTAAAAATAATGTAAAGAAAGAGCAAAAAAAAAAGGACTCTTACATCAATTGCAATAGTTTGTTTTAACAAATAAACGAATATGATAATCGAAATTAGGATTAATAGGAAGAAGATGCAAAATTAATTTAAGATGTCACTTTCAAAAGAAATTTTTTTAATAATCCCAATTATAATATGATGGAGATCACAAATAATCAAATGATCAAGGTATATCTAAGTTAAATTAGAATTCTGAATGCATTATGCATTTTGTAATTAACTGCATAGACTACAGCTCAGTTTTCAGCCATTACGTAAATAGATACATGTAATAGATGTCACAATCAATGGCGCAACACATGTTAATTTCAGGAAAAAAGAAACTGGCACACACACACACACACACAAAAAAAAAAACAGCTGAAATACGGAATAATTTGTAAATGACATTGTCGCACCCAGTTACACTTGACATTTTCTGATCCTCATATTGCTTTCTTTCCTGAACATTCAAACTCACGTTTATTCCAAGAAGATAATCGATTCAACTATCTGTATTTATTTTAAACGTCTAAAATAGTCTTTCGTAAGCATCAAACGTGAGTTTTGAAAATAAAAACATCTGCAGTTTGTTTAAAGTATAATCTTTCGAAATTTGATTTTAATATGCTTAAATACAGACAAAATATTGTTTTCGATTTCACAGCTATTTCCTTTCAGGATTTTTGTTGTTATTTTCTCCGTGAATTCGCACAGTAATGTAAATTTAATAATCTTGCAATGATGATGTTATATCAATAATTAAACAATTAGAAGAAAGTAAAGTATTCATACTCGTATATAAACATATAATTCGGACTTTCTCTACCTTTTGTAAGTCCTTATCAAGTTAAAGTATTATCTATAGTTCGAATTTATTGTTTTATTCCAAATCAAAATTAAATTTTTTAATAAATAATTTTCAGTGATCAGGATTTTTAGTGATTTATCTTTATGTATCTTGTATTCTCAGTCATCATAACATTTTAGCCTTTTAATTAAAAAAGATTTCACTTCTGTTCTATTTTTTTCTCTTAAAAATCCATAAAATTTTCTTACATTCTGAAAAAACTTTTATAAGTTTAATTTTAAACTTCCTTATCATATTAAAGTACAAAGTGCTCTTTTCATATTAAAGTTTTATCTATGGTTAGAATTTGATGTCTTACTTCAAATAGAAATTTAATTTATTTTAAATGATTCTCGTTTATTAAATATGTGTGTATTTTGTTTTTCAGTGATCATTATTTTTGTTCTTTAATTTAACTAAAAACTTCAATTTCTTTCCTCTTAAAAATAATTCATTCCATTCTCTAAAAATACTTCATTTATAAAAGCAAAATGAGCACATTTAGAAAAACTGTTCCTAAAGAATTTATTCAGGCATTTGCTAGAATTATTTTTTAATTTCGAATTTCCACTTTCTACGGCTTAATTTAAATTCATTATTAAGAATATTATGGACTAAAATCAGTATTTTTTTCTTCAGTTTACCAACAGTTGAATCTGTGGTAAAAAATTAAATATTAATATATCAAATAATAATTAAATCTTGAAATCATTAAAATAGTGTATTGCCATCAACAACAAGTAAGAGTATAAAATTCAAAAATTTTAGCTTATCAGAAAATAAGTGAGAAATTTTCTACAATAGTCCATCTTTATGAGCACAAGGCAATCCAAAATGAATAAAAGTGTGCGAGAGAAAATAAATAGATGTATTTTTTTATTAAATAAAGGGCAAATGCTTTATTAAATAATTTAAAATAAAAAAAAACCATGAATTAACTACTTTCGAATCTTGCCGTAAAAAAATGAATTTGCAATATTTTAAAAATTGATATTATGAAACTTTAGTTTATAAAACATACTAAATATATGTATAAAATGTTTTTATAGCAATTCACAACATTTATAAAAAATCATTATATTAAAGAATAAGGAATAAAAACGTATTGAGCGAATAGAGATATAAAAAGAATCATTTTGCAAAAGAATTCATAGTTTGCTAAAAAGAATAAAATAAAAAAATTACAATTTTGAATTTTTTTCTCTTTCAATGTCCATTATTGCCTTGAGAAGAAAGACATATTGATATACAAGACGGTCGAAATGAAATTAATTAAATTATTAATAAATGGTAAATAATTTTTTTTTTTGGAATTCAGAATTTTGTGGAAAAGGATAGTTGGCACTAGAGCTATTAAATTAGGCACACAGTTACTTTATGATTGGGAAGTATTCACACGGATGAAATTAACTACAATTCTAATAATATTTCAATTGATTAAAAACTAATCAAAATTTTAGCTTGTAAGCCTTCGGAGTTTGCTATGTGGACTACTAGGGCTTCGGAGTACGCTATGAAGCCTATTAGGGCTTCGGACTATATTAGCACACAAAAGCCTCAGTTTGCCTCATTTTGAAATTAAAAAAAAATGCTTTGAATTATATTAATTTTATTTTCTCGGAGAATGTTCTTTATCTCTAAAACTTTTTCAAAACTTTTGAAAGCACTTTTTGGAACGATGCTTTTCATTGCTTTAATGAAATTCAAGCTATTGTCATTTTTTTTTACTAAATCTGCCTGCCACTTTTTTGTCGCCGTTAAATTGATTTCTGTGTGCAAAACCTTAAGGCTTCTGCCTTTTCACTTAAACTTTTATTAACACGATCATATTTTAAATCTGACGGTCTGCCTATAATTTACCACGCTATGTTGCTAAAGCGTTATCATGCCACTTGAGATTTGAATTTCTTTCTATTTCTTTTGTGTCATACTTTTCCATACGTTTTGAAAGAATTGACGTTCTGTTTACCAACAGTTCTCTAAATAAAGTTACTTTGGTTTTAAATATCTAGTACATGAATACGAAAAATTGACTTTTTATTGCACAAAAAAATTGATAGAATGTTTAAAAAAGGGAAGAAAAAATGTTATTGTAATGAACTATGAGAAAATCATATTTAGCTAGAACGCTTATAGAACGCCTATTGTAATGGCCCCATTTGTTTGTGGCATTGATATAAAATAAGGATCACGTAACGTTTATAATTAATATAATCATGATGGTTAAATTATAAAATGACGACAGATGAATTGCATTAAAGTCAATAATATTTCACCTTTCTCTCATTGTTGCCAATTTTTTGTACCTTTTTTTTGCTTCATATATTTCTCCATTTTCTGAAATGCATATCACCAAGAATTTGCGTTAATAAAGCCTCTAGATTTTTTTCTATTTTAATTCTAGATACCTTGTAAATCAGTTAAAATGTTGACTACTTATAGCTAAAAAAAATGTTTGATTGAAAGAGTTTAAAAAAAAAAGAGTGAGCGTGAAAGAGAAAGAGGATTAAAAAATGGTATTTTAATGACTTGTGCGAGTATTAAGTTTAGATAGAGCATTCATAGCATGGGATTATAATGACTCCTTTAAAGTGATTTGTATGTAGAGGTAAACTAAAGAAGACCTGTTTATGACATGTGTGATCTGGACACAATCGATAAAGAATCCATTAATATTAAGTGCTTCCACACGAGCTAGGAGTCAAATAATTTCAAGAGCAATCACTTTTTGCTGCCTCATTTAAGCAATATACAAATCCAGATTTAAAATTAGATGTGAATGTCATGTTTAATGAGTTAGAGAGGAAATCTGAGCTTAAAGGATAGGGCGAGCATTTTTCTTGATCATTCGCAACATTTAATTCTTTGTAGCGTTCAATTCTTCAATTAGAGATTTATTTTTTAACAAAATTGCTGCTTTCCCCATAAAACGGAAATAAGTAAGAAATGGCTGCTAATGCTTTGAAATTTAATGAAACATTACTTTTGTGCATAATCATTTCTTGCTTAATCTTTTTTCGTTCAAAAGCTATGCAAAATTAATTTGCTCCATTTGCATAAAGAGAAAAAATATTTTCAATCCTATGTGGATATATAAATAAAGCACCCTAGTTTTAGGTTTAGATTATGCTTTCAGCATAAATTAAAGTTAAAAGGAGACGAACAAGAAAAAAAATTCCATTCCGTTCTTCTTGAAGACACCAACCTGAAAGAAATTTTTGTTTACTTTTTTCTCCCAAAAACATTTGATTTGGATTAAGAGTATTTTCAAGTGCAGTGATTGCTTTCAAAAATGCTAATTTAACCAACAAATAAATGCGTAAACTATCACAAAATCTTAAAAAAATTAAGTTAAAAAACAATAATTATGAAAATAATGTAAAAATTCTGGTTTTAGATAAAATATTTGATTCAGCATTAATTGGCAAACATTGAATGTAATGAGGTCCTGCATTCTGTAAAAAGCAGTGTGAATTTAGAATGTTTGAACTTCGGAACAGATGAAGGGTGTTAATTGATGAGCCACATTTTTGTGTGGAATAAAAAATGCAAAATACAAAAATACATTTATGTTATGATGCTCCACATTTCGTACTGAGCTTATACTAGATTTTTTTTCTTTGACAGGATATCTACGTAATTTTTTAAAATATAAATATGAATAAAAGTGTTTTCTAAAATATTTTTATTCAGCATAAATACCGAATTCAACGATTGCATGCATCAATCCTTTGGAATTTCTAGATTTCCAATCTAGAAAAGTTTCTGCACAGATTAAAGTAAATAACTGATAAGCAACAACATATGGTAACTGTACGCATTATATAAAGTAAATACACAATGACATGTTTCGAAGTTTGATAATGGTTTATTATATTCTACCTTATTTGAAAGAAAATCTTTAATTTTTTGAATTTATCAATCGAATTATTTGAAAGTTTAATGGGAACTCTGAAATACGAATGTGATCATGAGAATTTAGGTATAGAGTTTTTTTTATTAAATACTAATATGCGAGTTTAAATATTTATACTCAATTATCAAAACTTTTTATAGATGTTAATTTTAACCTAGACGAGGCTTTATTTTAAAGATATGAATGTAAATATAAAGAAAATCTGCCCATTTGGTATATTGGTTTGCTTGCAACATTAGATACCTGGATAAGGTTATGGTATTTTATATATGTGAAATAAAGGTTTAAATAAGGTTATAAAAGAATTCAAAAAAAAGGATTTCATTAGTATACAAAAATTATTCATAATCAAAATCCTGGATCTAAAAATAAGTATCGTAAAAACGTGAGCCCGCGGAAACATTAATAATAATAAATAATAATAATAATAAAAGAGGCCAAGCTACATTAAAAAAATTCCCCTTACAGACAGTTTATTCTGTTATAAATAGTAATATTTCTAATAGAATAAAAGTGATAACTATCTTTAAGTACCAAAAATATGTTGAGAAATCGTTGAATATACGCCTAGTTAAATTCCCAAATCTCTACGATCTCTTTTAAACTATTTAGAGGATTAACAGGGCAATTTTCTCGTTTATCGAATTATAAAGCATTACTCATTTAACAGCTAAAAGGATTTAACTTGAAGGACGGAATTTGATTTCTTTTTAGTACTTGTATTTGCTCTTTTTATTTTTCTATTCATCTTTCTTCAAACCTTTTTTTGAAAAATAAATAACTAAATTACAACTGTGAATAAAACTAACTTTTTCTTCGGTTTGGTAGAGGAAATACTCATTATTGTTTGAATATTCCTTGACCTTTTTCTTAGTGAAAATTGGAGCAGTTTCTCATTGTCGCGAAAGACGGTCATGTATGAAACATGCCTTTGATTGTTAAATGGCTGTTCTTCTTTCAAGATAGCCTTTTCAACACCAAAAAGAGAATAATTTATTTTCCCTTTCTTTGTGATGGGAATTAGTTTATGTACTAAGATTAAATATATCATATTATATATAGTATTTCAATTTTCATAACTAGTGGAATTATTAATTACTCGAATTTCTTTTATATTAGCGTAAACTGGCGAATTAAATGATTCTAAATAACATGAAAAAAAAGATCTTGTTTTTTCGATATCTTCTTTTGGATCTATTAGGCCCGAAATTTAATACATATTTACAGTTATTTTCATAAGATTAAGTACCAAATTTCATTTATCTTAGTGGTTATATTTTTAAGTTATCACCTCCACATGCATATAAATTTATAGACCAACAGATGATTAATTCTGAGGGGTTTGGCTAAAACTTTTAAAGAGAGTTTAATGATAAAACTATAAGCCAGATTTCATCCATTTAGCTTCGTTTTCATTTTTAGGATATTGTGTCCTTAAACAAACAGTCACAATCCTAAAAACACTTTGTTTTATTTTTTTATGAACTCAAAATACTCGAAAACACGAAATAAAAAAAACAGAGACAGAGAGACCAAGTTACAATCAAATTTTTCCCCTTACTGACAATTACCTCCACTATAAATTGTAAAGCTTCTAATAGTAAAAAAGTGGTAACTATTGTCAAGTGCCAAAGACTTCTCGGGAAAAATATGCTGGGAAATCGCAGAAAATTTGTCTAGTTACATTACCATTTCCCATTTCTCTGTGATCTCTTTTAAATTATTTAGAGGATTAACAGGCCAATTTTCTCGTTTATCGAATTATAAAGCATTGCTCATTTAACAATTTAACTTGAAGGACGGCAATTTAACTTGATTTCTCTTTGGTGCATATACTACTAATATTTTTCAATTCATCTTTCTGCCACCATTTTTTTTTTTTCAAAATAAATAACTAAATTACAATTGGTAATAAAATTAAACTTTTGCCATGGTTTTGGAGAAGAAACCTTTATTATTGTTTTAATATAATTTCTGTGACCTTTTTCTTAAAATGAAAATATGTGTAATTTTTCATTGTCGTGGTCATGTGTGAAACAGGTCTTCGATTGCTTAATGGCTGATCTTCTTTCAAGATACCTTTTTAGACATAGAGAACAATTTATTTCCCTTTTTTTCATTATTTGAATTAGTTTATGTACTACGATTAATTATATCATGTTTCATAACTCCTGGGATACTCTTTTCGACTTTCTTTTAAATTAGCATTATATAATGGCGGTATTCATGTATATATATTTTATATTGGAGGATTTTATTTTTCTTGAAAAAAAAAAGACAAAGAAAAGAGCCTGCTTTTCAAGATTAACATTTAGACCTACTATGTACGAAATATCATACAAATTTACAGTTTTTTTAAAGATAAAATAACGTACCGAATTTCATTTTCTCAGAGGTTACATTATTAAGCTGTCACGCTCACACGCATATTTATATATAGACCAACAGATGATTAATTCTTGTCAGATTTGTCAGAAAATTTTGTACGGCGTTTAATTTTAAAAGAAGGCCTAGGGGTGTGTCCAGGCCTAGGGGTGGTGCGTCTTCCCTGTGATTTGGAAGTCCCGGGTTCGAGCATGGATATTCTTTACTCTGTGTTCTGTCTATGAGGTGTGTAAAATAGTCCACTGTAAAAGTGGGTTCTGCAAGGGAATGTGAAAGGGGCATTTTCATATGCGATAAAATAAGATCTCTGCCCTCCAGTGTTCAAGAGTCTTTACACTCAGAAACTACTGCACCCCTTTTCCCCCGATCTCATCTATTCGTTTGGTGTTCAATACGAGAGGGATAAGCAACAACAACATAAGCCAGATTCCATCCATTTAGTTTCGTTTTTAGGATACTGTGTTCTCAAACGAATAGTCACAATTACCACCACCACCCACTTTTTTTCCTTTTTTTACTGAATCAAAATGATTTAAATTCCGGAAATGCATCAAACTATTGAGGTCATATTCATCAATAACTACAATTGTTTTTCTATATGTTTCTTATAATAACATTATTAGCAAAGAAAAAAACTGACCTACGGTTGCATTATTTTATTCACAAACACTGAAAAGGAAATAATTTGATTGAAATGTGCTGTTAACACGAAAAAACTTGAAATAAATAGAGGAAATTTATTGTTTTGAACAAAGTCCTTCACACAAACTGAAGGTTTAATTGTTCTTTATGGGAGTGGGGCGTACTTTTCCTATTTCTATTATCTATGCTAAAATGATATTGAGCAAGTTTCACATTTTGTAATGAATTATTCTCTCTTCTAACGAATACTTCATTTGAAACAATAATAGCAATTTGTCACGAAAGATAAATTTTCTTTCTTTCTTCCTCGTTCTTTCCTGAGAAAATATCCATCATATAAGGAATTTCATAAATTATCAGGTCAGCTTTAAAAATTATTTCCTTGTATTCTGAAGAAAGATTTTTTATATTTATTAAAATTGTATATTTAAGCATCGCAAAACTTTTGCTTGTTAGAAAAATCTCACTTAATGCATTATGGCAGACAGGTTTTATCTGATAAATTAAAAATACAAGTTTTAAAAATACAAATTTCAACATCATCGAGTGAAGAAAAATAGATTGGATGATAAGCTAAAAAATTTGTTATTGATATTATAGCTGATTCAGTATTATCTCTAATGCTTTAATCTGTTAGATAATCGAGATTTGTCTTGATCGTGTAAAATGGAAATAAAAAAATCAAACTGTTAGGAAAATGTTAAAAAATATATTTAAAAAAGTAAGGGATATTTGAATGAATTATAAATATATCCTCTTTTTTTTGTCTAGTGAGCCGTGAGTACTTTTTGTTTCAAAATAATTCTTGCGTAGCGAACTCAATGTTAATACGAAACTGTGAAAAACAAGAAACCAGTTCGGAAGAGTTTATCGACAAAAATAGTCTCTTATTTTTATCGACAAAACAATCGATTTGGGGGATGAAAACTGTCTTCATGCGCCTTTCTGAATATTTTTTTCTGTTGAAAATGAAAAACGAAGCAGCAGGCGCTGAAGAAAAACCGACATTTGGTTGAAAACAAGTAATGCATGTAGTATTCAAGCACATATAGGACTCCAAATTTCAGTACCATTAAAATCTCACCAACAGTAACTAATTTCTTCTATTGCTTGTTTCCTCAAAGAAATATCAATAAAATATATAATATGAAGAAAGCGTTACTTTTATATGAAAAGCAGGAAGAGGGAGTCTGATACTTTTTTCATATCTGTTGTTTAATAATCCAGCTTGGTCTAGCTGAAAGGGCAAAGGACTCGTTATAAAAAGAAAATGTGACAGCTTGTGTTTCCCGTCACTGAAATAGAAGTTTGTCTTAATTCATATTCATAGGTATAAGTTGATTTTTCAAATGATTTTTTGAGGGAACTGGTCCATATTTCAATTTTGTTTAGAAGGAAGCCAGGAAAATCTATAACAGCCAACCAGTAATTTTCTGCTAAAACATACATCGATCGGCCAGTTTTTGAATAATACTGATCAATAAAGGAGCCAAGATAGAAACCATGATTTGCTTTGAATCAAATGTCTCAGTTCTGATTTGTCTTAAGCTCTTGGTGAGCTTTTTTATACGCCTAGAGATTTTCCTTGCAGTCTACAAGAGCAAAAGACGAGACACTTTGTAAGCATAGATTTTTCAATCCGTCGCCACTTTCAGTTTTTTTTGTAGTGTTTCAAATGCCAACTCTTTGACACAGTTTTGACAGACAAGTAATTAGAGACTAAATGGTGGAGTAATAATTAGAGGCATAAAGTACATTGTTAGTAAGTAGTTTTAGTGTACACAAAATCATATCTCCTGCTGCTAAACAAGCCGTTTGCGACTTTTTTACTTTTGTTTAGCATTTCATCAGAGAGGTCGGAATGCTATTGAAATCGAATCGTAATTATAGCATCCATTATGCAAATTTGATTTTTGTAGCCTTTTGCTTGACTGACATTCCGTAACATTTTGTCACCAATTGTTTTACCTACAAAAATCAAATGTGTACACGTGGTCTGTATCGTGTCTGAACAATAAGCAGATTTAGTTCGATTACATGAGTATCCTCATTTTGAAACTACAAGAGAACAGTTTTAGGTGTTTTTAAAGGATTATTGGGAGATATCAACCTATTACCTCATTTCCAAAGTTCTATAGCAGCGCTAACACTTAATTCCATTTGATTTAATATGCACCAATACCAATGTCGGTTGAGGTTTACAGATTCTATTGGATGGAATCGAATCTGAAACCCTCAATAAACTATTAAATAAGGTGGTAATGGCCCAAAGCATAAGTGGAATATGAGTGCAATACCAGTGTCAGAGAATATAGTATATTGGGGCAGTTTTTAAAGACTGAAATGGCTTTTGTCTAATCAAATATTGGTCGCAATTCATGCACGTCATATATTAATCTTGAAGTACGTACTTATTTACAAGTTTATTTATAAATTTCATCAAATGATTAATATAACTGTAATAATGTCAAACTTATGAATTATAAGCTTTGAAAGGAGTCTTTCTATATTTAAAATCATAGACTAAAACCTCAATGTCATGCATATTATTATTTATCAAAATTAATTTTTAATGTTTTAATTTTTCTAAATATTCGACATATTTTGATGAAGGTGGCTTCCTGTCTAAAAAGAAAGTATTGTAATTTGAAGAATGATTTTCATCATACTAAGAAGTAGGAATTGCAAAATAATATATATGTATTGTCAGGAATTCTCTTCTCCATTTAAAATGCAAACTGCTTTTCAGAATTATTATGAGTTAACCTTTCAGAATCATAATGATTTAATTGTATATCAGTTAACCTGTCAATAGGAAAGGAAAGTGATTTTTAGTGAATATGCTAGCAGCTTTATTTGATGGATAGAATAGAGAATACAGATAGGTCAAGAAATATAGATTTCTCACTTTGATCTCAGTTAAGATCAATAGTGTGGCGATACGAGGGCAAAGGGAGTAAGCCACCACCAAGGGCGCTATATTCTTCTTGTACTTGGAGTAGTCTTGGTGGCGCCGCAAAAACTGAAGGGGGGGGGTCTCTATTCTTGTTGCACTAGCTTAGTTAGACAAAATCCATTAGTGTATAAAGAATGTCTACTTTAATATTGACCCAAATGCTAGTTTCTAAACGTTTAGAGAATCATAAGTTTCCATTTTGAAAAATGCATTAAATGATTTAAGGAATTCAATTATATATTTTTTGTGTGCAATAAATGCATTTCCGAAAAAAAGAAATTTAGAAATTAAATTTTTTATTCAGTTTGTAGAATTTATTAGTCATATGTAATGAAGCATTCATAACGCATTAATATTTTAGATAACAATAAAAGTTCAGTGTTTATGTAATTAAGGTTATTTTAATTAATGACTGCCTGGAAAAAAATTGCCAATTAATCGATGGATAATTCTTGAAGTAATAATTGCAACGGTATAAAACAATGAAATTATAATATACAGAGATTCATAACTCAACCAGTTTTAGCCACTAAAGATCATAAAAGCATAAAATATTTTTAAGCATACAACTTTTTTGGATTCAGTATATGTCATTGATATTTTATAAAGGTGTTTGATTTGACTCAGAGTTTAATTGAGTTTTGTTATATTAATGTCCCGTTTTAAAGCAACACTAGGGCTATTTTAGGACAGATCTCGTAATTTTGAACAACGGATAAATGACGAGGACGACACCTGAGCTGACACCTCCCTCTCCACAATACACTTACGAGAGTACGTTTGGTCCGGATGTTTAAATTGTACCAGACCCGCTTACACGAATGCTATTCGGTGGAATCGGGTCTCCAGCCGAAAATCCTCAGGTTCCAAAGACGAGACCTTATTATCAGGCCACCGTGGACCTAATTTAACATGGAGACTGTATGAATATGTTTCGAATTCGTAGTTTTTCAGAAGTTCAGTAATAAATCAAAATAACATCTTTTCTCCAATAAAAACATTTACAGCGTTTTTCTGATTAAAACTACATACTTAGCCCCGTTGATTTAGCTCACAGGAATGCAATTTGCTTATAACGATGCTCTAATACTTGCTTATAATGCTTATAACGATGTTAACTGATAACTAAACATCTGCTACAGAAATTTGAAAAGAGAATTGGTACAGTGCAGAAGATATTGGGAAAGGCTTATTGCATTGGAGCTGCACATCGCCTACAGGAAAAATAATATCTCTATATTGAAGGAAAATAATCCTAAGTGGCCATTTACAAAGCGGGAGAACTCAGTTTTTCTGGGATCTTTTACCAGTGATGATCGAAATATAAATAGAGGATTTCCTAAAATACTAAAGCATAGGAGAGTGTTCAAATTAGAGTCTATTCGGATAACTTTGTACAAAGTTAAAATTAGTTAATGAGAACAATTCTTCTGAACATTGTCAGAAGCAACCTTGACCGCTTTTCGACCACTTCATTAAGAATATATTGCAAATGAATGCTGTGCCATGTAGAAATTTTACATAAGACTATCACTGTCAGCAATAAAAAGTAAGTTCATATAAAGTTGAATCGGCACAAGGGTATGGGTTAGAATCTAGATCTTTGAAAAATGCAAAAAAGATTGAATGGTGAGGATTTTTATATTTTTCAAAGTTTTTTCCCGTGATCTGGGCGTCCTGGGTTCGAGTACCTATTTGGGCATGGTTATTCTCCCTGTGCTCTATCATACCATGTTCTTTCTGTGAGATGTGTGAATGTGTCCTGTAAAAAGGGGGTTGTGCAAGCGAAGGAGTGATGCGCCAGTGACAAAGTCGTACTTTTGGCCCTAGATGGCGCTACTAAAACAAAAGAAGAACCTCATTGGCTTAAATCGCTTCTTTTGTAACAGCGTGTTAGTTCAATAAGTGCCATAAAAAACAGCAACATATTTTTCAAAGTTAAATGTGAAAAAAGAGAATAGAAAAGTCTGAATGTTATATTTCAATACATTTTAGATAAAATCAGAACGTTTCATTATTGAAAATTGTTCATTATAAATTTTACCATTACTTGCTTTAATTTTATATAAAATTATTCAAGGATATATAACTAATGTAAATCGACATATTTTTTGTTATGTTAATTTCTTGCAGCCTTAATAGTGCTTATCATGAAAATAGCAAAAGATTTACAAATTTAAATCATTTTATAGATATGAAATCTACATTTATTTTGCTTTTTACTTGATATTTTCTTACAAACTCTTCTGAAGAAAGGCACGTCATGATTCATCTTTAGATCTAAAGCGATCTGAAAGTTATAGAAAAACTACTTTCAATCTAATTTGTCTAGGACAGTTCATGTACAATCATGGTGTAGCTTTTCTGATATATTTTTTAATGTTCTCTAGGTATCTTGGCTTGATTAGTTTTAAAATGGAATCCCTATATAACATTTCCATGCATACTCCGGTTATATATTTTAAACCTAGGATCATAGTAGTCTGGAGGCAGGATTTGAGGATTGAAAGTTTCAGACTTGAAATATAATTCTACTGTTGATATATATGGACTTGGTGATGATGTGCATGAGCTAGAGGATGAGTTGTATTCAGATATTACGAGGGATTTTCGCCCATGGTATTTTTATATTTTATTGCCAATAGGATGTGGACCAGTGGTGGCGTAACACAGAAATAAACTCATTTAACAATGATTGTAAATATATATGTTATAGGTAAATGATTGCTTCCTTAAAAGAAATAAAGACATACTTTGGATGTGAAAATAGAAAAAGAAAGAGAAAAATGCCAGAAGAAAAAAAATCATTGATAAAGAGACACACACAACATAACCTCCTCCATATAATATATAAATGTGCAAATTTTGAAAGAAATTTAAAAAAAATATTAAGTTGATGGAAAAGAAAATAAATGAATAAATAAAATTAAGATAAATAAACTAACATAGGAAGTAAATAAATAAAAGGTAGGAAAGAAAAACCAAGAATGCTCAGAAATTGGCATACGTGGCAAAGCAGAATTAATGCCTAAATTTTGAGGAATGAGTCTGATTGACGTTCACACACATAAACTGCCCTTTCTGGAGTTCTTTTATTAGTTCTTTTTTTATCTATAAATTTGAATGCCAGAAATAAACATTCTCATTTTTAAATTGCTTCTGATGTGTTCCTGCAATGTATAAGAGTATATTTGGTGGCTTATGCCATTATTAATTATTTCACCACAACGGCAATTGTAAGCATTAAGGTGGAAACGACACATATATCTGGGACAAACATCATGATTTGTAACTGCTTCAGTGATGAATCTTATTATCCATGCATCTGGAAACTTTAATTAATTAAAAAAAATTATATATCACTATTTATTCTTCAATACTCTAACGTCTTTACCATTCATTTTTTACTACATTTTTTAACTTAGTTTAGAAAGCTCTTTCTGGAATTTTGAAAGGAATGCTTATATTTGGCAGAATAGTGGCCTTTTTTTTGCAGTACTCATGTTATACGACCATTATCTCAATGTTTTTACCTTCTTGCTTTAAAATTGAACAATATAATACAGCTTAACTCTTTAAGTTGAAATTTAAGGCAATAATTTTGTAAATGTTTAGTTTAGTTATTGTGTCTAAGGCAACATTTGATACGTCTTATTTCAGGAAGATAAAAGTGATATGAATTATAAAAGAGTTTTGCTATAAAAATTATCTTCATAACCATTTTTCAAAAAAATTAAAGGATTAGATTTTGTCTATAATCTCTCAGGAAAGTTGATGTCACTACCTTTATCTTCTAAAACGAAAATTAAATGTTATTTCAACAGAAAGATTTAGAGAATTGTTTTTCTAAGTTTGTAGCGGTTTTTCTGAAAGAGTTTCCTCGAAGTATGATGCACAAACGCAGCCATTAAAGGGTTAATTCGTATTGAATAATCCGAATTAAAAAAGCTGAAACTAGCAAGATTATACTAAACAAATGAAACTCATTACCTTTTTAAGACGACTTTAATTTAAGTAGATTTATAGCAGGAGAAAAAATTATTCATAAAAAGTTAGATGATTTATTATTTTACACTTAGTTTTTGAAGAATATGTTGAAAGCCTTGTAAATAATTGTAGAAATATAAGTATTTTTTCTGGCCTTCATGTAGAAGGCTCAACATCTGTAAAGGTTAGTTTGAATTCTGCGGTTTTCTGTTCAGTTCTAAAGAAGAAGAAGAAAAAAAAAACACGAAGAAATTTCTGTTAGAAGCGATTATAACGAAGTGTTTCTATTACACCATACTTCCTCTTATATTTGTTTATGCTCGTCGTAGATTCTGAATGCCCTGGGGCTATGTTCAAATACCGAGTGCGTTTTCCCTGTCAACAACAAAAAAAAGTTTTTTTCAAGGACGTGATCAATTGATTGAAAGAAGCGTATGCAATTCATTCTATACATTAACCAAACAATAAGGTATTTTAGAGAGGTCATTACAAAACCACAAATGAATGGCTTTTGCTGAAAGTTCCAGCACAGCTCAAAGAATGTGAGATGGTTGGAATATATATTTAGAAAATTTTTGTTTGTTGCAGACAAAAAGATACAAGTTAAATGCTGCTGAATTGTTGAATTTCTTTGAATTCAGGGTAATATTTTTGTAGGTTTCAATTACTGTCTTATGAAAATCGTGAATAATTTTCATGGTAAGATCGAACTTATATTTAAAATGTGTACAAAAGGATGACTTTTTTTGCAAATATTTAACAATAAAATGCTGTCTCATAAAAGGTCTTTAAAAATGACACTTAAATATTTTTTTATAAGAGAAGCAGTTTTTGTAGCTTTATAATTTAATGCCATATTTTCTTATTTTTAATTGCATCGTATGAGCAAATACAATGATCTTCCTTTCCTTTTTTGATAGTTTTTCAGCGAAAAAGAAGAATAAGTTATAACAATTATAAAAATTAAGCATCCAGCCAAATAAATAATAATTGCAACTATACATCTTGCAGATATTATTCATTTGGTCGATTACTAATTATTGCCTTCTGTGGAATTTCTTTTTGTAATTATCACCAACTAAATTATTTTTCCGCTATTCTGTTGTGTATAAATTAAAAATATTATACTTTTTAATACTTTCCCCTTATGGCCAGCTATATCACATAAGAAAATTATCGTTCTTTCCTTTCATATAGTCTTACAATAAATTTAATTTCCGAAATAATGATAAAAATAACAACAGTAAGTAATCAGCCAAATAAATAATAGCTTCAATAATGCGGTTTTATTTTTAAATACTGAATCATAAAAAAGTTATTTAATTATTACAGAGAAGAATTCCGTTTCTTTTATCAAATTTAAAGATAAATAAATATTACATGTTTATAATGTATAATTAATTAAATTTACGTTGTCATTTCTTTATTAAATATAAATAATATATTTCTTAACATTTCATTTTAATCTGTGCATAGAAATCATTTGTTAAAGCCGTTATATAATGCAAAATTTCTTAAAATTTGTTTTAAACCACATATTTCATAACTAATGAATAAGTAAATAACGGATTATATTCGAGTTCTGTTAATAGCAGTATAAGGTCAGATACACAGTTTAAGAATTTTAGATTAAAAAGTTGCAACTGAACACGCAAATTATTCAAATACTGATGATTCGGCGATGGAGACATTTAAATCGAAAAGCTATTTTCAGATATCTAAACTAATATCAGAGTCCTAAATGTCAGTTCATTCCACAGTTTCTCGAGCTAATACTTTCGAAGCGGAGAGGTTAATATAGCTAAACTAATCTAACGTATTGGATACCAACTGAGGTCAAGAAATATAATTTTAGAATAGCCAAAACGTTAAAAACATTTGAATTTGTCAAACTTTTCGACTCAAGCATTCTAAATAAATAAACAAAGAAACGGGATTGTGAATAAGAGGAAAAAAACATTGTATTTAACATATTTATATAAAAATTACCAAATAACCTCGTCAGATTAATTTACTATCAATCAAATATTGGCTATCTATTTTTATTACTTTGTTAATAATTGGTAATATGCAGCCAGAACATTTTTTTTTCAAATGAAGCTTGGGTAGTGAAAATGATGATTATAAGCAAAATTTAATTCCCTTGCTCATTCTATTCAACTCTAATTGATATAAGGACGTGACATATTCGCTATTGAAAAAGTAGAACATACCAATTACCAATTTTTTCAGTACTTTATTAATTAATGCTAATTTGTAGTCAGAACATTTTTTTACAGATGGGGTTGCAAAAACGATGATTAGATAGAAATTCTAATTGACCTACCCAGTTCTATCCAACTCTATATGTAATGCATAGCTAACTGATATAAGGATATGCCATATTCGTTATTTAAAAAGTAAAATATTATACCAATTACCAATTTTTTTAAATTCTTATTTACTCTAACCACTATTTCTCATTTCTATGCCTTATTTTCTCATAAATATGCAACTTGTTGGTGAAAAAAATTATCCGGACGAATATTAAAATGTACCGATTTATTACTAATTGCAGCAACTTTGTTCTCCTCTTACGTACAGACATTGGTTGGTAAAACGATGTAAAACCATATCATTTTTCAGGAGTGGATTAAAATGTACCAACTGATAATAAATTTGTTCGGAAATTTGTCCTATAACAGGGAATTGAAAATGATAATTATGAAAATGCAATTGTCAGGTTAAATTTGGGAAATTTTTAATTTTTCAAATTTTTTTTTATTGTACTACCTTAATTTTTTCAAACGAAAATGAGTCCTAAGTGCATAAGCAAGTTCCTAAAGTAACTTTAATTTATCGAATCACCAATGCATTTTCTATACAGAGATAGTTCAGAAAAAGATATCGAGCACAAGTCCAATATCAGAAAGTTATTACTTTGAGTTAGAGCTGCTGTCAGTGTAATCGATCGCCAACATTTCAGGTCGATATCTTGATGTAATTTCCAATCTTCTTTGACTGAGAGCAGATTAGAGAACCTAAAAATCTCAAGGAAAACCACAAAAGATTTCTTTAAGGCAGAAAAATGTTTCTACTACATGAATTGAAGAGGATCAATACTTTTGAAGTCTTTTAAAAACTGGTTTATTGATGTTCAAGTTAATAACCCAGTATTTGAAGTGCAAACAAATTTAATTCTGGTATTATCACTTCAACACATGCAGAGAAATAACATCGTCTTCTCTTTTTTGAGCATTTTGTAGAAAATTTCCTCTCCTTGCTAAGTTTAGTACTAAAATGCACACTTCTCAAAACTACATTTGTTTACTGGTGACCCTTAGTAAAATCAAATAATGTAATTATTTTGAGAATTCAAGGAAATTTTTTAAAAAAAACACCATATAGATATAACTATACTGCAAAATTAAAAATCCGAATTTTAAAATCAAAATTCATCAATAATTTTAATTTTTTCTTATTTTCTGACAACTTTTTAATTTTTTTAAAAGTCTGATGCTTAAAAATTGCCTAAAATTCAAAGAAACTGTCTGTATCTATATTTTTAACACCTTAGTTTGGTTAAATCGAAGACAAATTAAAAATAAAAAAAAATCACTTTTATTTCGTAACTATTTCCGTTAGTTAATAATAATAATTAATCAGTAAATATTTAGGTTTTGATGATTTATATTTAAAGCAAATGGTATCTTTCTTTGCAAATCACATATTTTATGTTTTACATGCTTTTATTGAACTTTATTTCTTTCTTGTTTCCGAAAATGTGATTTTATAACATATTTCGCGTTGATTTTTTATGTAGTGGATTTAAAAAAATTTGAAAGTTGTGTTTGAACACTGCAATATCGTAATATGTCATCTGATAGTGAATTTGAAAACAAATTGATTATAGAAGACAATAATAATGATAATAATAAATCAGAAATATATTAAAGGGTGAAATGTAAAAAAAGACTAAGTATATGCTTTGAAATATATATATATATATATATATATATATATATATATTGAGATCAAAACAAAATCTTAAAAATATGACCAGCCTATGCTAGAAGAAAATTAAAATTTCACTAATAATGCATGAAAGGAAACCTTTAAACATTCATGGAAAATTGTGATTAAAATTGCAATCAGATAATATCTATCAAAGTTTCATCCTTATCATCATTTGATCATGAGCTTCATAACATAAATTTTTTTCCCGTTTAGAAGTCTGATGAAATCATGTTTTAAAATGTTTTTTTTAATTATTCATTGCTTGCACAATTTTAATATATTGAGTCTTAACGCTATTCAGGATCTTTTATGTGCTAGAGTTTTAATTTTTATCTTACTGACCTCAGATGTATTGCACTCATAAAAACTTTTCTTAGTAGAATTTTAATTTTTAAAATTCTCGATAAAACATTCATTCTCTAGGATACAGGAAAATTCATTTCTTTTTACTGTATGGTTAGAAAACTGACGAGCCAATTAAATAAGCATAAAATTTGTTATGGAAAGTAATTTGCAATCAGGCATACTTGTAAAGAATATTCATTCTATAGGATACAGGAGCATTCGTTTCTTTTTATCGTATGGTGTGAAAAGTGATAAGTCAATTTAATAAGAATAAAACAATTATGATGAGAAAATTTTTATGGAAAGTAATTTACAGTCAGGCATTCTTGTGAAGAGTGTAAAAAGTAAAACAAAACGATTAAGATTTTGCTATCCAAACTAGTAAATGTATATGGCATGCATTTATTTCACTGAAAGAAAAAAAAATGATTTTGTAGAGCCTAAATCTGGACAAGCTTGTTATAGAGATTTATAAAGCTATTTCATGGCACGACCACTTCTTTAAACCCTTCTAAAACTTTGTTTATTTTATTTCGCATGAATTCGAGTCGTAATGCTCTTTTAGTATTTGTTATTTCGGACAAAAGCCATGGAAGAGTGAAAGATAAACAATCCTATTAGATTTGCTTGATACTCCTGGCACAAAGCATTTGTAGTAATGGCGTAGGATTACAAGTTCAATTATTAAATGACGGATGACATCTACTCCCAACTTTTTAGAATGTCACGCCACATCATTGGGAAAACGCTTGCTCATACACATAAGATTTAATGTGCATACAAGATGCATTCTTGATTAAATCCCACTCCGAACCTAGAATCTTCAGTCCCAAAGTACAGACGTAAATATAAACCACCGCGAACTACGAAAAAAAAAAAAAGGTTTCAAAATTGATCTTTAAAAATGCAAAATGTTTCCTAATTACCTTAAATAATTACTTCAGCTACATTTACGTCACTTTTTGAAGCAAAACGAGGAACAATTAGAAACGGGCCTCGTGATTTTGAAACATGGTCAGATGTCAAGGAAAACTTTAGAGTCGGGGATTCCTCGTTACACCTTCTAATGGACATTTCCTTCCCCCTGATTTAAAGCGCACTATCTCTGATTACATGAAACTGATGTCCTCAGATCCGAAACAATAATCTTAACCACCAGATCACCACCACAGGATTATAGAAGAATTTTAAAAGTTGATATCTTTAATTACTGAAAAGTTTCCTCGTTACCTTGATTACCATGAATATTTGATTGCCTTAGCAGTCTTCTAACGATCTAATTTCATTTCCTTGAATATACTAAGCCTAGCACGTATCTTTCTTGGTATGAGCCACCCCTTTAGTATTGGCAATATTCCAGGTATGCTCTTTTTACTGACGGAAACAAAAGCATGGACTTACTCCTTTTCTCATCTGTATAACTTTGATTAGCATAAGAATTTTTAGGATTAGTATTCTAACTCAAGAAAGAAAAGTTTGGTAAAGAATTTGTCAATTAAATTGTCGCGCCGATCGATACAAAATGTTGCCAAAGCGTCACTTAATCCTTCTTAATTCAAAATACCTGACAAGAAGTTGGTTCGGGAAAACTTCGACACACGTGACTGTGTGTGAAGAATCATTCCTCATCTCGTTTCCATAGCAACAGCCCCTAAGTCATCGCATCCATTGGGCACACAAGGTTTCTTTGAGAAAAAACATCTTTGATATTTTCTTAAGCCTGGGGTCTTGCCTTCTTCAATTTTGACTCTGTTCTTTTTCTTGTTGCCGCGGGTAGTTTGTTTCCAAAATGGAGTGATTTCTTTCGAGAGAAAGAACTGCCTCAGGGTCTTTAAACACGAAATTAATATCCAAGTCCAAAAAGAGCCATTGAGTGGAAATGAAAGATGATACTTAGAAAAGTATTCATTAAGTACAGATTAGATGTATTTCCATGAGAAGTATCTTCGAGTATCGAAATAATTTACCTCAAAAGCATTGATTATCAAGAAAAAGGCGTCAAAAATTTCTAAAATATTTGGAATTTTGAGATATTTTTGAAAATAATCAGAAGTTTAAGCTCTGAGAAGAACGTAATTTTGGAATAGTCAATTTACGTCGCTCAACGATTAGATTTGGAATTTTTTTCATTTCATTAAAAGGTTTTACTATTTACTATGGAGTAATGTCTATTTTACTATAGAGTAATGTCTTTAATGCATCAAGAGATATTCCCAAGCAGCATAAAAATATTATAAAATATAGCGCATTATTATATTCAAAAATTATTTCATTTTATAAAATAGAGTATAAAATTACATGATAATATTGTATAATATAAAACAATAATGCACAATATCACACATATATTAATGTGTGACTTGTTTATCTTTTAGTATATGGTTTGTAGTAATTTAATGGACAAATTTTGATTTATCCATCAAATTTATTTTATACTTTTATTTTTTCTAGAAATTAAAATTATTCACGAATTCTTTTTTCAGTTTTTATCATAGATGTTATTAGCTATGGTCTTAATTATACTTATTTATCAAAAATGTTTAATGTAGCTTTCTTTTACTTAAGTTAATTTGTTCAGTGAATGCTTTTACTTCAGAAAAATTTTGTTGATTTGACCAAGTCACTAAATCTATGGCGCCATCACCTACAATGTCATGCTCTAAATTACACTCCATATATATTATTATGCATTATGTCCTGCATCGAACAATAATGTACAACTTAAACTTTTTGTATTTAAAGTAAAAATATTCATAAGTAAAATAATCATTCTCATTTTAATCCATTTTAACCATGTTCATACATAATTTTATAAATAAAATAACCCACTCAAATAATATTTTTGATCGACAAATTTACTGGTCTATAGTGTTTAATATATTAAAAAAGATAAACAGCATAAAAATGGTAACTTTACTTAATTGTCTTCTTGAAAATTTAACTAGTTTTTTACATTCGCTTACTTTTTAAAAAATCTGTTACTTTAACTTAATAATTGACCATATGAGGTGACTATCGATCACATCCTGCGCAATATTCTGCGCCTTTATATACTATTATGTGCTCTTTGCTGGAACATACAACGTATATATTAATGACCACAGTTTTTATTAGTATTCTAAAAAGTAGAATTCTTTTAAAAATTATTTTTTACTTTTTGTTCCTTGATGTATAAGTCATTACAGTAATTATTATGGGGTCTTTTAAATATAACAATGAAAGCAATAAATTCTCACAATCACTTCCAGATTGTTATTGTAGTGCAGAAATCATTAGTTTGAACATATATATATATATATATAGTCAATTTTGTGTTCACGTCCTAATGAGGAAAAATTTTTAAATTGCATTCCATTCGATGTTCTCAAGGATTATTCACTTTTTTTCATCAACGGATTTTTCTTGAAAGACCGTATCTGTGAATGTTTAACCTTTTAATTACCACAAGAGAAATGAAATGGAAGAAGTTTAAAGGAACTAATGACAATCAATATATAGTAATACGTGACTTCATAATGAAAAATAAAAAAAGAATATACGTATTAAAATACAAAAAGAGAGCAAAAATACAAAAAGGAAGTTAACTTAACCAGTGAAATTACCAATATGTGCTTTTTTGAAATAATTAAAAACATTTCTCAAATTATTATTTAAATAATTCTCATAAAACTTTAGCTAAATCTGGTATTTTTTTAGTTCATCGAATGAACTTTCTACTTCCTCAGTCGCTACTTCCGCAAAAGGGAGAGTTAAATATTTCAATGTACTGACCTATTAGAAACAGGTTGAAGGTAAAACGAAAAGTAAAAAAGGAAGTATCTGATTCCTGTTTCTTTGGATAGGCTTTCAGATAAAAGTAATTAGTATTTCCTGTGTGAATGTTTATTGTCGGTATATTTCTAAAAAATTTAAACTGCATTCTTTAATTTGCAATGATGGGATTTCGAAATTAGTTTTTACTGACTTCCGGGTATGGCAGAATGGATGTTTTCATGATAATACATTATTTTAATGTTTTTAAACCTTTTTAGGTTAACGATTAAATAAATAAATTTTTATTTCATACCTTTACTTTCCTTTACCTTTACTTAAGGGATTTTTTAAAACTCCCTGTAAATTGAAAAAATCCCTAGCTGTGAACTGAAAAATATTATTTATTATATATATAATAAATAATAGTCTGTGATTAAAATAATAAAAATAATAATAACGATTAATAATTTTAAGATATCCGACTACGTTCGAAGGAAAAATTTGAACCTATTTAAAACTACGGTTGTATTGTCAATAATGATGCAAAATACTATAAATACAACAAAATTATTTATAAATATAATATATTTTGGGAAATAGGAATATCTGTAGTAAACTTTAATGAAATTTGACCAAAACGGTAAACATTCTACACAAAATTGTAATTCTGCATTCCTATTTTTTTGTGCACAAATTATAGAATATAAAAATAAATGAAATGTACTAAAATCTAAGAAAAATTTTGAGATGCAAAGAAGTTATGGGTAGAAATATACTTATATCTATGCATTTTGTCCATTAAACCACTGCTTAATTTTTTAAAAAACACCTACAAATGAAAAAGTATTTCACAATCAGTAAAACTTTTGATTCATTTCATTGCCCATATTATTAAAACAACAGCTGGAATTTTTATGTGAATACTTCTATTAATTTTTGAGATATCATGTTAACGGCGAAGAATATTTTTGAGCATTAAAGTTCTGAGAAAATTGAAGTTAAATACAAATTTTAGCAGAATAAATATGTGACCCCGGATGATAGGTCAGGCCTTCCTTTTTCTAAAAAAGATAAATTGTTTTGAAATGAGGAAAGCCTGAACTGCAAGAAATAACAATTTTAAAAATTTCGCCAATGTGGTCGATAACCAGTGTTTTTAACGTAGTCGGATATCTTAATAATAATTTCAAAAATATGTCAGTAAACCTGATAAAGTTAATAATAAACAGAACTTTTATTAAAAATAAAAGTTCTTCATGCCGTTGGAGTATCAAATTATAAATACTAAATCGACGTCGCTGTAAACTTTCTAAATGACATTTAACCCACATTTTCTGTAGATTCCCAAAATGAATGTCCCGTTTCTGTGTTTCGTTGGAAGGGGCCCTGTGTCTTATTCTGCAGAGTTTATTTAATTTTCTGTATATAGAGACCACGTTTAAGACTTTCATACTCAATGATAATGCGTTTTACATCTTTCATATAAATCATTCAACAAGTTAAAACTTTTGTTGAGTTAAATGCGCGGAAACTGAATGAATTCAACCCAAGAAGTTTCTGCTGTTTCTCAAATTATTATTTATACTTTCTCGAACAAGAAGTATGAAAGAGAAGGTATGACAATCGTAAAAAATGTCAAACTCAAGATTTTGACATAATTCCATATTTTAGGCCACGCTAATGCTATAAAAATATTGCAATTATGGCTATTCCTTTTGCTACAACTAAAGTCAAATGTACAACGTCAGACAGATGAAATGTAATGTATGGTTTATACACGAAAATTGCAGTCTTCTTTTAAATGGTTCTTTCCACACAATTATTATATCCACCGGAAAAGCGAAAACCTTTTTACTTCTCTGGTAACTTTTTCTTTCTAACATTTTCTTAGATAAAATCTTAACAATGCTGTAACTATCATTAGCGTAAGATGGTTGTAGTTATGTGACTGTTATTTTTACCATTTTCTACTTATATCATTATGTTACAGAGTTGTTCAAATTATTCATTTTGCATGAATCAGATAGCAGCATAAATTCTTGAACGCGTTTGTTGTGAACCGGTCTGAATACAGAGAACAAGAATAGAAATTTCGAAGAAAACTCCTCTTGCATCTTTTAATACATTAATTATTTTGACTAGAGAAAGAAAAATAGATGGAAATAAACGTGAACAAAATGCAAAAATTACTGCAATATTCGATTCGAAGCAATAAATAAAATCCTTTGGAATAATTTTAATTGGATTCATTATTTTAATTCATAAAAATTCACGCATATTTCTCGTTTATTTGAGCTGAAATAAATTATAAAGAGAATTCTTCATATCGTATTATGGTAATTAACTTATTTATAAGCACAGTTAAATTGTTTCATTCGATGTTGACGGCGTCTTCAATAAAAATTCGATTTAGAATAAAAATTTGAATTCAGAAAAACCGTTCGAAAATTAGTACAGAGAATAAATGACAGTTATTTAGTTCGAAAGTTTAGCTTAGTTTTTAATGGTAAAAAATTATTTGCAATACAATTTTTTCACTAAATTAAAATTAATGGAATTTTTAAGACCCATAACGGTATTTTTCAGTATTGCTCTATAAAGCAACCCAATTTCATTTTCTCATCAAAACCCTTGATCACATTATTTTTTTTCATTATTGAAAATATGGTTGTAAATATTTGACTTCTTTGAAATATTAATGAAATCATTCCAAAATGGAATCTGGTTTTCTTGCAACTTCATTTCAAACTCTTTTAAAAATATGGTTTTCAACTAAACCTTATTGATTGAAGAGGTAAAAGTTTTGCATATTAAAAAGTTTGCTCGAATAGGTCTTTTTTTCTGATAATTTCCTTAACGTGGTATTGGATTTTCCTTTTCCTTTCTGATGGTACATTTTTATTTCATTTTAATTTGTTTTTTTATATATTGATTAAAAATAATTCAAAATTCGAAAAATTCAAATAATGTTAATTAAATTTTAAATAATTTAATTTAATTAAAACTTTAAAATTCAATTACAACTTAGGTCAACAAAGAAAAATTTTTTTAGTTACTTTTTATTAAAAGATTATTTAAAAATTATTAAGTATAAAAAAATATGATTTCCTCAAGAACTGAACTTGCATTCGTCATCTTCACATAAAAAATACTGAAATCCTTGCATTTTACCGATTGAGCTATTGCCTGTTGACTTCAAATTTCATTACAAACTGCTAAAACCTTATTTAAAGTATTAAAAAATGTAACTAAGTGATTCACTAAATAAATAAACAAAGTTAAAGCTAGCTCTAAATATTATATATTTTATCTAACAGGACGAACACAAACACTTAGTTACAATGTAATATTAATTACACAAAACTACAACGCGCACACACAGGCTGTGAAAAAATATAATATGCTACATTGTTGATGGCTGGAATTTGACTCCCAGAGTTTTGGTTTTTTCCACTAGAAGGCAGGCCTAGCGGTTACAAAATTAATTCAATTTATTTAATGAAGTAATATTTCAAAAAATGAAATTAATATCAAGTGCTATCCACCACAAGTTAAAAAAAATGTATTTGAACTTGAGTGGAGGAATAAAAAGTATCTCATTAACGACTGAACATTTGAACATGATATGTTATTCCATCAAAGCATCAAATCTGATGTTTATCAAATGTCAAATTCTACACTTATCAAAATATGAAATAAGAAAGTTCTTCGTAGCAAAGACTGAAAACATTTTGGCACTGCATATTAACGAAGTGACCCCTTACATATAAAGAAAAATTCAAATATTTATATTTTTTCTTTTTAGGGAGGCTACAATAATTCTCACTATTAATAATTCTCACTAATAATTATTTTGAAGGAATCAACAGCTTCAAGAAGACTACAGAAGTTCACAGCTTCAGAAGTTTATATAAAGGGTATTTGATTCGGCAATTACGATCTATCAAAACATAATGACGAAAAAACGAAAACGGAAAAATATGACTTCTACTTCCGTTCTTCAGTTTTTCTAATTTTAACGCAATAATTTAGGTTAGTAGGGAACACTTGATATGAATTACTTTCTTATGGTAATCGTAAAATTTAATAACTTCGAGCCATGTCATAAACTTGAAAGGCGAGTTCGAAAGCATAGCATCACGTCAAAGGATAATTTATATGCAAACTGACAGAAGAATTAACGAGCGTGTTAAACAGGTTTAGTCATAAATAAATAGTAAAAAGATACTTGAAACCGTGCTATTACCAGATTCTAATGAATGGATAGGAAAACCAGACTGCAAATTAGAAAGCTGGCATCTTCTGCCATCAATTTAGTTAAGTGTGCGTTGAAATACTTTGCAGAATGTATCAAAATTATCACACTGCGATCGCTATTTAGCGAGAATGGAACTCGTTTTGAAATATTGTTTCAAAAGTTGTAACATTTTCTATCTTTTTATGCACATTCGTGTTTTTTATGCAATAAGTAATTCATAAGCAAAAATACTTGCCACACTTTTAAAAAAAAATGTTCTTTCTCATTTTTTTTACATTTTTGTATACTAAATTTGTACTTAGTAGCATTGACGATTATTTAAGTTTCAGATTTAATATGAAATAAATGTTTCCAGAATTATCTGAAATTAATAAACGGATAATATTCTGAATGTTATCTTTTTATCTAAATTATAAATGTTTATGAAAATTTAGACGAAATCCGTCTACAGAATTTTTTCTTTCTATGTGTTTGCATGCATGAAGACATGGCCAATCAAATACTATAAAACTGTATTTATGAATTTTTAGGTAGAGTTGAAAATCACCGCGTTTAGCTTCGACCAACTTATAAAATTGCATATATATATATATATATATATATATATATATATATATATATATATATATATATATATATATATATATATATA
>JAPMOQ010023642.1:6658822-6673275 GCA_026543055.1 Argiope trifasciata
ATATATATATATATATATATATATATATATATATATATATATATATAGCTCAAAATCTGATCTTTACCTTTGAAAACAAGGCAAACTTTCTAAATTAGACTTATTTTTTTTGTTGTATGGCACTTGGACAGTAATAAAATGCTAGTTTGTCAAGTGTTAGGCAATATCAAGAGCTCAGATATCCTGATCCAATACCCACTTTTCTATTTAATTAATTATATAAGCTCAGCAGTTTTATTAAACTGCTGACTTCAGCAGTTTCTCACAGTTCGGGTGAAGCTATAAAAATCTCTAAAGCTTAATAATTCTTTTAAAGACACCTAAATTTCCCTTTTCTAAGTCTGAACATGTTAAAGAAATCCCTATCAAAATGTCATGGGTAAACCACTGTAAAATGGTAAAACTACTGCAAGGAAAAATTTTGGTCGTTTTTGCCCTAGTATAGAGATGTAAATGGGCTTCATTTTTATCATCCCTTCTTGTACATAATATGCATCCCGCGGGGAAATGAAGTTTAAAAATTTCGAAAGTTCGACCACAATTCCGTCACACGTAAAGTAGGTTTACACACGCACGCACGCTCGCACGCACACACACACGCACGCACACACACACACACACACACACACACACACACACACACACACACACCTGAAGGTAATGGGTTGAAAATTCTACACGAAATAAAATCCACTTTGCATAATAAATATGACAGAAGTCCTATAATTTCATTCTGGTTTAAGGGTGAAATTTAGAGAGGGAATCGCTTGCTCATATGCCTTCCTCGTCAGTACCTATCTGATTCTGATCGTTAAGAGGTTCGCAATAACGTAGCTTCAATGCGGAATATTAAAATAATTTAAAGTAAATCAGTTTTAGCGAAAGAAAATTAATTTTACTATCTGTAGACTATGCCGTGCCAAAGCGCTCCCTTGAAAAAAAGAGTAACAAAAGCAAGAAGTTAGTAACCAAAATCGAATTACCCCCGCCATGCCAAAGTATCGAGGGAAATATGAAGATCAGGTCACCATATTAACATAGTAAAACACAGAAGCGAATGTAAAATAAAACCAATTGCAATACAGTCCATGTGCGCACTACCCACGAAGATTTATCACCCGGTATCGGTATGGAGGCAGCTCAACTTCACAGTATTACTGTACTCGCCGTGAAGATGTTTACTTACAACGACCTTTCACTTCCACATTTGAAGAGACCCTCCCTGCTCCCTGTGGGTTGAAAAGCTTTTATGCAGTGATGATGATAAATCTTTGGCATAATTATTTTGATGAAAAAGGAACTAATATTTTGAAGTGTTACTATAAGACAGACATAACGCCATGTACAACCCTTAAATTTCATTATTTAGAAATGGAAACACTATTATGGAAAGACTGTCATTAACGCCTTGAACATCAGGTTCCTCGCATGTTGAGTGGTTATATGAGGGAAAAAAAACGCAACTCATGACCTTAAGGAAGGAAATGGACACTTTTATTCTTTTCGAGGTCATCGAATCATACAGTCGGACCAGGAGACCATTTTTCTGTAATTTCAATTATATGAGCAAAATTATTCACAGAATGCAACGGCTGATGAAATCAAGTCACTCTATGGCAAACCAAATGAATCAACACATTGCAGTGCTACGATATTACAAACTAACACTACAAAATTATTTTATTTACGATATAATAATCATATCCTTAAGATGCAAGAAGCATTTAAGATATTTTACAGTTAGAATACCATTATGCATATCATCACATCTCTACATTAAACCGAAAAACTTAATCACATTTTTTAAAGGATTAGATAAATTTCTTTTCCATCCGCTTCTTAAGTATCTTTTCCTTAACTTTCTGAATATTTTCTTTGTTAAAACTTGATTTTATATTTTTATTGCCGATTAAGCCCGGAAGTACGTCATAAAAAAGTAAGCTTACGATCCTTTCGTCCAACTAAACACTGTGTCAGTGAAGAATCATTAATTTATAACCTGTTCTCTCCAACAGACTGTTCAATGATGGATCGCCAACTTCACTGAGAAAAGTTTTTCTTCTTGAGAGTTATAAATCTTCGTAGGCTATCGATTTTTTTCGGTTTCCCCAACCAGAGAAGCTTTTGGCTTAAGATGATTTTCAGCGGGGAGTTGATGGAAGCGTAATCCATGGATGATTTTCAGAGACCCAGCAAAATTTCTCAAAAATGGGGGTGGAAAGTAGAAAGGGTTACAGAAGAACAAAAAGGGGAAAGAAAGGAAGGCAAAGAAAAGAATCATCAGAGCTATCGTTTCTGAATTTCGTATAAAAATGAAGCCGACTGAGTAATTTAATCGCACCGTCATCTTCTGGTTCAATATTCTTATTTTCTATTTTCCCGCATGCCAAGTTTTCAAAGAAAAGCTATTGTAATCGTCAAAATATTCGATTAAAGACAGACAAATTGATATTGGGAATATTCGACTGGCGATTGGCAAATTGATATTGGAATATTTGATTGACAAATTAACGAATCTCCACATTTCAAACCTTCTTCCGACTTGAATCCAATGTCTATTTGTGAACGAGTTAATTGAAAAATGCTTGGAGCTAGATGCATAAAACATTCAGTATGAATTTAAAACCTCATTTATAGATTTATTTTGGATTGAAATACATTTAGAGGTAGTCTGTCCATCTACAGGTCTAATTACAAGCAGATAAGACAACTAAAAACATATAGAGCGAACAGATAAAATTTAGTGAATTAGTTGTTGTTTATAACGGTGCTTGTCATTGACAAGCCCTCTGCTATTGCAATTTAATCAGATTTTCTTGCGTCTCTTATTTTTTCAGTTGCGCCATCTAGGCCCAAGATTGTGAGTTAGCTACTCACGCGTCACAACCTTTTTTATTGGGCGGACATCATTTATACATTTCATTCACTCATCCATAGATCGGAATTTAGACCTGAATCAGAGAACGAGAGTACCTTCAGTGGTATTACTCTCGACATGAAGGACTTTGTGATCATGACAGATTTATTCGTGCGCCAGTCACCGCCACGCACGAAGGTCTTCGGCTAGCGAGGTTCGAACACGCAACCGAAGGGACGCGAATCAAACATCCTACCAACCAGGCTAACCCGACCTGGTGAATTAGTAAAATGCCTAAAATGTGGACCAAAATCAAATTTGGAATCATATTCTCAAGGTATTGACCATCTTCAATTTTGCAGGAATGTAAACGCATTAACTCGAAAGAGTTCAATTCGGTATGAAGAAAAGGCGCTGAAATATACGTATTCAGTTTTTATTGTTGTGTATTAACAGCATGCTAGCAATAGAATTGCCTAAAAATCATCAAATGTCGCATTTTAGATTCATGCCAGCGAGGAGTAATTGTTTTTTCCAGTGCCTTTCAATTAATACACGTTCTGGTCTGAGAACACCAGTGGGACCATTAATCAATCCTTGAAGACAATCAGATCATTATTTTTAATTTACTATGTATTTCATAGTAAAGTAAATATAGTTTACTATGATACACACAGCTCTCATGTGTGGGGCTTGAAAATATAAAATTGGGGATTTACATCATTCACGGCTAAGCCCAAAATTCACGATATTAGTAGTAGTTGGAGGGGGATAATACCTGTATTAAAAATAACACGAGAAAATTAGGGAAGACTTCTTTCATCAAACTTACAGCATGAAGGAGTAGTAATCGTTTGAAATTTCAGAGTGGAAATTCGACGAGTCTGTAAATTTTAAAACTTTCTGAGTCCAAAAATTTATTCTTGATCTGCGTTTTTCTATGTCTAAAAATTGAAAAATAAAAGGTGGGTGTAAAGTTTTTACACAATAATTGTAAAATTATGTCAAATGTTAAATGAAATGAAATAGCTAGAAAACTATACGCGTGTGTGGGAACGCAATAATTTAAAAATAAATCAAGCTTGACGAATGAAATTTGGTATCAATTGAACCCTTGAAGATCTGGATCAAATTTTGAACTAAATCTGACAAAAGATCAAATTTTTATTGGTTTTTATAGTCGTGTATATTTGAGTGTCAAAAACGCTATGATCAACATAAATGATATTTGATTTTTGACTTAGATTTTCAGCAGATTTAAATAAATTGGAGCAAAAGAAAAATCAAAAATTCATACCCATTTTTTTTCACTACGTCTAAAATAGGTTTTGGTGTCTCCGTTGTAAACTCTCTGCTTCAAAACCGGGGAATTTCAGGTTCCGTTTCCACTAAAGACCCATTGTGTAAATGGGTTTGACGCAGATTAACCTGGCTGGGCAATTGTCCTTCCGCTGGTGTGGTATGAAAATTTGGAGAGCGGAGGTGCCAGCTCAGGTATCGTCCTCATCATCTGATCATGATTCAAAATTACTAGATTCGTCCCAATGTAGCCCTAGAGTTGCCTTAAAACAGGAAATTAATATAACTAAACGAAACGAAACTCACTACGTTATAAATGTACACAGTTATAAATGAAAGTTAATTCGAGGGCATATCTTTCTAGTCGGTTGAGTAAACCCATTCATTTTAATGTTTGTAGCGCAAAATTATTTAAAATGTTTTATGATTTTGATGAAGTATCAATATTATCGAATTCCTCTTTAAAAAATGAATGAAGTTGTAGATATATTTTCTTAAATGTAATTTTGAATGTTGGAATATACAAATTTTATCTGTAATACCAGAATATAATAATTTTAATTGTACCATTGGAACATTAATATTAACTGCACACATCATCAAAAGCAGGTAGAGTATGCATTTCAGCATATTTAATGAAATGATCCGGATCGTTTGTGTCGGGAATGAGATGTCCGAATAAAGTAATTTAATTCTATCAATCTCATATTTTTCTAATAAATAAAATATTTTCGGACATAAATTTCAAAATTAATCAAAAATTTTCAAAGGTGCATCTATTTTATGAGCAAATTTTGAGATTTCTTTTAAAAGTAATAAGTATTTTATCACCAATGGTCACACTATGTCTGCGCGAAAGCTTTCTGTGATTTTGTAATGTTCCCACCTCAAGTTACTGAATATTGAATTCCTCATTCTTTTATGGAGAGACTCTGATTATGCGCATGTCCAGCGATCATTCATCTGTGAGATATTCTGAACTTGATTTCTGAGAATATTAATACCATGCTTGGAGCAAGTAGCTAATAATTGTATACATAAAGTGTCAAAGAATTTTTGCTGTATATACAATAGAACTGAGCGTTGTCAATATTTACTACACTATGCTGTGCACACTATAATCTTTAAATAGTTTAAATATATCGGAGTATTTTGCTTTTCAACATGCAAGAATGTTCAACTATTTCGAATGTCAATAAGTTTTAGAATTTTAAATATTTTACTTAAATAAATCAATGCATGCACACACACTTAAGCATACTTGCACTCACTCATGCATGCACACAAGAAATAAAGTCCTTCGAATCTCAATGGAGGCGATAAAAAAATCTAGAATTTATTTAGTCTGAATCCCTGCTTTGAATTTCAAAAAGATAAACAAGAATAAACGTAGTTTCAAGATGAGAGATATTTTAACTTGTAACTTCCACTAAAAATACGGTGCAACTCATTTGATAAGGGATCTCCTTAAAGAATTTCTTCAGAAAAAAGGTATTTGTTTCCTTTCCTAATATTTCTTCATCTGAAGCATTTACGATAAAAGAACTCTTTGCGTTAAAAAACATGAATAAGAAAAAGGCAAAAGGAATCTCTGTTGTTTGCTTTTTGTTATTTCAAAGGAATAAAATATCGGGTTAGAGCGGGGTTTTGAAACTTTGCGATTAAAAAACGCATTCGTCATCGTTAGTTCTTTCAGTTCGTTTTTTCTTTCTTTTCCACCCCCTCTTTTGGATTCCAGGAATAGAAAAAGCGATTGTGAAGAGACTGATAAAATTTCAACTATTTTTTTATCGCTACTGTTATATTTGGTATTCTGCTTTTCTGTTAACTCGATCCCTTTTCTAAAAACGTAACAATATTGTTAATAGACCGGCGATTTAATTATTATTTTTTTCAAGGATTTTTGGGGTGCGCAAGATGAGGATAAATTTTGTTTTAATAATATTACATGAAAAACTTGGAAATCAAAACCATTTGATTTTGACTAAAACGGGTTTGTAATGATCATGAAGTTTAGCTTTATAAAATGTAAAACCAATCTGTCAAACTCGAATTCAAAAATTTTTTTCTCTCGAAGAGAGTAAAGACTCGAATACGAAGAGAAAATATTGTGAACATTAAAAGATACGATATCCGATTTTGATTAATCTGCTCGTTTTAAATCTCCTTGAATGTCAAAAGCCATTTTTTGGAATTGCATCTAAGTTCCTATTTATCAGTATAACAGTTCATCTGCGAACATTATAATTCAGAAACATCAAATTAGACAGATGGAATTTGATGTATAGTCTTAGTACGAAAATTATAGAAGAATGAATCCCACTTAAGAGTTGGCCACCTTCTGTTTGTGTGTATGCAAACATGATAACTCAAAAGCACAAGAAGCTGCATTAATTTAAATACATTATGTATGGAAAAGCAAGGCTATAGAACAGTATGAAATTTTACATCCAAACAGAAATATAGAATGTATATCAGATTTTCTGTATGATGGTGCAAAATAAAAAACGCCATATTGAGTAAATATGACGGAAAACCAAAGAGAACTTTGTCTCCCGGTTTCTTTGACATTTTAATTTAACTTTTAAAAGGAAATTATAATACATCATAATACTTTGCCGCAAGATTTTACCTTAAAGACTGGAGCTTAGCAGATTAAGATCAAATGTGGGCTTAAATCCACAGTTTGCAAGGCCTACTGGATTGCTAAATAATAAGTTATGCATTTTTTCAATAGTGTGGCATGAAAATTCAAAATGTGAGAATTCCTCAAATTTCCTCATCTTCAAAAAGACGAGATTTGCTCTAAAATAATTCCAGTTTTCCTTTATAATGGATCATTAAGTTCACAAATATAATCAATGAACATATTTTCATAAAAGGAATTGCGCAGTTTTATTGAAGGCTTGTAGGATGTTTCCCAAGGTCATTTATCAAAGATTCTGTTTCGTTGAAATCTATATTTATCATCAATGGAGGCCAAATCGTCATTATACATCATTTATAGCCGTCACTGTACTGCTTACATTAGTATATTCATGTTGATTTTTTTACATTGGAGACTTGATACCCTTTGATGATATGAAGAAGTACCGAATACATTACTCCATCCAAACAGAATTTTAATATACGATCTGTTGTACTTTGAATGTAAAAATGTATTAATTAAAATGGAAAGATTCCAGGGTTTTTTGAAATTCTTGTCATGTGGTAATCTGGAAACAATGTATAGAATTGCTGTTTTAATAATTGTATCAGAAAAACTAGAATGATGATTAAGATTTATTCAGACTGTAAAACACCAATTAAACGATTTGTGTCTTAATATTTGAAAAGGATTCAACGATTCAGCGAAATAAAAAAAGTCTGAGCTTATTTCTAAAATATGCATTAGCGATACTCTAGCTTTCAATCCTGTGTTTATATGAATGGTATGTAATTATAACGGTGATCCTTATATTTTATGAAAAATACGCATTAATTCAAATCTTAAAATTTTAATTTTGAATCTTAATTTGCTTTTTAAGGTGGGAAAAACGAGATTTTTCTGCATTCACCCCTTTTTGTACTTTTTTTTTCTTTTCTGTATTGTGCTTTTCAAGATGGTACTTCGTAATTAATTTTTCATTCATTATTTAACTTGTTACATTTTGCTCACTTGTGTGTTTCCGATGATTATGCAATATTGCAACTTTTCTTCCAATGTTTTATTAATTAATCGATTAATTTTCATTTTAAAAGTAGCAATCTGGTTGCAAATTTGATAAAAAAAATTCCTTTTTAAGATACCATAGTCTTTACAATGGATGAATATAAAGTTTACTAAATGCTACAAAATAAAAAAATACTAAAAATTAAAAAAAAATACAATTCCGCTTTTATTAATGTATTAAAATGCAAAAATAACCTTTTAAATAAATTTGATGAGTAAAAGAGAAATTGTAAATTAGTACTGCCTTGGAATCAAGACTGTAAAGAAATTAAGTGAAATTTGTTATAAGTTTTTTTAAAAAAGCGTATTTAATCAATCCAATATATTTATGATAAAGAATTATGTTAAAGATTAAAAAATTTTAAAAATTCGTTTATATATGGAAAAGGGTTTTTAAAAACACGTTTTTACTAGTGCAAAAATTATTTCAGTATTTATAAATGCAGAAATTAATTAAACATTTTTTAAATGTATAAAGCAGTATTGTTTTTATTAAAAATACACCAAAACAAAAATCTAAACTGGTGAGGAGCTAAAGGTAACATGATAAAGAAATAAAGTTGCAACTAATACCATAATAAAGAAAATTTCAAAAAGTTAATTTAAAATAAAAAATTTGATTAAAACTCCGATTTGTTAAAAGTAATATTATCCCAACTTGATTCTTTTACGATGTTAACAAAAACGTGTTTTTGAATTTCTTAAATTTTTGAGGATTTGAATAAATTTAACAAGTTAAGGTTGTAATATACTCTTCTTCGAATGCGTGAAAGAAGGAAAAATAGGTTTGCATTTTTCTTTTTGTGAACCTGTTCTTGTACAGCTATCCTCTTCACCTAACTAAGGATGTACCTGTACTGGTATTTTTACCTTCAATGTCAAGGGTATATCCGTAGAAGACCATCTGCCGTATGTAGCAGCTGAACATACAGATTACATTGAATTTCCAATGCAGGCTACCGGATCATTTCTCTTTGAAGGGGGGGGGGGCTATTTGACATATGAATGAGCTAAAGCATATTGTATTTTTCCAATGATTCTCTCCGTTTCCGGAAATAAGTTAGAGAATCTGAAAGAGTTTTTAAAACACACTTTTACTAATGTACTGAATATATTTTTTATATATTAATCATTTTCTACATTATAAACTAGAGTTCTATCGCTTATCAAACTTATTACCAGGTGGTGCCACTGGTACGGAACCAAAATTACTTTGATTTATTTTCACTTACATTAAATTAACTGTTTAGTTCTTAATTTATAATTGATTATTAAAATTATTATATCTTGTCATAAATTTTTCTCTGATTCATTACAAGATGACATTACAGGATGAATTAAATTTTAAAAATATTCCTTTAACTGATAATTAATTTTTGAATAAATGATAATACCATAATAACATGAAGAATATTTATCTGCCCAAAATATTTAAAAAGTTACTACTTTAGGTATTGAGTGAAAATTTTATCACTACAAAAATCCCTTTTTAAAAACTTGAACAAATTCAAGCTAAATAAAAATGCACAAATAATGATAACAAATCCATTGGAATATATCTATTACTTGTCGGCATTCAAATGAATCTCTTTTTCTGAACGTTGCTTTTCATAGAAAAGCAATCTTTTTTCTAGAAAAGAATAATTTTTATAGTTATGTCCAGATTTCTGAAAGCCTTTTAATTAGTCATCTCAGTTAAAAGTTATACCAATAATAAATAATATATTGCAGTGTCCCAAATTTACACCTTTTATAGGGTTAAAGAGTGGTATTGTAAACCCTGGAAATGTGTTAAATACTCTGAACAGAAGGTATAAATTACTCACAAATGCATGTTATTAATGTTATACAGTATTTAGCTCTAATTCCTTACTTATTTCAAATGATTATCAATCTTATTTACTTACTGATACTACTGTAGCTTTATAAGCTTGCTTATCCACTGACTACGAAAGATTAGTTTACGAAGAACCAAGATTTAAAGTATAGAATGTAAATATTATTATAAGTAAAGAAATGGAGCATCTTGAGAATGTTAAAGAATACTTTTTGTTAAAACAGCAGGAAACAAACGAAACGACTTATTTCATTGGAGGTCGAAAACTAAAAAAATTTCGATAGCCTTTTTCATAAAGATTAAAAGAGTCTAGTGGTTTTTGTTTTTTTCTAAAGTCTTTTGGTGTAATGCGTAAGAGCTTCAAGGTAATCCAAGCGATTTGGTTCTATTGTGTAAAACTCTTCGATCCGAAAGGAAAAATATTCGTTGTATTTCCATTTTACACAATGGTTATACGCCTCTTGAAAAGATAATCCTATCAGTACAGGTTTCTTGAAAACGTAAGGCTTTAAATCATCTTACTGGCTGAATTAAAATTTCTTTTTTACTTCCCTATTCGGAGAATCGTTAGCTAAAAACTATGTAATTTTTTTTTTAAATTTAGGAAATTTTTTCTTTGAATATAAATAAGTAACCAAAGTTCGTCTTATGACAAATCACAAATATCTTTCAAAAATTTTTAAAGGTTGCTGATCTGCATTTATTAAAGCAGTGGCGTTTCCAATTAATTTTATGTCATTATTAACTTATTATCTGAAGTTGAATTGTGCTTAAGGCTCTTAGAGCACCTTTTTAGTGCACTCTGTGTCATTACGTTATCTCGCCTGAGCATTCTAATATCATTCGGTTTTATTGACTAATTACGATTGTCGGTAGGTATTTGAAAAATAACTTTGTTATTTCTTTACGTACAAATAAACAATATAAAGTACTAGTATATCTTATAACTGTGGCTGATTAAAACTGGGAGAAAAACCAATTTTGTATGTTCACATTTATTTTTATGAAGAAAAAAAAATATTATAGTCCGAATTTATAGATGTACGTAACAAGGCCAACAACATCATAGCAAGATTTAAAGGAAATACTCAGACAGATATTTGAGCGTTGAGATACCAAGAAATAAAGGAAGCCACGTAACGTTACTTAAAACCCGCCAAGATGGTTTTAATGGTATCTGCATAGATTCGCTTAACAAGATCTTCACCTCTATTTTGAACGAAATACTTTATATGATCTAAGAAATCATGTGAGTTCAACCAGGAAAAATTTATAAATTATTAAATAACACCAAAGTAAAGTAGTAAATTGTTAAAACACTTAAACGTCTTGGATGACCGTGGAACTCACTGCGCATAATCTAAATGTGACGTTTTATAGTCAGAAATAGAACGAATGGATAAGCTTTAGAAATACGCAATACACTGCGCCCATTAGAAGTTCAGGCGAAAGGTAACATTTTATATCACTCATCTTGCATTATCTACCTTTTGTATGTGAGATGAGAGAAACGTTGTATTTATACTCCAGAAATACAAAACGCCCATCAGACATTCGGGCGAAAGGCAAGATTCTGCATCATACCACTGCATTTAAAAGAGGTAGGTACCCATGGAGCTCATCTTGCTTTATCTATACACTAACATTGCTAGTTGTGTGAAACGCTGGATATGCTTTATAAAAGTATGTTGCACAGTATACATTAGACGTTCAAGTGAAAGGTAAGATTCTACATCATTCCATTGCATTTAAAAGATTTATGGGTCTACGAAAAAAAAGTCTATAGAGCTCATCTTGTATTATCTATATGTCACGTTGCTAGTTGAGCGAAAAATCGGATAGTATCTAATAGATATCTATTAGATAGACAAAAGGTAAGATTCTATAATATTACATCGCAAAAGTTTTATGTGTATATGAATCTCATGTCACATGTCATGTTTACCAGATGAGTGAAACATCTGATAAACATGTTCTAGAAATGTATTGTAAACACTCCCCTGCCCCCCAGAGACATTCATTCGAAGAGTAAGATTAAACCAAGATATTTGACTCAATAATTATTCGGGACATTTACCTGGACCTATAGAGATGAAAAAATATAATCTAAATCATATTTATAAAATATTATCTAATTCTGTTATGCGACCAAAAATATTTCAGAATTTTCCAATATTTGAAGATAAGATACATAAAATGCTACAATTTACAGTTGAAGATAAGATACATAGAGTGTTACAGTTTATAGTTGAAGATAAGATACATAAAGTATTACAATTTCTTCCTTCTCAGATAAATTACTATGAAGTATATTTTGAAATCTTTCATATAATAGGATGACCCTTTTCTTCAAATATTAACTTATCTTCATTTTTGTATTAAACAAACTTCGAAAATACTTGGTGTTATTTAAGTAGGGGTTAAATAGTTTTGATTCAATGAACGCTTTTATATTTTGTCATAAAGAAAAAAAACAATATTTGACCTATTGTTCTTATATGAACAATGGCAGTTTGAAAAGCATTTTTATAAGATAAATAAGATTTCTTAACTACTAATTATTAGCTAAGATGTTTAAAAATTATTATTTAAACTTTTAAAAGTCAGAATACATTGAAATAATTACAATATTTTATAATAGAAGGAAAATTTTAGAAAAAAAAATGTATCATTTTAAAGAATTTTTTTTTAATTCTAAGAATGTGGTGTTTTATACGGACTTTTATTGTTAATTATATTTGTAAGATGCTTTTCATTTATTTTAATGGAATTTGAAATATATATTTTTGTTATACAAATTTATAGCATTAAATTAATGAATGGAAAAACAGAATCATTGCATTTATATTGTATCACATTCAATTTGAATAGAGCTAAATAAGCTTAGTTTAGTTTAGTTATATTAAGCAGCATGAGGGGTATTTTGGGACGGACCTCTTAATTCTGAAGCGTGATCAGATGACGAGGACGACTAATGAGCTGACAACCACTTTCCAAACTTCTACACAAACCAGTGTCATGTTAGAAATAAGGACACAAACCAGTGTCATGTTATTAAATAAGGGAATAAGACTGAAAAAAGCCATTTATTTAATTTCTTAATTTGGTTAATAGTTTCTCAAATACGAGGACGCTATTAAAAACACTGTAATCATAGAAAATGTGACCTCGAAATTTTGATGAATATCCATATTTCAGACAACCATGAATCTGAGCTCACTCTTTTGAGACCATCCAGTCTGTGAGCACATTGATATAGAATCACAACAAGCTATATACACGAATTTTGTAACTTGTCTTAATACTAAAATTGCAGATGTCTGCCAAATCTTCCATCTATTTTGAGTGAACAGATTTAAAATTAGCCAAGTTTTCTGATTCTAGATGTTCAATTATCTAAAATAAATTTTGCATTATAACTTCGTTAATAAGTTTCTAATCTGTTTAATATTTTGAACCAAATCAATTGAAAGATTTGTTGTTTGTCCGTTTGCATCTGTGTAAATGCTATAACTGAAAAATGGAGAAATATAAATGAGTAAATTTCTGATATGTAGATATGGTTTACAAGTAATAAATTAAGTCAATATTAAATAGAGGTTAAAAGTCCGTAAAGCAGTCTGTCGGATTATTCACATACATATAAACATGATGATAGGAAAATGTATTAAGTTAAAAATAAATTAGGTATGTGATTTTGACCTCACAGTTGCAGATCTGCAGAAAAATCTTGACCTTTTTTGTCAATGACAAAAAGTCCAAATTATATATTAACTTTTCTTCTCGATAGTAAGTAGCTAAACAAAAAACGAGTCTTATTGTGTCAGCATATGAGAAAATGAAATTGAGAAAACTCCTGCTGACTTTTGAAACCTTCATCACTTACTTTGATAGATAAATTGATAAAAGAATTGCGATAAGTAATATCACTTTTACTTTTAGAGTTTTTGAAGCCTTCATTGCTTACTTTGACAAATAAATTGATAAAAAGGTTGCGATAAATCACCTTTCCTCCTTTTCTCAGTTATTTTAAATAGTCGTATCAGATACGTTTTGACATTAACAGTTAACCAGTGGGTGACCGAGCTCCGCTCGGAGAAAACAGGTATCGAAGCTAACTCGAAGATTTAAATTTTCAATTGTGATTTATCAAAACAATATGTGCCATAAGAAAATTTGTGAAACCATTGGTGAAAAGATAACCGGTTAAAGTGCACCATTGTAAACTATTCTAAACAAAGTTAGAGTTTGGAAAGGGAACTATTCTATACAAAGGTAAAGTAAAGTTTAAGATTGAAGTGTGTTGAAGTTCAATATTTTTGACAAATTTATTTAGAAAAACCAAACATATATACATACATAAGAAACATATTATATACCTATAACAGCATAAACATAAAACTTTATTAGTTCGCCATATTGGCTATAGATGGCAGCACGTTACCGCCTGAAAATTTAAGTAGCCATTATGACGAACTAATAAAGTTTGAAAATATCCTATCTGTAACTCCGAACTGCTCGACCGTAGCGCTTCAAAACCGGCGCCAATTGATTCCTCGTGGCCAAAACCCCCAGATCTCCAGGTTTACCGGAGTTTATTAATTCTGGGGCGATTTTCGACTTGGCAACCATTCCTCGTATTATAGTATTAGATAAATAAATGAACAAAGAAACCTGGCCATTGTTACATTTTGAAAGTCTCAATTGACTTGAAATTTTAAAGGAAGTCAAAAAATTCTTTCAAGTGA
>JAPMOQ010023642.1:6673375-6707332 GCA_026543055.1 Argiope trifasciata
TATATATATATATATATATATATATATATGTGTGTGTGTGTGTGTGTTTGCGTGCATATAATGTACAGTATTAATTCGAATTTATAAATTATATTCGAATTAACTTCTTTATATTTTTAACACTATATACGTTTACTGCGTGAAATACGATTTTCTGTTTGCTTAAGAGCTAGCATATTTGAACCAGACCTCTTCAGAAAAAGCAAAAAAATAAATAAAATAGATTGAATGAAATAAATTACATGCACCAATCCAACTCATTTGCCAGACAAATAAATAAACTTCGCAATGCCATCAACAGCTGCCTTGAACACTTTCCCAATTTTTTAAAACTTAACTTGAATACATAAAAAGCATGGACAGAACACAAAGACAATTGCTGTTTGTACCATCTTCACATTTTTTTCTTTCAAGAAACAGCCATTTATCATTTATCTTTGACCTTTTTATGTAATCGGTTTAGAAGCTGTCATAAACAGCTTCGAATTAGCTTCTGAATGCTGGGTGAAATTTAATAAACGATTACTTTGTAAATATTTTATGCTTATTTGATTAGCTCTCAAATAACAAAGGAGGCTTTGTGCTGAAGAAGCATAACTTTATCGTATTGGAAATATATTTTCTGAATTTTATTGTTACTGTTGTAAAAAGTGAACTGTCAACTAAAGTCTGAGCCTCATAATCGCATAATTAGTGTTAAAAGATTGTTAACAGTATTCGCAGATAACAACAATATTTATTTTTCGCAGTGAATGGAACCTTTTACAAATTTATTAATAAGTTCTTAAAATTTCTTAATAATAGCAGTTCAAACAAAACATACATTATTCATCCGATGAATGAAAATAATCACAATTTTTGTAAATAGTTTTAATAGCGAAATATGAAGTAATTTTTTTAAAAATTAAATATATCGACATCAAAGACGAATTGTAAAAGCTTGAAGCATTCAAAGAGAAATTCTAGGTAAATTGCTTAAAAATGCATAATTTACTTTCAAAGAATATCCAGGAATATTTTATCAATATATTTGTAATTGATTAGGGTTTTGATATTTAATATTATTTTTAGCTTCTTCAGCTTCGTGAATATTCTCACTATAAATCAAAGATACGAAATTTGATATCTGACTTTGTCATTAGTTTAGTTATATTAACATCATGTTTTAAAGGCCCACTAGGGATACTTTGAGACATACCTCGTAATTCTGAACCACGATCAGATGACGGGCTTTATCATTAGAATATCAGATCTGGCAAGATAGAAAATATCCGCCTAAAAGTTTCATATGTGTTAATTTTCCTATTCTCATGCATGTGACCACATTAACTCAAAAACGTAACATGCTAAATAGCTGAGATTTGGTAAGTAGCTTTTGCACCTAAATTGCAGATCAGTACCAAAATTGGATTATTATAAAAATTAAAAAGTGTTTGTATCGCTAAAAATCCAATAATTCTACTTATTATAATTTTTAAAGGTATTTCTAAAATAATTCGCATATTTTTCTACCAATATTTTTAAATTTGCATATTATAAACCGTAAACTTATCACTTTACAGTTGAAAATATGATATTACAGAGTTACTGCTTAAAACTATCTTTTTCAATCCAAAACACATCTCTTGAATTATATATTTGTTATTTATGAGCATATACGACCTGAATAATATGTCATTTTGCAGGGCTCTGATTTTCCTCTCCCATGGGTATGCTGAGCATTGCCTTCTCTATGAGCCTCTTGCCCAAACGCTCGTTTCACACAATTTTATGGTCTTTACTCATGATCACGGTAAGCAAACTATTTTTTGACTTGCATTAGTTCAGCTTAACTTATTTCATGTTTGTAAAGATAGAGTTTTTTTATCGAATTTTCATTCCCTTTCTGATATGGTAAGTCTAGTATGGTAAGTAAGGTAATTTTTTAATATTTAATGCTTTGCAGAACATAACTATCAGTTAATCTATTAATTACACTGCACTTTGATTCCATATGAAGAAACGCCTTTGTTAGTGACTTTGAAGAGGCTTGATTGTACTACTTGATTGTAGAATATACTTAATAGTTTTAATGATGAAATTTGAGATTTATTATAAATGTGAAATGTTTTATGACTTTTTCGATGAACGCTATGTGTTTTTACGAATTTTGCTTTGACATTCGCATATTTGATTAAAAAATTATTTGCTACTATTTAATACATAAATAAAGCAGAAATTTTGACATCCCAGAGGATTTTTTTGGTACATTTGTTTCTGTTACATATGTTTTTGATGCAATTTATTGTAATTTACATTACTTTTGATGGACAATCTTATTACATTTTAGATGATTCTCTGTAGATAAAAAATATTTTTGAGAGCTATGTAGAGTGAAATTGAAAGCAGTTGCACTAGATAGATACGTCTATAACTTCCTTGTAAGAAAGGTATGATTCGGACAAGATACGGAAGAATGTTTAAAGTTTTGATTGCGTTTGCAATAATTCCCCATGTGATTTCAACAAGAGCAGTATTCGTGCGGCAAACCATTTCATTATTACATGAAACATTTTTTAGAAGTATCATCAATTCATTCTCTGTTACATGCAAAAGAGGCGTTAAAACAAGATCTACGAAATATCTCAATAAAGCAAAGCCCAAACAAGTGACTTCAGAAAATTCAAATAGCCATATACAGAACATGCATGTGACTACCGAATGCATAAAAATGACAGAGAACATACTTTACAGTATCTGGCAGAAAACGGATTACAACATTTTTGTTTTCTGTATTAACAAGAAAAGTCACAATGGGCAATTATTTAGTACTCAAATAAAGCATTAAGCCTCCATCTCTATTGTGTTGAAATCTCTCCTCCCTTCCTTTGTTTACATTGAATTATAGCCATTTGGAAAGGGTTTATTTGCTACGAATATCCTGGTAATTTAATTATGCGGGAAAATATTTAATTTCCAAGAAATGGCTCTCCCGTCGTACGATATTTCTGAATAACTGATTTTCAATTGTTTAGATTAATTATTCATCGATTCGGTCTAAAACTGACTAGCTATCAATTTTTTTTTGCTCATTAAGTTGCTGAAAATCGACAGTTTTCACTCGTCAAGGAAACTCAGAATGTTTGTAATTTCATCCAGAACATCCTTATTTCTTGCATAAAACATCAGTTTCAAAATTGCCCTTGATTAAAAACTGATATTGCTGAATGCTATGATGGTTCGCAACAATGCCGCTCGCAAAACTCAAGCAAATAAGTTTCCAAAATAGTAAATGCTTTTTGCGTAAATTACGTAAAAAATAAATAAAGCACCTTTTAGGGTACACAAATTTAGAACATCGTTCTTTAGTCAAACAATAATTCTGAATAACAGACTTGAAATAGGTAAGGTTTGACCAAGCATTCATTATTCGTCTCTTCAGTTTAAATCTAATTAGTAAATAAATGTTTCTGTTCATTAAGTGGATGAAAATCAACATTTTCTGTGGGTTAAGGAAACTCTGCACTTTTTTAAATTTCTTGAATAAATTTGGGGTTTCGAAACTGTCTGTGGTGATGAGGTGGCCTTATTGCCTTCTGATTTGGAAGGATTCTACTTTTAAAACTTAAACAATTATTTTTACAAAAAAATATTGACCAATTTGGTCAATATTTTTGCGTAAATAAATTAAATACAAATAAAAAACTTTTTAGGTCATGTAAATTTGGGAATTTGCTCTCCATTCGAACAATATTTTTGAACAACAGATTTTTAATCCGTTAGTGTTGAGCAAGTGTTCATCACTTTAGTTTAAAATTAATCAGCAAACAAATTCTCCAGTATGATGATGTTAAATTCACCGTTAAGCTCAACAGTTTCTGCTCATCAAGGAAACTCGGAAGACTTTTTACTTCATTCTTTATTGTTTGCATAAATGCGTGGTTCTGAAGCCGGCGTCCTGACCTAGAGGTAGCGCGTCTTGACCGTTGTTCCCCGAGTTCCGACAACCTGTTCATGCTATAGACGAGCCACGCGCTCCCCCTTCTATCCCTCTTGTGGTTTTCTCTGCTTCTTTGATGCCAGCCCTTTTTACCAACAAATTGTCGGTAGAATTGACAGGCATCAAAGGGGAGGCTAGTAAACCGCGAGAGGGGCTTGAAAGGGGAAAGCTTGGCTCGTCTGAAGCTTCTTCGATAGTGTAATTGAGTCCTGGTTCGGGTGTGGTTGTTTCTACCCCTGTATTCTATCTGTGAGGGGTGTGAAAGTGCCCCCCCCCACTTACAGAAAGAGGTTATGCAAGCGAGAGTGTGAGCGTCACCTTCATAAGAGCAGGAAGTCAGACTTTTGCCCTCGGCTGCTCAGGGATTTTTACCCTCAAAAACTACAGCATCCCCTCGTTTCGTTGTAACAACGACACGATATTATCGTCATCAGGGATTCTGAAACTTTTCCATTAAATGTGTTCTTGCTGAATCCAGATTTTGCCACGATTTGCATATAAACCCCCAATAAGTAATTAAAAAAAATAATAAATTTTTTTACTATAGATTAGAAAAAAATAAATAAAACATATTTTAGTTCGCAAAATTTATTTAACATCCTTATGCACATAATAATCAATGAATTTTTCGTATCCGTTGCCTTCAACCATATTTTACACACGTAAGAAATAGAAAATAAAGTTAAAATTATCTTGGTTATTATGACAACTATCAAGATTGGTGCTCCTGTTGAATTCAATTTTTGCTACGGTGTCAAATGCACAAGAACAAAATTTTTTTTGAAATTTATAACTTCTTTATAAAGATTTGGAAAAAATAAATAAAATACATTTCAGCTCACATCAATATTTATTGAAAGAGCCTCAATATTCATAATAATCGATGAATTTTTTTCACAGTAGTTGCCAACAACCACACTTTCGACATATGAGAAGTAGAAAATGAAACTACCGGCGTCCTGGCATAGGGGTTGCGTGTCCTTCCCGTGATCTGGGCATTAATGTTCTAATGTGTTTTATCTGTGAGGTGTATGAATGTGCCCCTCTGTAAAAAGAGGTTGTGCAAGCGAATTTGAAGCATGAAGTAGCACTAGTTGGCGCCCGTAAAAAACAAGGGACGTACATTTCGGCTTATTCCGTAGCGGGCTTGTAAAGCATCATAAGTAACAACAGCAAAATGAAACTAAAATTAACATAGTTATTATGACAATTATCAACATGGGTGCCCCTATTCAGATTTTGCTACGGTGTCGAATGTACAACAAATAATTTTGATAGTTACTATTAATAATTTTAATAATTATAATTTTAATAATTACTATTTTTATATAGATTTGTGAAAAATAGATAACGTATATTTTAGTTCTCATAAATATTTATTTAACGAGCCTTATTATACATAATAATCAAGGGATGACTGAACCTGTTATTCACAATTCATTTTTCATCTCTAATAGAATTTAAATAGAAATATCTACCTTCATTTTCCTTTCCACACTGCTGCTTGCACTATACTTTGATTTTATCAGGGAAACTGCAAACATTCACTCTTGACAGGTATAAGAAGTAGCAAATAAAGAGAAAATTCTCTAAGCTGTAGCTATTTTGAAATTTATTTAATATCTCGCGGCGACTCTGCGGGGAAGTCAAGATTTACATTGAACCGCGCTGGGCGTTTTGGGAAACCGCTTGCATAAATGAAGAAAAATTGTTTTGTTTTTTAAGAAATATTGTTTTAAAGAATTTCTGATACTCTTCTAAAATTCATTTGTAGGATGCTTTTCGCAGATTAAACAGCATTTAATTAAGCACTTCTTAAGATGCGAATAAATTTTTTTGGGAGGAAATATTGAATTGTCATCCCCATTCTATCAAGCATTTGTTGCTTGCTTGTTTGAACTTTTCTTAGAAGAATTATTCACATGGGGCTGTTTAGTTTGAGCTATTATTTTTATTTGTACTGGAATAAATCTTATTTAGTTTGTATAATTCTTTTCATAAATAGTTTAATCTATTTTTAGCATATTTCGATATTTAACTAATTCGATTAATCTACAAAAGTGAATCATGACAGACTGGACATTTTGATGTGTCGAACTAAAGAAATACAGTTTATTAACTCAAAATAATGCTAGTAAAACTTTTTATTTTTAATTTATTATGGCTTCAATAATTAATCAGTGAAAAATTAATGAATAAAGCGATAATAATTGTGATCCCTCTATCTCTTTCAAAGCCATTAGTATATCCAGCAAAGGACTAATGGGTCTTTAATTGAATTACTAATGGGTTAAGCTAGAGAAACACCATTTATTAACTCAAAATAATGGTAGCAAAGCTTTATTTATTAATATATTATAACCTCAATAATTAATCAGTGAAAAATTATTTCATAACAATTGTGATCTATCCATCTCTTTTGAAATAATGAACACCAAAACTCAAAATAAATTCACAAAATAGCTAAATTAAATTATGTTCTCTTTTTTTGGGGGGAAAAGTATACAGATGTTGTTAACTGGAAATTATAATTTTATTCTTCTTCGCAATTAAGAAAATATTTCAATATTTAAGATATGCATGTAAAGTACTTTGTCAGAAGCATGTCGGTGTGTCGACATAGCACGAATCAAAAAGCCGAAAGCAGAAAAAAGAGAGCATATGAAAGTTTTCGAAACTTGTATACCTAAAGAATTAAATTTTGTAAAGAAAGAGTTGTTACTTTCAGTACTTTACTTTCCATACTTCAGTTTATTAATAATATTTCTGAAATAAACTCTTAATTCATTAAGAACTTTTAAAAGATTTTTTTAATTATTTCTTCAATCTCTTAGGTAATGTCAGGGTTATTTTTATAAAATTAATTTTATGAGTTTATATATATGTAGTCAGAGAAAGAAGGAAGAATTTTCAGTAGTATGGCATCTTTAATAGTTTTTATAAGCAGATGAGAAGACATTTTCATCTTGACAATTTTTTACGTGTATTGTCTATCCACTGTGAGAAAGATTTAAGTAAAAGAAGATTTTCCTCCATTGTAAAGTTAAATTACTGATTACTGCTGAAAACTGCTAAATCAGCAATTCCGTTTGAGAATAGTGATATTACCCTTACAACGGTATTAGTTAAGGTATTATATTTTGACTGGTTTTGAAAAACTAAAACTAAGCCAAAAACTAAACAGCTGGACGATTTTATTATTTTATTTTTTAATTTAAGTGGCGAGAAAAAAGTTTTCAAAGTACGGAAAGATTAAATTTATTATATCATGCTTACAATCGTGCTCGATTTTTTAATTTTATATATGAATTACTTTTATCTTTTTGAGCCTATATATATATATATATATATATAACTTATGATTTTAAATATAAATCATTATGTAACTAATATATTAATTTATAATTTATTATAAATTATTGATTGACCTTATATAAGGATTAATATTATCATCATTCATGAATAAATTAATTTTATGGGCCCATATTAACATCATCGTTCTATGGAATTTATAGTTTTACCATTCATTATAAATGAATTAGCTTTAATTTTATAAATTTGAATACAGATTGTTGAGCATAAATAAACTTTATTTATATGTGCTTGCATACAGAATCTAATGTTTGGGCAGAAACTGTACAGTGATATTTATATATTATGAACGTCCTTTATATAATTCTTTTTATTCTAATACTACTCTATGATAGGAAAAAAATTGATGGGAAAAATGTAATTTAATGCGCGCAACAGTATTTGAATTTGCTTGGAAAGATATTAATAAATTGAAATTACTTATTAATTTAATAAGAAGAGTTGTTATAATTGGATTTCATATCCTTGATGTTTTATCTTGGCTTATATATTTTGAAATACTTTTTTCCGTTATTATCCCCCTAGGGCATCTGAATTATTTTTTAAAGCATTGAGAATACAGAGAGATAGTTTATCACATATTGAAAAAATACATGCAAAAAAAACCCCGAAAGTTATTCTTTTCTAATGAAATTTTCTCACGAAAGATATGAATTGAGGCTTTCTGTATTTATCTAAAAGAAGGTAAATGTTGAAATCGCTTATATATATATTTTATATTCGGGGATTCTGATTATATAACTTGTTTGCCTGACTTGAGATAATCGATAATGATTCATCTGAATTTTAAAAAAGGGTTTTGCACAGATCATTAAGTTTCACCATTTTTGCTCTCAAGTATATGAAGAGAAAGTATTATTATCAACGAAAAATTCGATATCGATATATTGATGAATTTTAGTCATTTTTATGTCACTGAAGCAAAAGAAACCACTTTTAGAATTTTGTATACGTACTGCCATCACAATATCTCTGAAATACATTAAGTTAAAGGGAAGAAATTTGGTAAAGTGTTTTAGCATCAAATTTGTAGATTTTAATTAAAGTTTGAAAGAAATTAGTCGGAGGAAATTTTTCGTTTGTGTATCTGCATGTGCTAAGGAAAATTCAAAACTGCAAGAAGTTATTGAAGATCTCGGACCCCAAAGATTCGTCACGGCTTTGTAGGCCGCAAGCTTCTGAGTTCCAGACCCGATTCCTCTTCAGACTGTTTGTACATGCAGACTTGATGCAAGTTAAATCAGATTGGTTCAAATGACCTCCGCTTGGAGACTGGAGGGGGAAGTGCCAGCTTACTCGATCACGTTATCTGATCGGGGCATCAAAATTGCGTGGTCCACTTCAAAGCACTTCTCATGCTACTTCCAAACTGGGAGATAACCTAACTAAACTAAACCGAATAACTAATTTGTTGGGATTTAAGTTGTTGTCTTTGTGTTATAACTGTAGATTTTTGTTCAAAGTTTAGATGAAATCTGTCAAAGAAGCGTTTTTTTATGTGCTAATTTAAAAATGCAATTGTGCTATTGAAGGATATTTGACACGTGGTTTCGTAAGTAGATCTGCAGATTTGTGTTAAGGTTTGGACCAAATCCATCAAAAATTCAACTGCCTGTCAATATCTCTGTTCGTGTTTATGAACAAGGTTAACTGAAAATTGTTACTAGCTACTTAATTTAGGTTATGGGCTTAGCATTAATATTTCAGATTTGTTTGAAATTTTGGACACAATTGAAAAAATAAAATACATATATATATGAATTACAAGAATTTTTTTTGTTTTATAAAGCTGATAAATCAAACCTGCAATGAGTAATGCAGATGAAATTTGAGATCTAGTCTTTATATCTCTGCCAAAATAGCATTTTTTTAAAAAACAACCCATAGGTTTTGATAAACACTAAATTTTAGATTTAAGTAGAAATGCAACAATTTTTAGAACTATACAATATCTGTGAACACAATGACTAAAAAATGTAGGAACTAGACTGATGATATTTGTAATACCATTGTTATATCAAATTTTTTAGATTTCTGTCAAATTTCGAATAAGATTTCGTCAAATAACGAAATATGCCTAATTATCCATTTATGTGCATCTGAAATAATAGTTCGAAAGCACAAAAGGAGCGAAGTTTAAAATACTGTTTTTGCATTAGAATTGCAACTTTGTTTCAAAATCTGTGCTAAATTAGGCAAAGTTTCTACTTTTGTTGGTCTCTACCTGTGAGCAAATAATTCAAAAAAACTAAGACCTCGATATAGGAAATTTAATATGTGGGTTTATCACCAAATTTATTTATCATTGCATATTTTGGCTCCAATCAGATGAAAGTAGGACGTTCAAGATGCTCAAAATGTATACAATTGCTTACTTAGTTTTCGTCACTGAACTAAGAAGTGCAAAAATTGAAATACTGAATAAAATCTGTTTTCTCATTTTTTTTCATTGTGTAGCATTTAACAGTAAAACTACCGCGAATGGTCAAATGACTATTTCCCAACGGCAGTTTCAATGTATTGGGAAAATACCGGTATGCTTAGTTTAATAAATTTATTGTTATATTTTGTATACGTTTTTGGTGTAGGGCATTTATATTGTAGCACTCGTATTCATTGGAATCAGATATCACGATAGCAATAAATTAAAGATTGAAGGATAACAATACAATAGGCACACAATGCTCTGCTTTCAAATAGATGTGAAAACTATAAAAGTCTACAATTAATACACATAAAAACTTATGATGACATATAGGTCAAACAATAAAAAGCAATAAAACTTTAAAAAATATTTGCTAAAAAAAGTGTTATTTAATTTTGAGAAAAAAATGCTGACTCCTTGCTTGGATGCTATGCCTCGGAATGGATTTAGTTTAGTTTAGTTATATTAACGCCCCGTTTTAAAGCAACACGAGGGCTATTTTGGGACGGACCTCGTCATTTTGAACCACGGTCAGATGATGGCCTCGGAACGGAGGAGGATGCATTGAACATTTGCAAACAATCCATTTTCTAAAATATATTTTTTTGTTTTGTTTAACGTAACGCTACTCTATACAACAGACATTGCAATTAGTATTACGAAGAAATTCTTGTTTAGAGGGAAGAAATTCCAATATCGTTTTTATAATTTCTGTGCAGACGGTATCTTTCGTTTTAGAATGATTCATTTTAAAGTTGATTCTTGACTTTTGAAATAACCTTATTACGAATGAGCAGCGCTACTATCTAATAAGTATGTTTGCCGTAATGGATATGGAAAATTGAAAAAAAAAATCATACTAACATTAAATAATTGCTTTCTAGAGGTCTGTTTTTATGATTAAAAAAACCCGACTGTAAATGAAAATATTGTTGATTGAAGCTTCATAGGATGCAATTTTCGTTGATAAGAAATAAGCAAAGGAGCAATCGGAAAATGAGATGTAAATTGGAATTTGGAGTGATAAGGAACTGCGATTTACCAGTAGCACTAAATGTATATACAAATCGTTATGAATGAGTATTGATAAAAATAAATGCAGAGTTTGTTTTCAATAGTTTTTTTTTCCGATAGACATGCTTTATCAAAAAACCCCTGTTGTTCAGGCGTTTTTGAAAACACCACGTGCCGAAAGTATGTTCGGCGGTTTTGATGATAAAATGTATCAGTTTATCAATTCGAAAATGAGGTGCAAATTGCTGTGTGGATTGATACTGACCTGCGATATGTTCATAAAGTGTAATGAGCATTCAAACTGTTATGAACTTGACGTAGGGAAAAAATGAATACAAACTAGGCTTTCAATAATTCTTTCTAGATAGAATCAGAATTTTATTTTTTAAAAAAGAAGCCAACAGTAAATAACAAGTTCTTGATGAGTGCAGTTGCAGTTTTTTGAGAGAAATAATAAAAATTAATCAGATGAGAAAGTTTAACACCTTCCACGGTATTCGACAAAATATCTCGTCTTTCAGATACTTTCAGTTATAGGTTTCTGAAGGCTAAAATTTGTCTCTCATGCCAGTTTAGATAAGTTGAACTTTCTAATACATATCTATCAACCTGTCTAAACTGGTATAAGAGAAAAATTTTAACCCCACAGAAATCTGTGATTGGCAGTATCTGAAAGACGAGATATCTCGTCAGTTCTTTAGACAGTGCTAAAAATTAAGTGAACATTGTATCCATTTTTTAATGAAGATTTCAAAAATATTTTGCAAGTAGTTCTGATTTGCAAATCGCTATTACTGGTAATTTTCATCTTCATCAATCAATTTTTATTTTCACATTTTTTTCAGTTTTGACAGGCAGAACAAAGACAAGACTTCTTGATAATTGCTATTGAAGTTCAAAAAGGCATAACTTAGTTTAACAGTAGCATAGTGTTTTAAATAAACGGATAATTACATAGTAGAGTATGTATATAATATAAACACATGTTTTTTAAGCAGTTTCGTGGTCAAAGAGAAAGACACTTTTGAATTTTTAGAACTTCGCATTATTTCGTACTGAGAAGCATAAATTATGTACAAGAAAGACGCGTCGATAAAACCGAAGTCCGTTCACATCGCGATACAACTTTAATAAAGAGAAAATAAATCGAAATATCTTCCCCCAATGATTTTATACTATCTGATTCTGTTATGGATTTCTTTGATAAGTGTCGATTAGGAATAATGGGATTAAGGTATCTTTAAAAGAATGTAGCAAAGCATGACAGATTTTTACCCCTTCACCTGAAGCTTGTGAAAGTGCTGATTAAAGCAGCTTTACAGAACTCGTGCAGCATTAATTAAATAAAAAAAAAAGATAGAAATGGATCAGAAAATAAAACATTTTAGAATGAAGTTAATATGGGTAAAAGTAAGATAAAATATTGGAAGTTAGTTAAGAATTAAATTAGACTTTAAAATATCATTACATGTATATATTAAATTACTGACCGTGCATGTATTAATTTACTAATTACTCATAACAGGTAAATGATAGCAAATACCGTAATGACAGAGGAAAAAAGATCAATTCATCTACAGTAGGTCGGAATCATAGTAGGTGTATTGAAGTGGAAGAAATTTCTGCTTTCATACATTATTGAGAGAGAGATATCACTCAAAGCACATCGCAGTATATCTTGTGGAATAGCATTAACTTCCAATATAATATTTTCCAGAATTTTTTGAATAATGTGGGAATATTTAATATACCATGTGTATGCAAAGAGGTATTCTCTTTAATTAAAGTATACAAACAGGATAACGTCTCGCACTACTGATCTACTGTGACACTTATCTTTCAGACATGAATAGGATTTCGTTCTTTTGCAGATACAGGTGCATGCTATACTTATTAAAAAGTTATTGAAATTTCTTCAGTATAACGATTTGTGCCTCGAGTATACAGCTTTCATACCGATGCAGGTGTGACAATTGTTTTTACTCCAAATACTAGCCCGAGGTTTTGGTGGTGTCAGATAATATTCTTTCTCAAGATGAATACGAATACAATTGAACACATAAATATTTTGAGCAGAATGGGCAGAATGCTTTGCAATGAAGTCAGAAAAATGTGGCATGAGTCAGCAAATACCTAAAAGAGCCATATTCCTGCAGAAGGTCAAAGAACGATCTGGTGATTTTGAACTATTGAAAATGTTATGAGGGTTGAAAGTTGATCAGTAGGCTTTTTTTATTTTCTCCAGAAGCAGCTCTTATATTATGGTTTACATCTTTTTTTAAAAAATTCTTGTGTAAACTTACCATCCAGGGTGGTGATTTGATGACGAGTTCCACTTCCAGAAGGGTTGAAAATTGTTCAGTAAGCATTTTTTCACGTTTTCCTGAAACCATACTAATTTTATAGTTTGAATCTTTTTTTATGAGTGTCAATTTTCAAGGGGGGGGGGAGGATTCGATGGCTAGTTCCCCTTCCAGGAGGGTTGAAAATCGATCAGTAATAATTTTTTTTCACATTTTCAAGAAGTCTTGCTAATTTTATGGTCTGAATCTTTTTTTATGCAGCGGGAATTTTCGAAAGAGGGGGGGGGGGGCTTTGACGACGAGTTCCACTTCCAGATATGCAAACTACATTTTTTTAAGCAGAACAAAATTATTGTTGTAAACGCCAAAACAAAATTTAATTATTGAAAGAAGTTGTAGGAGAAGATGCAAATAAAAATAAAGCTACTGAAAGCTGTCATAGGCCTTTGTAATAAACTTCAAAAAATAATTTTTGATATTTAAAATTTAGCTCGTTTTTACTTTCTCATATAATAAGTATACACAAACAGGTAGGGTTTCCACAAACTTTCTTGCATACTCCCCAATAAAAATGTTATGCCCTCTCCACTTCCGCATAAAATTGCAAAACGTGGAGAAAGGCGTAAACTCAGATTATTTTTTTTAAAACCTGCTCATAAGAGCAGAGTGTTCGTTGTAAAGTAAAGAAATCCGTTCGATATTTCTATATTATTTGCAGTACGCTATTTGAGAACGATGGTTGCGAAAGAGTCAGTCAATGTATGATCTTTGGATATTAATCTCTGAGAGAGTGTTAATTCACAAGAAGCAGAAAATCGAAAATGTATTTTGAACATCTTTTCCCCGACGGATAGAAAACAAAAATTGTGTGGATTTGTAACTTCCATCGGAAGATCCCATACCAAATTTCATTTATTTAAATGAAATTTGGATTTTTATTTTTTAATGCGTTTTTCAGTTATTGCGTTTACATTCATACAAAAATATAGATCGGACTTTGACTTACCTCTAGACCAAAATGGTTCAAATAATTCTGATTAACATTATGAATGCTAAATCTGTATACTAAATTTTATTCGTGTAGCACTTTTCTTTTATTTATCTTGTTTCTTTGTATTAAACAGCCGAGCGAATCTATTCAGACAAACCTCTTCTGAATAGATTTCGTTCAAAATGTGATTGAAATCTAAAAAAATGTAATAAAGACCATATGCCGCATTAATTAAGTTTACTTCTGGCTTCCTGACTTCTGAAAATTTAGGATCATATATGCCAAAAGGGGGATTATATATCCATCTATTTGACCACAAATATGAGACAATTTAACCCTTTCTAAGTTCATGGGATATATGTTCACTATCAAATTAATCAATCTTTGAATGTAGATTGGCATAAATTGTCCCAAATTTTTCAATAAGACAAAATCCTATATGCTTTTGTTTCTTATCTCACACAAAATAATGTGTGCTGATTTGTTACATACTTATTAATTAATCAAATTAATTAATACACCAAATTATATTTATCTAATTAAGTAAATAAATAACTATTATTGACAATTTAAAACCTAAAGTTACTTTAATGTACAGTGACTAGAACAAAATTGCATTTTAAAAAGTTAAAGATATAATGAGCTTCATAAATGAAATTAAGTGTATAAATTTTAATTTGTAAATGTGATTCTAATTTTTAATCCAAATGGCATGAAAAAGACTTACATTTTATAAATGCAGTATAAAGTTGAGAGAAGAATGGTCTTGATGATTCTTGAGAGATTAATGCTTCAAATTCCTAAAATTTTGCTCTACACAGCGTTTTCTAGTCGTCCGATACTGAATTTAATGCCTGTTAAAATTTCTATTGATTGAAAGATAAATATTTGTCCTAAATGTGCATACTAGATTATCGACAGATTCTTTGCTCAAGTTACAAGATATCAGCGAAATAGTTCTAATTGAAACACATGTTGCGCATGAAGGCACGTGGACTCTTTTATAAAAGAGTATTTAATAAGAATAAAATGTAGCACTTATTCAGGACATTCCCCGAAATTTTATAGAATAAAGTATTTCAATTAAATATTTCCCTCCAGACCTGCATCAGAAACCTTTGAGAATTTACAGTGGCATTACAAACTCACATCTTCCAATTTCAAGTTAGAATGGATTTCATTAAGAAATAAAAATTAAATCAAATTCGTTCAGGTAATAAATATTTGGGTGATAATATGTTCAAATCCCTTCAATATAATGAAATCAAACATTTATCTTTCAAAATATCTTTTCAAAGAGGAATTCGGAGAATAACAGTGGAATATGGGAATGATTATCTTTAATTGCTTTGTAATTTAAATATTTTGATTGATAATCTGTATATTTTGTATTTGATATCAAAGATGAATATTCAACAAAGTAATTGGAATTTTAGATGGAAAATATTATTACAATAGAAGTTAACTGAGAATTTACTGACCCATAAAAACTGAATTCATTCTGTTTGAATTTTTAATTACTTGCTCTGAAATTCATTAAAGAAGTGAAAAAGACATTTCCAAATTAAAATTTCTGTAATTGTTTAAATATATTTTTAATAGTCTTCAGTGAAAATACAAGGTCAAGGAATTATTATCAAGGAATTTTAATAAAGAAAGCTATTATAACTATAATAAAATTATTTTAAGGAATAAAATTAATAAAAAAATAATAAATTAAAATTAATAATAAAGATAAATAAAATAAGGGATTTTGATCTTCTGGCTACTCATCAGTTGATTTCCATAGGCAACTGAAATGTAGCAAAATCTGCTCATCCCGCGATTTCCTCGGGCATGTGTTTTTCTTCCTTTATTGAGAATGGCATTCCGTTTTCCCCCGTTTAACCATTGAAATAAATTATATACAGTATTAGACGTTTAGTTTACATTTTGGTCAATAGATGTTGTTAATTGTCCATAACACTGCGGTATTTGAAGGCACATGGTATTGCCGCTCAAACTTCACTTTTTGCCGTTTTTTCTTACAGAAATGACTGCTGGAAAGCGTTCAGCGATTGACAGAGAGTATATTCCTGATGTCTTATCAGCTTCTGAAAGCGATTTTGGTTTTGATAGTGATATAGATTTTTCGGACTACTCCTCAAATAGAGTCGACTATGATAATGACTCAATATTGCGAAGCTTTATGCAGTGCTGCAAAATTCATAGGAAGAATATCCCACCTCCTCCTTACATTTTACTTTTTAAAATTATGCAATAAATAGAAATGAACTGTAATTCAACTGATTTTTTTGATGATAACGTTTGAAATTGATTTTTCTGGTAACTTAATTTCTCATGATAAAAATTTATATAAAATTATTTTCTAGAAAGAAAAAGCGCACTTTCCATTTCTCCAATATATATAGTCTTAAAAAGAAAAAAACAACACGGACACAATTTCAAGCGATTTCGATCCACAAATTGAGCAGTAAGAGGGTTAATACATAAACGATATATAGTATTTTGAATACAACTATTTTTCTATAAAAATTTTAACACCAGCAATGTAATTCATTGCTTATAAATTCATTTTTTTAAGTGAGAAATTAGCATGGCTCTTTAGTTTCAAGCATATGAAGTATATACAAATAAAACATTTTGACGAATTTCCACACTTCAGACCCCACTGATTCCGAAATTTCGATTTTTAAATTATGTCTGTTAGTGAACAAGATAACACCAAAACGTTTTGAGCTAGATGAAATTTGGTAGTAAATGATTTCCAAGTTTCTATTAAGCTTTGAACAAAATCTGTTCAAAAGTATCTATTCAACTGTGTGGACAATAGTTTGAATTCATGTTAATGTGATATTATAAAACGAAGAGACTTAAATGGATAAAATTTCGTATGCATATTTAATATCTAAACTGTTGATATGGTAAGATACTGTCGGTAATATACTAATCATCTATACTTTTCTGGGCGTCTCGGGTTCGAGTCCTGGTTCGGGCGTCGTTGTTTTTGCCTTTTCTTGTATCTATGCGATGTGTGAACGAGCCCCTCCCCCCCAGTTAAAAGTAGTTATGCAAGCGAAAGTATGTGTGTGTGTCATCTTCACTTTAGCTAAAAATCAGACATCTGCCTTCGAGTACTCAGGGGTCTTTAACCTCAAAAGCTAATGCACCTCCTTTCGGTGTTAACACGAACATGACATCAAAATCATCTATACGTTTACAAGAACGTAAACGCGATATCATGAAAATGGATTGATTTAAATATATAAAATTTGCTATGAAATTTAGTGACTACAACTGTAGTCCCATGTTAAATTTTGGTTTTAATCTGCCGAAAAAAAAATTTCAAATATGTATTCCATTTTCTTTTAATCTATGTCAGCGAGTAATAGTCAAAATGCTAAAAGATCAGATTCTAATAGGCGTTTTTCGTAATTATTGTTCACCATTGACAAATAGTTATCAATAAACAAGAGCATTTAATAGAGAGTATGCGAGGAAGTTTCGTGGACACCACACTTTCATTAGATAATCTGTAGAGCAGTATAGTCATCGAGAGAATCAATAGATTAAAAAACAATTAGTCGCACGTGACCAAAAAAGTATAGACTTATTAATGGCATATATACAGGCATATTAATTGCCAGAAACAATTATATAATCATTTTCAATTTTGTGTTTGAATTATTGCTATGAATGTTTTTATTACTAACAACAAAATGAATGTTTCACTTTTGAACTTAAAACTGATCGAACTTTTCCCTTATACCTAGCAAATTTTAATAATACCCTTATTTCCTGAAAAATATAAAAGAGATAAACGTATGAATACTAGACTGAAGCCTGTAAAGGCTTTTAATAATAGGTAAGAATGATGTCAGGAATAATGCTACTGTGAAATTGCTTGTCATGATTCATTTTCGAAATTTTGCAAATGCTGACATATCGAAACTAATAGATGACGAGGGGGGGGGGTAAGTAGTATCTGAAATTCGCATCTATTTATATAATAAGATACACTTTATTTTGAAATCAGTTTGTGAATTCCCATGCTTTCATATTCGTTTGAATGCATAGAAGCCACAAAACTTTATTATTCAAACTGTAAATCAGTTCCAAATTTTGGATAGAATCAGTCAAAAGAAAGAGATGCGATATGTAAACTAGATTATTCTCGCTTTGGTAAGAAGCCTTACACAAGACGAGCCATAGGTTGTAGTTATAATAAACTCAAGAGGTGAATACTTTGTCCGATACACAATTTATATTTGCATATTTTGGTTCCGTCTGAAAAGCCTCATTCAGCTTTTCAGAATAAACAACAGTAAAATTGAAAAATTATACCTTCAAAGTTTGAGATCTTAGAATACCCTTTAATATATAGACATTTACTATGGAGACTTATTTATTGCATATGCGATTGAAGCAGAAAGACACTTTACAAGAAATATAAGGTTTCGAATTACAATGAATATTTGTAATCATACGAAAAAGTGAAATGAAGGACAGTCGGGTTGATTTCTAGATTATATTCACATAATACTCTTTTAACTTTCTGTCGAAATCATGAAAACATATTATTACATTTATTTTTTAATTCCTACTATTAGCTCCAACTCTACCTATATTTATTTATATATCTTATTCTAATTTTCAATTGTTAAGAAAATATATTTTACTGATCCACTCGAGTTGAAATACATTTCTTAAACTTGTAGTGTAGGACAATTGATGTTAATACAGTTTTTTTCCAAATATTAATTCATTAAATAAAATGAATTAATTTTGTACACTTTAAATAGAGTTTTAGCAATTTGTAATAAAAATTGAAATCAACAGGCTGTAGTTCAATCAGTAAAATGCAAAGATTTCAGTAAATTTCAAGTGAAGGTGAAGAATTCGATGAGAAATTATAGAACACCATAAGCTTTATATGGAGGAACTTAAGCTTTAAGCTTTATATTTAAGGAAAATGGAAAATTGCAAGGAAATCCGCTTTATATTCTGCCCCTTAATATTGTGATTCTGCCATATGCATATTTATATTAATTTTAATTATTTCATAAGAAGTAACTAAAATAAAAATTTTCTTTGTTGATCTAAGTAGGTATCGACTTGCATTACTTTAAAGGTTACTCGTTTATATTAGAAAACAGATAGAGATAGCTATATATTTACCCAAAATGTATTGCTTTGATATATATATATATATATTCTTTTAAAAAAACCGTTTTAAAAATATTTTTATATTGTTTTTTCCCCCAGTTTCTCATAAACTGGAAAATCTTTCACTCATACTAAACAACCCGGCTTTTGATGACTTTTTGTTTTTATAAAGAAACACATAACCAAAAGCATGGTCCCCTTTATTTTACAAAAACTTTGAAACACGAGGACTATTTATTCAAAATTTCTGTATTTCTGATTTCATTCTACCAGAACTATAATAATTTCGAAATATTTTTTCAAATGAATGAGTGTTGATGTATCATATACATTTTTTTTTTTTGCCTGTCTCACTTTTACGCCTCTGAAACGCTTTTTAAAAAAAAAGGATATACATAAAGCATGTTTTCAAGTTTTACAACTTTTGTTCCTCTCGCCTGAGTGAATCATATCTTTAAAAGCCCAAACATGAACACGTTTGTCATTAAATTTCTGAATATTTTTTTTAAAGATTTGTTCTCTAGAAAATATCTCACTATTTATATAAATTTAGAAATTCTGACTCTTTTTTTTTTTTTGTCTTTCGGGGAATGCATTTTCCTAGAAAGAGTTTTCTTTTCTCATAAAAGTATTCTTGATTGTATTTCAAGAAACTATTAGTTCTTTTTTTATACTCATTTTCTATATCAAAGACTCTATATTCAGATGGATTCAAACATAGACAAAAAAATTTAGCAGATAAACATTACTCCCTTTTTAATAACTTCCAAGAAATTCAATGAATCTATTACTAAGAAAAAAAAGTAATTAGATGGAATTATATTTCTGAGTATTGCCTTTTCTGAGAAAACTATTTCATAAAAATTTAAACTCAAATAATTTAGGTATGTCCTTTTAGAAATGATCCTAAATAATCTCTCATTTTGGAATTGACTTCTTTGTCTTGACGGTGAAGATGAGTGAGCGAAAAAACAGATGCATTAGATATCCTTTCTTATAGATTTTTATTAAATATTTCTATTAGGTTAAATGGTTCCATTATTTTCCAATTTAATTATCATTTATTTTCCTCTTAGATATTATTGAAATCGCAGAAATTCCGCTTCTTTTGTCGGAATAAATATTTCACAGAAGAAGTGCGTGTTAGCCACTCAATAACCACGATAATTCAAAAATTAAATTAACTAGACAGGGAAAATTGGTATGAAACCTTAAATTCCAATTGAAAACTTTAATGAAATTTGTAGAAAACCTACAGAAGAAAAGAAACCCTGTTTTGTAAGCAGACTAAATAATGAAAAAGTTCGCCACAATGCTTCTTAGTTTTGATGAAGACTATTACGTTTATTTATTGACAAAAGCCAAACTGTTTTCAATAAACATAAACCGTAGTTATATTTATATACATTTAATTTGGAAAGAAATTGTGAACATAAAGTATTAAATTATTTTAGACTGATGCATAAAGTAGAAGTACCTATTAATTTCAAACAACAATATAAATGTGTTAATGAAAATAGCAGCACACTTTTCTAAAAATTCATATCTATATATCTATATCTATATCTATATCTATATCTATATCTATATCTATATCTATATCTATATATATATATATATATATATATATATATATATATATATACAGGGTGTTTCATAAATGATGGGAGTAACTTTAAGAAGTGATATTACACATCCAGACGAGTAATATTAAATAGGAAACTGAATGTCCCAAACGTTTTCCGAAGGAGATAGGCACCATCAAAGTTTAGGGTCCTAAATTTCAAATGATGATAAAAAACGGAAAAAGGGATCAATTCACTTGCAGTTTTCGATAAATTCATTCTTTAAATTAGTATTTTCTTTAAAAAAAGTTTTATACACAAAGTTAATAAAATGCCGATAGAGGGCGCTCTAGACTTTGAAGTACCGAAAAACTACTTTTTACCAGTATTTTTTTAAAATTTTGTTAAATGTTTACTAAATTTTAGACTTCAACTTAAATTTTGAACGCAAAATTGAAACTATAGGGAGCGGTTAAGTGGCGCAAATTTGGCCACATTCAGAAGGAGAGGAAATTGAAATGCTCGTATGTAATGAACAAAATAAAAAAACGATAAAGTAAACTTTAAGAGGTGATAGTACAACATAAAAGTAATCAACTTTCATTAGAAAGTGCATAATTTGATTAATTATCTAAACGCAACCTTTCCAAATCAATGGACTGGGCGAGGTGTATCTGTCCTTTGGCCAGCGCGATCACCCGATCTTCCATGCCTGGATTTCTTTTTGTGGGGACACCTGAAGAGTCCTATGCATGAGACTCCTATCGAATCTTCAGAAGAACTCGTCGCCAGAATTTCGGCCGCTGCAGGAGAGGTGCGCGATACTCCTGGCGTATTTCAGAGGGTTCGTGAATCCCTTCCTCGCCATTGTACCGCATGCATCGCCTCTAATGGTCAGAGTTTCGAACAGCTATTGTAATCATTTATAATTAAACTTTTTTTATAACGTAAATGTTCTTTGTTTTCTTTTTTGTCTCTTAAAACGAAATCTCTTTAATCGCCCTCTGTCACCTTCAGGTTAAAATTACGACTATGATTTCTTTGATTTGGTGTTGTACTATCACCTATTAAAGTTTGCTTCATCATTTATTATTTTAGATACAAGCGTTTAAAATTTAACCCCCTGAACGCGATTAAATTTGCGCCATTTAACCGCTCCCGATGATTTCAATTTTGAGCTCAAAATTTAAGTTTAAGTCTAGGCTTTAGTAAACATTTAACAACAAAATTAAAAAAAAAAAAAAAAAAACGGGAAAAAAACAGTTGTTTGGTACTCCAAAGTCTAGAGCGCCCTCTATCGGTATTTTATTAACTTTGTGCATAAAACTTTTTTTTAAGAAAATACTAATTTAAAGAATGATTTCAGCGAAAACCACGAGTGAATCGATCCATTTTTCCATTTTTTATCATCATTTGAAATTTAGGACCCTAAACTTTGATGGCGCCAATCTCCTTCGGAAGATGTTTGGGACATTTGGTTTCCTATTTACTATTACCCGTCTTGATGTGTACTATCACCCCTTAAAGTTACTCCCATCATTTATGAAACACCCTGTATATAACCTCGAGGCACGTCCTTTGGCAGCAAAATACAAAAGCAGATTAGCGTAAAAGAGAGGGAGAATATTTTCCCCAATTTATAAATATTATGAAATTCTGATAGGGATTTCTTCACGCATTTCGGATTTGGTAAGGGAATAATAGAGAAATTTTAGAGGAATTAGTTTTGGTCAGCTATTTTTTATCCCATCACTCAGAACGTGGGAACCGCTGATGAAAGTGATTTTACTGAGCTTTCTGTTGCAATGATTAAACAGAAAATGTGGAATGGGATCAGGATATAAGAAAATTTTTTAGATTGAAGTTAATATGAACTGAATGATGATAAAAATTTGGAAATTAATTGCGTTGAATTTAGATTTTAAAATATCATTACAAATATAAGGTTGAAATTTTAGTCACTTTATCATGTGTTAGAAATCTGGAATATCATAATTGTGTGTTCATGATGAAAGTAAAACATTTCATTATTTTTAGACGTTAATGTTCAATGCATAAAGAAATTAATTTTGAAATTTTGATTCCATATCAGATATGCCATATGGCTGTGTGTTTGAGAAATCAGAATTCTTTATTGTTTATTATAATAACTTGTGAAATATATTGCAGGGAAAAATACATAAAATATTGATGAATTTTTACAAACCTTTTTTAAGTAAAAATAAATAGTAAAAAATAGTAAACTTTAAATAGTAAAAAAAATAATAATCAGAATTTCTGAAGTCAAAACAAAATAATAAAATTGGACTCTGACAAGTATAAAATTATAATTTGTGTCTATGCATCTAATCTTACTTATATAACAAATTTCTAACATGTATCTTAAATTACATAATGTACATCTTAAGATGAAAAAAAACCTTCTGCAATTTCTTTAGAAATAAAATCTGGAATTGTAATAAATGGTAATTATTTTTTCGCATAGCTTTTAGTATTTTTATGAAGGCCTTACGATTTTGCTCTTTATCTTTGACAAACCTGCTGCTGATTTTTAAAAATATGTTTTTCATTATTATTTAGTGTTAGTGCTGCCTTTTAAAATCTTATTTTTGATATTTGATTACTTAAATTTTTGTATGCAAATGACTTGCTCTTCATCTTAATGACACAGGGACTTATGACTCAGGTCTATTTAACGTTAACTTACAGACAACGTGAACTATCATCTAGCTCTATTCACCGCTGATTGGCTATTACCATACTGGCTTTTCTCCTTTTTATTAAGATGTCCTCGTGATTTTTATCGTTATATTAACTTGCTTTGCATTTCGGAAAAAGATTAGAAATGAAATTACAATATACAATTTCACACTCAGAAGAATTTTGTAGCAGTTAAATTTTTATTAGACACTAACTATTTTTTTTTTTTAATTTTAAGCGAGTCAAGAAGAATGTTTGGAGTTTTTAAATGTGATTATTTTTATTTACAAAATATTTTTAGTTTTAATTAAAAGGGTATTGCTGTACTTTCTAAATGAATAATGATAATTTAGTTTGAATCCAGGAAAAAGTTTTTGAATGAGATTTAAATTTTCTGATACATATTTTTAATGTTTTGCTTAAATGTGACTTTAAGTGTTCATCAACTTTTTCATAATTTCTTCTTTTTATTTCATAACTTAATAATACAGAGCTTTGAACTATATTCTTTATCTTTCAGCGTGAAAAAAAAATTCTATCAAATTAATTTGTTTCACCAATTTATTTTAGAAAACTTTGTTTTATCTTTTTTTTTATTTAAAAAAAAGCCGTCTTTGGCTATCAGCTGGCCCGAAAGGGATATTAGTTGAATTTAATATCTATAAAAGCCTTTATACATAACTAAATGTTCCTGATTTTGTCAAATTGTGAGGTCTTAAAGCCGTATTTTTAAAATAATTTTATATCTGTTTTGTTCATTATGCATATAACTAATCCTAATAAACTCAAATCCCATGATATCGCAGCGCCATTAAAGACGTAAGTTCGGCTCGTCTATTTCTTAACTTTCGCAAATTATAATGAAAAAAGATTATTAACTATTTAAATTTTAAAAAATAATTAAAAAAACATTTTGGCTTCATTCACAACAATGAAAATGTTGTAAAAATACTTAAAATGTATAAAAAATTTAATAAAATCTAAATTAAAGCAACATGACATATTGCTCACAGCCACAGGGCATGGTTAAACATAACATGGCTAATTATTTTTTAAATTTAAATTGGTTTAAGAATTATTTTCATGCAAAAATATTTCAGAGGGTATCGAGAAAATACATCAAAACATTAATTTTTAATTATTTCAATTAATGAAAACTGTAATTAAAATTTCAAATTTTGTTTTTCTACAAAATTCTACTTTTATAAAAATTAATTGCCTTATTTGTTTTACTTTAAAATTTAATATTAATTCTTAGGTAAGAGATATAATTTTAAGAAATATTCTGAGGGATTTAAAAAACAACCAAGTTCAATTTTATTTAATTTGCCAAATTAAGGAAATAATCATTTCTATTTAACAAAATATGCAGCATATAAATTCTTACGTAATTCTTACGTATATATATATATATATATATATATATAATTTTATTGTTATGTTTCAATAAATTTATGTTCTTTATAATTTTTAAAACCTCTCGTTTTTTTGTTTTTGTTTTTTACATTTTTCAAACACGGCACAAAACAGAAAAAATGGGACTCTTATTTAGAAAATTCAAAATTCTTCTTCTTACGTACTTATTTTTAATGTGAAAAAAATTTATTGTTCGATTTAATTTATTAATATACACAAATTATTATTTTTAGAATTTTTCAGAATTATTTTTATTATGGAGAAAGGATTTAAAATTATTTGAAGATTATTTACCAGGAGATTTCATATTTTAGTAAAACAATTATGTATCTTTAACTATCGTCAATAGATGGCACCACAATTAAAAACGTCACAGGTTATTAGGAGGCTTCTCTTTAATGAGACTATAGGATAAAAAGATATATTTTACTCATTACTCCTTTTTTTCCAAAAACAAATGTTTAAATAATTAGTATCCAATGATAATTTTTGTTCTTTATTCTTTTACGTTTTTCATTTATTCCCAAAAAATGCGAATCGTGTTCAGAACATGTTATTAAAATTAATTCTGAGTTCAAATATTTTATTAAAATTAATTCTTTCACAATGGCTTCATTAAAAATTTTTTAACCATCCGTCAAAATCTCACGCTGGTACCAGGATTAGCTCCAGGAATCAACCGAATTCCTTGGATGGATTTTTCTTTCGAACGCTCTGCTTTCACCGATCTCTCCTCTGGACCTCCTTCACAAAACTCCTCGTTTCCCCCTCTCTCTAAAAACATCGCCTTTTCTCTCTTCTTTCAACACCACCTCTCATCCTCATTGGAGCATTTGGGTTCCCGATTCTCCAATCATCGTTCAGCAAAAACTTCACTGGTCTACAGTTGATCACAGGAATGTTCATGGTCCACAATGGAAAGAATCCAGTCTACACATATCTGTGTGGCAGACAAGATTAGTGCACAGGTGGTCCTTTATCTGGAATCACTCTAAAGGCCAGACGTCCGTTCTTAGGAGGAGATTTCTCCACCTGTCCTAATCTGTAAGCAATTTCACTGCCATAAAACGTCGCTATTGAGGAGACCAGTATGGAAATGGCAATTATGGAGCCTGTGAAAAAGAAACTACAATGGTCAGGCCGGGGAGAAGCTGAATCATTACAATACCTTGTCCTATCTGTCATATCCTGGCCAAGACCTTACTGCCTAGGGGCGGACAACCCAGATGTTTGTTTGGGGGCACAAAGTTAGAGGGTAGACTATTTCGCTGTCAGGGCGTGAAAAATATTGATTTACTAAATGTTCAGTAAAAGAAATGACACATTTCCATTTTTATTTCGCTAAAAGACTACAGTTGATATTTATACTGGTCGATATTTGTACAGAATATTTATACTGGATATATATATTGTTTAAAAATCTAAATATATTTACAATCCCCGATTCTAAGAAAAACCATGAGAAAGCAAAATGTTTCATCAAATAAACAGAATTGCTTTACTTACATGTTATATAATTTCACGGGAGAACGGAAAGTTTAAGCATCAATTTAGTGAGATTGTACTATCTCAACACTGAAAGGTTCCTAGAATATGGAGAATTAAAGGGGATTCCTTTTGAATCCTAATAAAGTGCTCTACAAATTTTGAGTACAAATCTAGCGTTGTAGTGAAAAAAATTCTGATGATTGATTAATTGATTACATAATTGCATATTTCTTTCTAATGCCACTGATCAATATTTTAGCGCAAAATAATATAGAAGAATATTAAGCAATGGACAACAAGTTTTTCTGCTGCCTGGTATTTAAAACGAGGATTTTAAAAGTTTGAAGCCTTGCATAAAGATTTTTAAAAGCCATGAAATATCTTTCTTGTTTTAAGATATATGACATGCTATTAATATAAAGAATATTATCACTCCATGATGTTTTCCTCAATTTTTATTTGCATAGACAGACAATTTGTAAAACGTGGTTAAAAATATTATCCAAATATATCCAAATTCTAATACAAATATCACATTTGTAAATAATGTTTTAAATGTTGCAACAATGTTCAGAACAGTTCATATTATTAAGCATATATACCTTTGCAACCAATCATGCTCATGTGATAACTCAACTTGTAAATGAGAAATTAAGAAAATAATAAAAAGACCTGTATTTAATAATAATAAGATGGTATCTGACTGTAAAGTCAGGAAGACTGCATAAATTATTAATTAATTTATATTAATTCAATTTAAATTCAAATTTTAACGAATAATATTTTTTAATCAAAAATTAAGCTTGAAATATGATTTTGAAATTATATATAATTTAAAAATCTTTTGCGATTGCTATATCTTATAAATTTTCATTTATATACTGTTAATTTTTACATATTGTTAATCGTGTATTAGAATTTAATTTCCAATTAATAAATGGATTTCCTTCATTTTGATCCAAAGTGAAAATCCTCATTTTTTAGTGAATTTGAAAAAAAATTGATTTTAAGATTTCTTATTTATTATAGCAAAAAAATGTGAAATATAAATTAAAGACTAAAAAGCTTAAAATCATAAAAAAAATATATAAAGTTAGTAAAAAAAATTCGTTTTTATTAATCAAGGATCTAGAAAATAATTTTTCATAAAAAAAATATGAAAGTCAAAATTCATTAAACTGTGAACTTAGAAAACAGTACTATATAAAGAAACTGTTGTACGATAAATTTCAAAAAAGAAAAATCAAACTATTTCCAAAAATTAAAACATATTATGAATTCGATTAAAATTTTGATTTATTTAGAGTATTTAAATCTGCACTTCGTGCTTCAACCATTTTTTTTTTTTTTTTTTTGAGTTCTGAAGTTTGGATTAAAAAATGATTTCTTCATTTAATATGCTAAAAAATATGTATTTTTTAAAAGCTTTTTTCTACTTTAGGGATTGCTTTTTCTTTGAGAGAAATAGTAATAAGGAACTCGTGTTACAAATACTTACTATGTCTATTGTGATTTAATGTTACATTATTTCTATTAACTTAATTTGACACAAGTAGATCAGCATTTATTATTAGAATGTGACATTCCTCTTCTCTACACTAATGAATTGCAAATTGTTTGGAATGACCCGGTTTCAAATCTTTTATTCTAGTTGGTCATGGACAAAGTGAAGGCATGAGAGCCCAGATCGACACATTTGATAAATTCGTCGACGATGTTTTCAAACACGTGGATATTATCCGGAAGAGGTATCCTGACTTGGATTGCTTCCTTTGTGGTCATTCAATGGTAAATATAAATTTCAGTTCAGCAACATTTTTTTTAATTATTTTGTTTCCCTGCAAAATTTCGAAAACAGATTAAAAACAAGTAATAAAAACTCAATTCCTTCTTAGGACAGCATTTTTTTTATTTTAGTTACTTTTTATTAAATAATTATGATTAACATAAATATGACAGAATCACAATATTAAGCAGCAAAATAGAAGAATTTTCTTGCAAGTTTCCATTATCCTTTCTATATATGGTATTGGACTATTATTTTTGTTTGTTACTGCTTATTCGCTTTTCTTCTTCGTTTTTAATTTATGAAGCTGGTGGTGGTCTATAATTTATCGTCGCAAGAATTGAACTCGTAGTCTTCATCTTCAAGTGAAAAAGACTGAATTTCTCGCATTTTACCGATTCAGTTGCTGCCGGATGGTTTCAATTTTCATTACCAACAACTAAAATTCTATTTAAAATTTTAAAATTTAAATTAATTAATCAAATATATAAAAAAAAACTATATTAGCATCAAGTGTCATCCACTGCAAGTTTTAAAAAAGGTTTTTGAACTTGAGTTGAGGAATAAAAAGTATTTTATTATTAATTGAAAATTTGAACAAGATATATAAATATATAAATAAGGACGAGTTTAAACTAATAGCAGGAATTGAAAAAGAAACCCGTGTAAAACTCTATCATTTCTAAACAAATACTTTCTATGCCTATTGTGAGTTGATGTTAAAATTATTTCATTTTGTTCAGTTTGATATAAGTAGTTCAGAGAATTATTATTACAATGCTTTATTCATTTTCTTTTCAGTATTGAATAGCTAATTGTTTTGAATAGCCCGGCTTTAGAAATCAAACGACTATAGAAAACAACTAAAAATACAATTTATTCTGAAAGAAATAGAAAGATTTACTGAAGAATCTATTTTTTATTTTCTAAAACCTCATGCAATAACCATTTTAAATAGGAAACATTAGAAAGTACAGTGTTTGTGTCTGAACACTATCTAATCTATACAATTAATTCGTTTCTAGAAATCAGAAATGCATAAAAACATTTAAATTCAGTCATTAGAAAAGAATTATTCCACAGTTACTGTTTTTATTATTTTCTTGTGTGCGATGTTCAGAAAAAAAAGCATTGTAATCTGTAAACATTGTAAAAAAATTCATACGCGTGATTTTAATGAATTCTGGGTTTATTTGACTAATGAAAGGGTTTTTAAGAAAAAACAGTTTAGAGATTCTAATCAAAGGGATTTTCTGACTAAACTTGTAGAGATCTTCCAGATTTTGGACAAAATATGAAAGAGTTCTACAAGTTTATCTGTTTATCTGCTCACTTCCAAATATCACTGATAATTGAAATCTCTATAGATATGCATATAATTCAAAATTTTTTTGTAGTTCCACAAATAGTTTACATTAATTTTTGACAAAATCCGTTTAACGATTAACCGTTTGATAAAGTTTCCTTCAGCCAGTTTCATCCATTGATATCTCCAAAGTGGCAATCGAAATGATTGAAATTGTCTAAAATATTGAAATTTAAAGATTCATAGCTCGGTAAATTTTAATCATACAAAAAAGTTTTTGTGATTAAAAAATTTTTACTAAATATGATTAATGAGACGATAACTACATGATCAGACCATACTTTTTTATAGTAAATTTATCAACTCAAACAACTTAAAAATATTTCTCAGTGTCATTTAAAGCTTCTTTCCAGTCAAAAAGTATATATATCTTTAATGGATTAGAAAGTTATTAGAATATGATTAAAGTAGAATCTACTACTTTAATTAAAATCTTTATCTTACTATTTTGTCATTTGATAATGATAACAATAAATTTTCTGGAATTGTTGTTGTTTATTATGGCACATGTTATAGACAAACCGGAGGACGAAATCCGTGATTTTAAGCTTAGAAAACGTTTCTTGTTTCAGTAGCGCTATCTAGAGTCAAAAGTACGTCTTAGCTACTCATGCGTTAAATTCGCTTGCATTAATTACCCTTTTTTTAAGGGGGCACAGTCACACACCTCACAGATGGAATATAGTTGAAGAACAACCAGGACTAGAAACCCGGACGCCCAGATCGCAGGGAAGACGCGTCACCTTTTATGCCAAGGCACCGGCATTGATTGGAATTAATTGATCTAATTAAATTATTAACAAAATAATAAATCTCTTTAAAAATTTGACAATTTAATTATTTATTATTATTTTTATTAAAAAGTTTGTTAATTTAGTTAAGTTTTAATGCTGATTATTTAAATTAATTTAATGGTTTGAAATTTTTGATAAAAAATACTAAAATCTAGGACCGTAAGTCTAGGAAATAAAGATATAATTATCTTGACTTGCATAAAAAAATTGCAGTTTTATAGCTTCATCAAAAGGCCAAGACATTTTGTCTAGTCAAAGTTTTTTCTATGTGTGATTAAAATAATTCTTTAAAAAAATGAAATCTCGAACTTTTTTCCGATTTTTTTATCAGACAAGAACCTAGTTTCCTCTAATTAAAAATCTATAATGATAGAAATGAAGGCAATTTTTCTTATCTCTAAAATGTCATTTATTCAATAAATTACATTTCATTTTGTTTCCTCTGTTGTATTGTTGAAACTTCTTTTCCTTTTGTATCGTATATATATTGAGCCATTTTTTACAGGGTGGTGCAATTTCTATTCTGTCAGCTTTGAGAAAACCGGATTATTTTAAAGGAATCGTCTTGATTGGCCCTGCTGTTGCAACTAACCCGGAAGTAGCTACGCCTTTTAAGGTAAGATATATTTATAGTCATGTTTCCATTATAACGACATTGTTGCTATGTGCTATTGATAGTTAATTGTTAATAATAATTGAACTAAACAAAAATAAAGAGTTAAAAAGCAAATTAAATACTCGATTCATTCACATTATTTTAGAACTGAAGATCCTGGCAAACGTAATTTATCCTTCGATTATTTCCGGCAAAATAACTCGTTCACTAATAATGCACTTTAAACATTAAACATCAATTGTGGCTACAAAGAGAAATCAAGCTAATTTGAATTTTTCTGACAATTGGAATTTTTTTTATTCAAATATGATTTTCAATCTTTGTTTTATTGATTTGGATTTCTTTGATTAATCCTACGTTTATTGTATTATTGCCTTATTCTCCTAATTAAATTCATCCACACATTATGTCCTTATTATATACTAGCCGCCTTCGGCGACCAGCTGGTTCGCCATGAGTAATGGGTTCTAAAATTTTCAATTAAATCACATATTCATTAGCCTTGAAGTAACTCCGGGCATTGATTGGCCTGAAACTAATATTTTCTTTAAGATGATGGACTGAAAGTTCTAAAAGAACGCGTTTTCCTAATAACATTCCTTAATTTTATAAATCAGTCAGTTTTTATGATTGATTTAGAAGACTGATTGATGTAGCAACTTTTATTTAAAATATTAATAAAAATATTTTGTAAAATATGGCTCACAGAGCAAAGTATGAAGAAATATAAAACTCATTATTCATAAATGCATTGTTTGACTCAAACTACATAAAATGTAATTATTTACTTCATTTAGATCAAATTAATAGTATTAAACAATATACATGCCTATTAATAATATTTTACAAATTGGCCATTGGAAAGGAATTTGAATGCATATCCTGTATAAATTTAATCCTGTATAAATAAAGATAAATTATTCAATTAATGATTTAAATATTGCAAAGGATCATAGAATCCTTTACCTTGCATTTTTTAAAGAAAATATCACATTTTATATTTATTTTATTTTATCTAGTCACGTGCTAAAAGTTGCATTTCTTCAGATTTAATTTGCGATAATAGTTTTTTTTTAAATTTGAACTTCTGTCAAAATGATGGCAACAGGATGATAAAACCTAATTTTTTCCCTTTGACGTACTCTTGCAGATTTTATAGAAACCTTAGCTTTGCATCTTTTTTTTAAGAAACTATCACATTTTATAATGAAAAAAAAATATTGAATTAATGATACAGATATTGCAAACGATAATAGAAATATGCCATTAAGTCGAGATTCCAATGCATATCCTGTCTAAATTTGATCAGGTTTACCGTAATGAAGATTTATTGAATTAATTATTTAGATATTGCAAACGATCATAGAATCCTTTGCTTTGCATTTATTTTTTTAGAAAATATCACTTTTTATATTTATGTTATTTTATCCAGTCCCGTGCTGAAAGTTGCATTTCTTTAGATTTGATTTGCGATGATAGTTTTTTTTTTTAATTCGAACTTCCGGCATTCTTTTATTTTATCCAGTCACGTGATAAAAACATGGTTAAAATATTTCTTTAAAAATTCGTTAAAATTAGAAGCTTACATTATAAATTAAAAATACTGATACCGTTAGAAAGCTAATTTTTTTATCTTTAAATTGCTGGAAAAATCATGTTTGTGTGATAATATTTTTGGAAGTTGTTATAGCGGAAAAACATCTAAATTTTGCTTAAATTTTAATTAATTCAAATTATAATTAAAAATTTGAAAAAAGAGCTCCGAGGTGCACATTCCCGACCTCCAAAGTATACATGTACCAAATTTGGTAGCTGTAGGTTCAACGGTCTGGCCTGTAGAGCGCCAACACACACACACACACACACACATTGAGCTTTATTATAAGTATAGATAATTATAAGTGAATAACTAAAAGATTTTTGTTTTCTGTATAGTACGAAAAAAAGTTCAGTGACGCTGTTCGTTTATTGGAGACTAATTATTTCCCAATAAAACTCCAAATGCTTATCTTTGTAGAAATATGTTCTTTATAGATGTTTGAAATATTTAATATTATTTGGTGGTAATTTTTTTAAAAAAATATAGAAGCTTATTATACATTTTTTATTAAATTTTAAATTTACAAGATAAAATTTTTTGTGCTGAAACTCATAAAAATTCTTATACCAATCGAAGGAACAAGATCTGAAACATCCTAGTTCCAAATTTTATCCGTTTCCGTCAAATAGTTTTAAAGACATTTATCAGTAGCCAAAAGCTTTTAGAACGGAGGGGAATTTCGAGTTTAAAAAGGGATTTTCTGGAAAGAAGAGAAAAAAAAAATGGAAAACGGAAAACAAAGTATATTTTTCAACGTTGCTCTAGATTAAGATACAATTTTCCTTTTTGAATTGGATGAAAAAGCGAGAGAAAAATACAATGCATGAATTAGATTATACTTTGCTGAAATTTCAAGAAAAAGTTTGTTTGGACAAATGGGGTCCGATTATAGCTGTAGATATGAACTCTAAGAACATTAATGAGGGGAAAAGAACAGCAGTAAAATTATTTACGATGTACGAATTTATGTACTGTTAAATTTATTAATGTATAAATCATTATTGAATAAAATACATATTCAATCCTTGTGTGTGGATAATGCAGTACCACAAGACTTTGATGAAAATGCCACTTTTAAAAATGAAATAAAAGCTTAAAAATGCTTAAGTAAATTAATTCCATTTTTTCAAAACTCTTCATGGTAATAAGATAATAAATATAAAATATTCTTAAAAATTAATTAAAATATTGTTTGTAGAAACTCGAACTTGAAAACCCTTATCACTATCCTATTTATATTTTAATTACAAGGAGGGACGCTTCAGGATATAGTCTGTAATCTTTTAATTTTCATTTAATCCAAATAGCTTTTCGATTTAAGCTGGTTTTATTACATTAATTGATAAATTTATACAAAATTTCTGATTGTGTGAAAC
>JAPMOQ010023642.1:6707342-6719459 GCA_026543055.1 Argiope trifasciata
CACCACATTGCATCATATCTTATTAATAAAGTTACATCCCTAATCATACCGATTCAAACTTGACCATCAGTTGGTTGTAGTTTGAAACATGACTCATCGCATTACATTGACTAGTACCAGTAATATAAAGTTCAGTGCCTGGGAACATCAGCCAATGTGAGTCTATGAGGCTTGAGATTTATTATAAATGAAAGTCCTTGAGTCTGACATCTGCTGACATGTCTTTCGGTGCTACACGGACTTCAGAAATACAATTACGGTGAGTATTTTGTTGAAAACAGTATTTAGTTTTCTCAGCGTCATTCATCTGTCTGCTGGAAAACTTCTGCTCAGTTTAGTTTAGTTATATTAACGTCCCGTTTAAAGCAACACGAGGGCTATGTTGGGACGGACCTCGTAATTTTGAACCACGATCAAATGACGAGGACGACACCTGAACTGGCACCCCCCTCTCTACACCCCACCACACCACACCAACAGGAGGACGTTTGGCCTGACAGATTTAACGTGCAAGAGACCCCCTCACACGACGGGTCTTCGGTGTAATCTAGTCTCGAATCTGAAACCCTCAGGTTCCGAAGCCGAGACCTTACCATCAGGCCACCGCGGCCCCAGCTTCTGCTCAGATAAACATAATTCAGAAAACGTGAACGGTCTTTGAGGTGCCCCTTTTGAGATGCAGTGCCTTTTATGAGATATTCAAGATACACTTTTGATACTGTTAAGCAGAAATCTTAAAAGCTGCAACAAATTCTAAAATGCAATGCTCAGTACTTCGAACTATAATAATTGTTACATATTCATATTCGATTAATTACTATTATCAAGTTATTCGACATTTTACAATGCCAACAGGAGTGCAAAAGATTGAAAGCCATGCTTATGCTAAAGTCAATTATAAATTTACATACAGCCATCCTAAGACAAATGACAATGTTGTTTGATTTTGATGCTGGTTAGTTAAAATTTTAAAAAAGTTTATTGAAGACAAATCCCAATGTTAATAAAATACAACCCTTATTATTATGCCAATGAATATAATATTTTAATGATACCAAATTTCTTATAGACGGCAGTAGCAAAGATTTTGCGATGGGTAGCACCCCAGTTCCCGATAGCAGCTCTAGATTTATCTCTCGTGTGCAGCTGTCCAGATACAGTGAAATCAATGGAAGAAGATCCATTACGCTTTCATGGCTTTTGTAAAGCTGGATTTGGAGCTTCACTCGTGGACGCTTGCAAGGTAAGTTCTGAAGAGATGTTCTTTTATAATGATTAGGAAGAATATTTTGTATTTCATGGCCTTTGTAAATTCCATGGGATTTTGCCGAGGATTCCGAATTTTTCTTTTAAAAGTTTGTTTATTGGGTTCTGGCAGAATATCTTCTTTGCATTAATAATGTAGCCCGAAGGGGGCACCGCTTAATGAGGATGGGATACCTCAGGCATGGCGGTTGGAAATCCCCTCCTTGGAGAGTATACGAAAAGGTAGGAGCCTGACTTCTCCCATCGATGACAGGATGTACTTTTTTAGGGAAGGGCTGTACAGTGGCTGGTGATAGCCCTTCGGATTCAACCGCAGCTCCCTCCAGTGTTGCTGTTGCGGTGGACTGGTCATTCGATATTTATAATCCGTGTACCTTCGGATGGGTTGGATAGTCAGTGATATGGCTTTGCAGTGATAATGCTTAGAATTATCTTTACTGTTTTATGAGATGACAGACTCTGAGTTTCAGTCATGAAGGCATGCCAGCTATATTCTCATTAGTTATCATCTTGTATATTCTTCTTCATATTTCAACTGATATTTGTATGTTAGTATTAAGAGAAGATACGAAACCGTACAGTGTTGAAATATAATGAGCTGTCTCTCTGAACGAAAGGCATATGCCTCGACCTCATCTTCAAAGAAATATGATTATGATGCAAATAATCTTTATACATTTGTAATATGCTGTTTGGAAATAACAATGTCCTTCAATAACAATGTTATTTCAAAAATATTAGAGGGACTCCGTTTTGAGAAATTGTTATTGACAAAGCATTAGTATGAACAAATAAAAAAAAAAGAATATCTTTTGTCTTATATTTCATAATTATTAAATGTATAATATGTCCACTAAACGGTTTACCAAGTAGTATAGCACGATCTTTCGCTTGAATCATACGATTACTGCCGAAAAAAGCAAAGGTAAATTCAAACATGTATATTTTGTTTTTAGGAAATACAGAAGAAAATCCCAACCATCACATTTCCGTTTATAATTTGTCAAGGAGAAGAAGATAAACTGTGCACTCCCGAAGGTGCTGTTTTTATGTACGAAAATGCTGCTTCAGAGGATAAAACCATCAAGGTAAGAATGACTTTTCATCGAAACTGCTAAATATTTCAAACTCACAAGGCAACGTCTTCGTCGAGATAAACGTACATAACTTGATCTCCTATGTAATGTTTTTTAATCACTCTGTCAGCTCATGAATCAGAATTTTTTTAATTCTAAAATTATGTTCATAGATTTTTGCCCTTATATTAGAATTTAAGAACCAGATTCCTTTCATAATTAATTAAGAGTGAATAACATATTCTTACTGCATCTACAGAAGGTTTCTAATATCATGAACAAGCTATAAGAAGGAATCAGGAGTGAAGGAGCAAGTTATTTTATAAACTTAAAACGAGCAATTGTAATATATACATATATATAAATTTAATTAATGCATCTCGGAAACGGCTCTAAGGATTTGGATCAAATTTTATATTAAGATAAGCATCAGCTTTTTAATTTTATCCATTTAGATATGTCGCCTACAGAAATGCGATTTTACTCACATACACAAAAAACAACTAACTTTAAAAAATATATTCAACTTCAGCTTCAAAGTCAGGGTAATGCAGTTTAGTTGTCATAACAACATGAAGGATGCATGTGCAGGTCCTCGGCTCGATTTGAGCTTTTTTTTTTGCTTTATTTTGTACTTATATATATATATATATATATATATATATACTTTACACACTCACGCATTTTTATAACTGGTTATTAGAGCCTTTTTCTATCTGCTCAAATGCTGACAGTGTCATATAGCGCCATTTTGGGCCCGATTTCACCTAGGTAAAACTGAGTGCACGTTAAAAAATATAATTAATGATAGTCAAACTGTAAAATGCATACTGTAATATAGCAGAGTGCTTCAGATAGCATGTTAAATTAAGTGCATACATGATTATTTTCATTTAAATGACCAGTTAACATTTATATAAGAATGAAAAATATTCTTATGTATGAATATTTTTTTCCGAAAAAACATGATCTTGCGAACAAACGAACATAAAAAAACTGCCGGGTGAAGCTTGGTATTTCAGATATTATTTCTTTATGTAAGATTATGGATGGTGAAAAGCCCATTGGAAGTTCTTTGCCTTGACTATACTAAAGATTCAGAGAGGGTACCTTTATAAAGAACGAAATATCTTACGATATGAAGGATACGAAATATTACTCATTACGATCAATATGTACTATGCTTTTAACATGCAAACTATTTATATGTTCTATTATAATCTTTATTTGTTCCTTTATACTCCATCCCTAATTCACAACCCTTATTTGTTGCTTTATTTGTTTTCTTTTTAGATGTACCCGAAAGCTTATCACAGCCTTCTTTGCGAGCCAAATGGAATTGCCGAAACTGTCACTCAAGACATTATTGATTGGCTGTTGGCCAGATCATAAACCAATAATCAAATCAAATTAGCTAGTAATCTTCTTTTAAAGATGGTGTTTTTACAGCTGTAGAAATATACTCATATTTTAACCTTTTGTTATTTTTTTTCTGAATTTTTGTGATCGTGGTTCTATTTTACTCAAAGCAAACAAAGTGGAGACTTGCGCACTGAAGCCTTAGAAATAGGAGACGTCCACAAAGCAAAAATTGCATGTTGTTTCATTTGATGTTATACTGTAAACGGAATTTCTCAGAGAAAGAAACGTGATTTTCTCTTTCTAGAAAAAATTGCGTTCTTAATTTTAGCCAGCGAACTCTAACTATTTCGCAGGATCATAACGATTGATCACTTAAAATGTTTTTAGCAAGTTAATTTTGTAAAAAAAATCTACCTTATCTTCTTGATATTAAAAAAATGCTTCGCAAAGCAATATTTTTCTTTTAGGGAGCTTATCTAGATATCAAAATGCTCAATTTTAACCTTATGTCCCATATTAAAAAAACAAAAGATAAATTATTTTTTACTTACTAATCTGAGTTTAAAATCTATAATATCCGCAAAGCAACTGCGAAACAATTTGATTTTTTTTCATTGTGATCCAAATAATTGATTTCCTCAACTACTCGTAATTTTTTCCATAATTAAGAGTATTTTTGTCAATGCTTTGTGCTCCATTATCTGAGCTTTTTGCCATGCATTGTTAAGTTGAAGACTGCTAACATTTCAGAATAATATTTAAGGACATGTCTTTTCTTCCAATTTCATTTTCTGTTTAACAATCAATCAAATAGTATTTCCGATCAATAATTCTCTAATTTCCATGAGCATTGAACGTTTTTCTGTCTCTAGTAACATGGTTGGAATATGATGACAGCTTGAAACTCTTTTGACTGTCTCGTTTTTTTGATTAGAAATACTAATTCTGAAGTATTATGAGATTCTTGGAATGTGGAAAAAATTCGTACATTCTAATATTTTCCATACTCTTAAATATATATATTTCCTAAAAAATATATATTCTAGTTCATATTTACTAGAACATATAAGAATTAATTATACTTGGTTATTTACTTTTAAAAATTACTCTGCTAAGATTCCGCATCTGTTTTCCAATCCATTGTTGCCAATTTGTTCGATTTATGATGGATTTTCAGATCGCCAGACATTATGCTTTCGTTCATTTATATGTTAAAAAAATTTCAAAACGTGCGTCAAATGAAAGGTAACGGATACTTTAAGGGGTTTTTATGTAGGTCAGTTAATCATTTTTCAAATTGTAATTTCAATCAAAGTCTGTTTATTTTTTGTTGAGTTAAGAATTTCAAAATATTTTTATTTTTCATAGGTCTTAGTTGCATATGAATTTTTAAGAAGGAAAAAAAAACATAAAAATGACAGGTGCTTAAAATTTCTCGGAAGAAACCCCAAGAAGTTTTAGAAAAAATTTTCTTTCAACAATATTTTACATTTGAAGACGAACAAATTGACTCTGAAAAGAATTTTGGTTTTTAATTCTATTTCTAAGATTTAATAGTATCAAATATTACATGTTATACTAATAAAAATCACTTTAATTATCATAATTTGTTTTATAGCTTTTTTTCAAGGGTTTTATTTTTAACCGGATTTGGGAAATAACTTTCAGTGTCTTGGATTACAATAAATGAAACAAAACTCTTTTTAATCAACAAGCCTTTTGCTCATTTCACTTAAAAACTTAAAAACTCCTGACAAAATATCTAAATGAATGTGCTGAAAATGTAGGGATTTGTAAAATAACAATTATAGTCTTGGATAATAATAAACAAAGGGAACCTTTTTTAAATCATCACGCTTTTTGTTCTTTTCATTTAAAAACTCATAAATATTTAAATAATATACTCAGTATACAAGAATTTGGAAAATAGGAATTATTGTCTTGGGGGATAATAAACAAAAATGAACTTTTTAAAATCATCATGCTCCTTTTCTTGTGACTTAAAGCTAAAAAAATACGTGACAAAATATCTGAATGATTACGCTCACATGCGTTAGAAAAATACCGACTGACATTATATTGGTAACAGATTTTTTTCTGCATTATTGATCAGTAAGCCGACTATTGTATCCGAAAATGCGTGAAGTCTGAATAGCAAGCCGTCCTTTCATTTTCAGACCAAAAGTCTTAAAGGTCTCAAGAACAGAACTCATTGTATGTCGTAAGATATTGCACAATTTTCATTATTTGTATTCTCCATAGAATCAGAAATGATCAAAACATTGTCCTGCGAAATAGATGCATTATCAACAGAATGTGCTAGAAATGCGCACAATTTGTTACATTTCGCACAAGTAAGGACCAAATCATGAGCTTCGGAATATTTTTAATATTTTCCAGTCAAAGGATTCATTTCACCTTTTAATCAACTCCAATTCTTTCAAACTATTTGGTAAGATCCTATGATTGTAAACATCCATTTCAATATACTCTGTTTTTATTTTCACAAATAACCTATGTTGTTATTTGTGCGCATTCTTAATGGTAAAAGAAAAAGAAATATAAAAATAAATGGTTTCATTTTGAAATAATTACTGAACTCATCTTAACAGAAAACTAAAATTTTGCATGCAATATTAGATGGAGGTGGTTAGCTAAATGTTGACAGTGTTACGAAGACAGTGGATTCTATTAGACACTTTTGAGAATTATTCAGTTAAGTTTATGAAATTTTTTATGCATATGTACTAAAATATAAACAAGAAAAAATTCTTTTAAAAACATTTTAAAAAGAAACATATTTTTAAAAAAAAGAATTTAAAGATTTATAGTTTTTTAAAATTACAAAATATTCCAGGTGACTTAATTTTTAATTTTTTCTACTATTTTTTCTTATAACCCAGAGTAAATTTATTTGGAACAAAACTACTCATGCTTTTGTAATTGGAATTAAATACTGATTTTTTAGAAATATTTTGTTGCCCCCTTACTGAATTTTTATAGGAATTTCATGTTTTCTTGAACTTGAAAACTTGAACTTTCCTGAACTAAAAGCACAAAACATAAAATGTGCACCCCGTTTTCTATTAATGTTTAACCTAAGTTCTTTATTATCAATTTCTTTCAATTTCTTCAAAAATTAAGGCGCCTGGAACATTTTGAAGATTTAAATCCAATTACAGTATCATTTTGAGAAAAGTCATTAAGATGAACTTTTTTCTCTTAACCCTTCAAATAATTATTTTATTCAACAATACATTTTATAACACAATTCTAGTTGAATATAAATATATATTTTGATGACGAAAACAATAGTAATAAAATTGCTAATTTTCGTCCATTTTTGATTATTTTAAGGTCCACTTAACAAGGTATTGATTTTGTTGAAAGTTTCGTAAGAAACGGAGATACTATAAAACAAAGAAAAGCTACCTTATATCTTAATTAGTATAGTCATAGATGGTGAACATCATAATGCTTGAAAACTAATTATCTTTAACCATTTCACGGATTTTCTCTTATTGCTCGTTTGTTTTTGGTTAAGTTATCTTCACTTTCCTCAAAGGAAAAAAGATTTTATAAAAATAATTTTTATATAACTTGTCTCTTTCACTTGGAAATATTTTAGTTGATTTACATTTTTCGCAACTGGCGTCAAAAAGTTTAAGCCTCAGCATTTTCGTGCTATAATGTCAATTCAATCTATTTATTTCTTGGAAAAATCTTTTGTTAAAATTTTAAAAACATTTTTTATTTCTAGTGCTTTTTATGATTTCATTAGTTTTATTACCTTCTACCTACTTATCCTTAAACATTTTACATTCTTAACCTTTATTTTTGCAAAATGGTGGCTAGGGATAGGTATCCTTCGGATTATTTTCAGACGAACGATTTGAAAATGTTATGTTTATTAATGGTACAGTTTTGATACGCGCAATTCTCGCTGTTAGCTCGAATGGTTCTGCAGTCAACATTATGACTTAGCATGGACATTTTCCATATTGTTTCCAGTCTTTGAAAATATACAATGTAGGAAATGTGCGATTTGTATATTTTGATACATTCTTAAAATATTTCCAGTTTAATTTTCAATCTTTCTATATTTTGTTTTTTCCCTCTGCTATATCTTTTAAAGTAGTTTACAACACATTTCAATTATTCACAGTGTAATATCAACAACGTATAAGAAGAGATTTCACTAAGTGTGCATCTATGTTATTGAGTGTCATCAATATAGTAGTTTTAATAGGAAAGTGCTACTGTTTTTATAAATGGAAAATCTTTTGTTAAAATTCTTCGAATCCCTAAATGAAGATTCCATACAGGAAAAGTCAGCGAATAATATACATCTTATGCGGCCTATAAATATTTAATCAGGTGTTCATGCGAATGGTGTAGAGTAAATTTATTCGCGTAAACTTCGTTAAGCTCATATTTTCCATCTTTTTAATTTAATTAAGATCACATTATTCATTTTTCATTAAAAAGTTAAGCTCACAATTAAATTATCATTGAATCTATTAAGTTCACAATTTATTTATGGAACAAATACTAGTGTATGGTACTTGTTTCTAATAATTGTGCAATTATACTCATTCAAATTGTGCAATTATAGCATTTCGATGTTTTTGTTTACTTTTCTATTGTAAACAAGAGATTTTAAAATTAATTTTCCAAAAAAAGAGATCAGAACAAAAAATAAATGTATTATGAAGTCTTCCAAATCGTTTTGCATGAAGCAATAATTTTGATTAGTAATGTCTTTTATCAGAAATTTTTAGAAATGTTTAATAACTTATGAAGGAAAAGAAGCTTAAAAAGACATCTTAAGTAGATAATCAATCTACATTGAATTAAATTATTTGTTTATCAATGAATACGATAAAATAATGCTAGTTAATTATCAATTTAATCAAATCATGTTATAAAAAATAATAACAATTACAGACAGATTGATGATTCAGATTCGAAATAAAAACTAATTTAAAAAAAAATAGTTTTCATTTCTGAAATGCTTTTTTTTTTTAATCGAAATATGTCTGTAATTTCTCTCTTCAGGAAACTGGGACATTTTCGACAAACAAAAGTTTGAAACCTCAGCTGTAAATAAAAGTTTTTTTTTTCAAGTAAAAGCTAACAATGAATTCAAAATATGAAATGTGTTGAAAGAATGCAAAATTTTCATGATAAAACAGCCTAAGAATACTGTTTTTCTTTAATAAAAAAATCTATTATAAGACGCAAATCGAAATTGTGTTTTTGACAAGTACTAACCAGTAAGCATAAAAAAAGTCAGTTTGAAATCTCCCTAATATTAGCATAAATCAGATCAAAGATTCAGTAATTATAGTGAGATAATTTTTATTTTAACATATTTAAAAGATAAATTTTTAAAAATATAAATATCACATTGCTTGAAAATTTGAAAAAAATACATAGTATTTTTCCCATCATCGATCATTCCAAAAACATAGCATTACCAGAAAATAAATAGATAGATCAACAAACGCATAATGCATAAAATTATCATGGTATTAAATTTATCACCAATTTCACATCTATGCAATGAAATATATTTTGTATATTGATTATCAAAATTTGATAAGGATATCTTTGGAAAAAGGGCAAAATAAAGTTACCTTATAGCTGTTTATGATATTATTTATGCTTTTCAAAACTAATTTATTTGCTTACATTTCCAGGAACCAGTAAAATATACTTTTTTTTATGAGATTGAAATAGAAAAATCCATTTTTTTAGCAGTCGAAAATGTCTCAGTTTCATTCCATGATTTTTTAAATTATGTTTAATGATTATAAATTAATTTTAATTCATTGGTGTTTAAATAACTTTTCAAGGTCTTAATACACCTGATGGTTTTCATGCAATACACTGCATTAATTAAAAAAGTAACAAATATTCCTAATAAAAAATATGAATAACTAAGTATTTAATTTTTTGTTTATTTTGAAATTTTTATGCACGATTGTTTCATTCAAAGATTTGTATTTTTTTAGTTTGTTATTCTTATTTATTTATTAAAATTATCCTCTTCCCAAAAATTATATTCTTTGTGACTTTATTTATAGAAATTACTTATTATTCAATTATTTATTAAATATAATTTATCAAAAACTTTATGTATTAAAAGTAAAAATTTACCATCAATTTTACTAAAAAGTTTTCTTTTGTTGTATTTAATTTTAGATACAATATTTTTTTCATACGAAAATATGGATGCATCGAGTTTTAATCGTAGTTTTATCCATTTTGAATCAATCATATTTCTTTGTGTAATTTTTTATTCGTTTTAATAAGCGTTAATTTATTTGTGTTATAAATAATGTGAAATTAATTATAATGCAACTGCAATAGCAAATCAAAAATATACCTGACGACCTCTTTCATTGCTTAGATGCGCTTTTATGCATAAGTAAAAATTAATGGAATTTAATTATGTATTAGACTCTTCATTAAATAACAAAAAAAGTGTACGTGAATTATTTTTTTTCATTTAAAAACTATGGAAACAAAATGTGAAATAATTCTGAATCTTTGAAAGTTATTGCTTCTGCTGTGTGAAAAATTGAATAAAAACAAAGCCATGTTTAGATCATTGATGAATTTTATATTCATCAATGATCTAAAAAGTGGATATAAAATATTATTGAAAAATGGATATAAAATATTATTTCGTCAATAGTTTGTTATTATACAGCACCGTGCTCCATTTTATAAATAATTTTAAGCGTTTTTTTTTTCTCTTTTAAACGAACAAATCTATTTTTCTTTTTACTTTGCTTTACTGTAAAATTAACGCTTATTCATTGTAATAATTGTTTAAGAGATGATAACAGTTTGTGATAAAGAGTTCATGTAGCATTCAATGGACATGGCATGAAACTGCGGATCTTTTTCTATTAGATATGAATGAATTATTTTGGAATGAAGAGTTACTTTTCCTCTCGTGTGGACGATTGTATAATTCAACTTCAAGGCTGTAAACTTTATTTTAATAAATGTTTAAATGAATTTCTGTTTCCATTTTTTTCTTGAACTTTTTAGTAACTCTTTTATAAATTTATTCTTTATTATTTATTTATAAATTAATTTTTATAGCTTTCACAAATTAATTCTTTATATATCTTGTAAAAATCCCTTCTTGATAAATCAAGCATTAATTAATTTTTTATCTAATTTCCTCAAATTAATTCTTCATATAACTTTAATTACATTTTTAATATCTTATATAAATTAATTATTGATACCTCTTTTAAAAATTAATTCTTTATAAATATTTTATAAAATCTTTAACGTAATTTGCACAAAATTTTTCCGACGAAAATTGTTTAAAAATTGCTCCAATTAATATTAAAAAAATCCGTTATGGCATAGATTTATAGATGACAAGATTAAATCAAAAAGGCCTGTAGTAAAATTGTTCAATAACCATATATCTTTTTTATGTCAAAGAACTTTAAAGAGTAAGGAAATCACGTCACGTAACAAGATTAATTCAATTGTGCCTATCATCTAGCATTTAATATGAAATTGTAATGTTCTGTGCTGCGACCTTATTACTCTGGTAAAAGACCAAATGCATTCCAACATTTAATTAATGCAGAACATTCAATGCATTTTAAGTCAGATGCTTTCACAGCATTGATAAATGTGTTTATTTTTGAAATTTTTGTCCTGGAATGTTGGTTGATTCTAAAAAATAAGCAATAAATGGAATGAAAGGTTATCCTTTTAATTGTTTTCAACTTTTTTAAAATTAAAATCCCAATTTACAAATAGTTTAAGTAATATGTTTTTCAGTTTTCACGCAAAAATAAATGTTTATTCTTTTGATATTTGAATTGTAGTTTAATTTTAAAAATTATTATAAATATGAATATTTTTATTCTTTTTTAATTTCAACAATTATTTTAAATTAACAATTTGCAGATAGTTTTAATTTAATATGTTACTCCTGTTTTATGCAAAAATATATGGTTATTCTGCTACTTGAATTATAATTTAAATTTTAAAGGAAAAATAATTAGAAATATGAATGCATTTTTTAAATTACAACATAATCGGAATAAAATTAAAAATTTGTAGACATGAACAAATAAATATTTATCTTCTTTATGAACAAATAAATATTTATCTTCTTTATGAACAAATAAATATTTATCTTCTTAATGCTTGAATTATAATTTAATCTTAGAAGAAAAATAATTATAAATGAAGATGCTTTTTTTTAAATTTTAAAGTTAAATTAACAGCTTACATGAAATTATAATTTATTTGTTACTCCTTTTTTATGCAAAAAATAAATGCTCCTTCATCAAATACTTGTATTATCGTTTAATTTTTAAATAAACGATAATTGTAAACATAAACTATGATAATCATTAATTATGAT
>JAPMOQ010023642.1:6729904-6758141 GCA_026543055.1 Argiope trifasciata
CACACACACACACACACACATATATATATATATATCTATATATATATTCGTATTTTTTAATTATTGTGCACATCTACATTTAAAAATAAGTATATCTCTGCAAATGTTGGAAATTTAAGAAGAAAGTAAAGTTAAAACTTATGCTTCCACAGATAAATGTAAGATAAATATTTATTTATTTATTTTGACACTTTTGCCCTTCGGGGAGCATATAAATTTTTTTTTCTATCAAATTTCGTAAAAGCGAAAATTATTGCATACCATTTCCCATCTTATTTAAAGAAACGTTACAATTGGAAGCATATGCTGAGGCAATATTTTGGGAAATAAAAGCTTGTTTCACTTTTTTGGGACACCCTGCATATAAATACTAGATCAAGAGTGATTGAACACTATAACACTATGTATATTACAGAGAAGATGGAAACTAGTCAATTAAAAATGCAACAAAAATTACTTATATCTGCCTTTTCTTTATCTCCTAATTTCTCATCATTTTTTTATGAATTACCTTTAAATAATAATTTCATGATGACTTATTTTAAGTGATATAATTTGTATATGCTGCTCCAGGATGCATGGTTAAAATGCAGCAAATCGTTCAATGCCCTGCATTTCGAAAACCGTTGAATGCAGAATGTTAAATAGGGGTGATCTTGTTAACCATGTGAATGTGAGGCGGCATTTGATTTCTTGTCATCACCTTCCACTAAATTATTAAAAAAAAGGGAAGTCATTCTGTTTGATTATCAAATCAGAAGTCGTCTTGTTCCGAAAAGTTCGAAAAGAGTACATTTCCAATATTTTAAGCGAAATTTCTCAAAGTTTTGGACGAAGAAAGGAAATTAATATAGAACATCACATCTAGATTCAAAAAATGTGATTTGTGACATTCAATACTAATGAAATTTATTCTCGGATATCCAATATAGAGAAAATAGATGGTAATGACATCCCTATTAGAGCATCATTTGTAATTGACTCAATTACAAATGATCTTCAGGCTTGTTGTTGGAATGGCTCCAAAACTTCAGCGAAAAAGACAAAAAAATTCATGTGGCACCATAAAGAAACCATTGATAAATCACTCATCATACCTGTTCCTAACGAGTACCTCTACAACAAATAAAATAGAAGTGTGGACTTATAAAAAATGACAATCATGACAATGATGTATATGATTGTCCGCTTTTTTTACATCAGATTTCTGAATAAGAATCCGAGAAAGATATAAGACGTACTGAAATGCTATAATAGGAATTAATTTCTCCTTCTATTATTTCTTTTTCTTTTCCTAGTATCTGGATATACTACAAGATATGAGATCAAGTAATGGCGAGTTTCAGCATGTCCAGCTGATTGGTAGTATGCTTTTTAAACAATTAAAGCTCGAAATGATTGTCGTGGCAAAATTCTGGGCAAAAAATTGTAAAGCTTTTTGTTGGTAAATTTTTAAAATCATACAGTGACAGTAGGTTTGAGGAACTACATCTTCGAGCGATTGACAGAAGATGAAATGCTCAATTTATTCATGCTCAAAACATATTTTTTACAAAGGATCGTTCATACAATAAAATTTACCTTTACGGCGAATTGAAATCTTCTTTGAAGTAAATTCATTTTAAATCTTTCAACTTTGATGTTTTGAATATTTCTGTATACTTTCTTTTTTCAATAAAGATGATAATAAAGTATGGGAGTTCATGTGTAAAGTCTATTGATATTTTGAAGAATTTTTATTCTCACATTTCTTGGAGATTTCCTCCAGTAAAGTGATAAAATTGTCCAATTCTCAAGGTAAATTTACCAAAGCTAATTTTTTTAACTCATAAAGGCTAACATAAGCTGTCGTATTCCCACAAATTCTGACAGATATCTAAACTAACAAATATCTAAAGTAATAGTTTATGAAATTTTGAATCGTTTTAGGGGATAATCAGTTAAAAAAACAACTGAAAAAAATTTAAGTTTGGCCTTAGCCTCATTGACTCTAAACTGAAATCTGACTAAAGATTCTCTGTAGGAGTTTTTAATAATTTATAATGGTTCTTCAATAATTTTAAAGGTGAATATAGTTATTACAGTCTTCTTCAAGGTACTTATTGGTAAGAAGCTTGTAATCATGAAAATTACTAGCTTCTTATTTATGAAAATTAAGAAAAAACAAATCAATTTTTCATCCCCTTTCAACAATGACAGTTCAAAATCATTAAGCTATCAAATTACACTCACAATAATCTGAATATAATTCATGCATTTGGCAGTTGATAAAAATGTTCATTGTTAAGCGATAAAAAATATGTAGTTTTAGTAAACAGTAGATTGAAAAGACAAAAATTGTAAACGACAGAAACTTTTCAATAACATTAATTAACAAGAAATTAAAAAAACTTTGAAAACCTTGCTTTACTTATGGTACATTTACTTTCTTTATTGGTTTGAATTATTAATAAATCATTACATAAGTGATTAAAATTCTTTTCTTATAAGAATTAACTTATAACTCCAAATTGACTAATCTGTAGCATGAAAATGCTTAAAAATTTACTAGTTTTTATATTTCAATACATCAGGCTTCAATAGTTTTTAAAGAAAAAAACCTCATACTAATTGCATTTTTGAATGATAATAAACATAAGAAATAAATTTTTTTGTCATTTTTTTCTTATAAATACTTCTAGCAATAACGCATTCATAATACCCGATGTTTAACCCATTTTAGCAATTCTATGTTATCTTGAGAAAAGAAAAAGGGCGAAACAACAACTTAGTAAAACAAGTTCACTCTTTTTGTTGTTGTTGTTAGAGAAATATATTTCGCAAAGAAAACAAGTTATAAAATATTTTGAGAAGGATATTTCAGTAGGTGTTTGTCTCTTTTCATGCCCATTTTCTCTGAATTGTATATCACAGATAGGAATGAATCCCGCCCATTCGATAGTGGGTGGTAAAAGAACATCCTGAATAAACTGAAATGGAAATGCTTATTTGAGAGATATTGTTGGAAATCTATATAAGAAAACCAGACTCCTGGTTTGAAAAGAAGAGCAAGGAGCTTCGATCGGAAAGGTATTTTGCTTATGGACATCACACAGTTGCTTGTTATTAACATATAAAAGGTGAAGAAAGGTTAGACGTGAAAACAAGTAAACCACTGAATGTTTCATGTTCTTTCAAAACAATTGGAGCAACATTAGGTTTTTAAATATATATATATGTAAAAATTTAAAGTTTTGGAAGCAGATGGCCGGTTTGAAGACAGTGAAGAGACTTATCATTTTTAGGTCGCATTAATTCAATCCCGGGTAGGCATATTTACAAGAGGAATCGGGCAAGCACGCCCACCAAACAGCCCGATTCAAACAGAAGTAGGTAAGAGGAATGAATTATTTTTCTCTCGTCTTATTTACCATATTTTGACAGGGAAAATATTCTTTCACACAGCTTATACACTACTAAGAGTCTCATAGTGATTTCTGACACTCGTGTATTCTGATAAGGGAAACGGACTGATCTTTTTTTAAAAAAAAGCATTTGATTAGATAAGCAATTTTATCATTTCACTCGCCGTTGACTGGAAACCGCTGACCAAAACTATTACACAGCTTTTCTTGAATTAAATAAGTAGAAAAAATTGGAATTAGATCAGGAAATACGAAAATATTTTAGAAGAACTTTGATATGGTTAAATTAAGATAAAACTTTGGCAATTAATTTGGATTTAAATTCGATGTTAAAGTATCATTACATACATATCCCCTGATTTTACAATTTTTCATATATTTTATAAAAGAATAGAACATAAAATGCTTTAAAATAAATATGATTTTTATGATTATAAAAATTCAGAGCAGTAACAAACATTTTTTTTTATTAAATGTAATATTAAGAAGAACAATAAAAAATTGCCAAAATTAATTGTTAAACTTACTGTTGCCCATTTCACAGGGACAATAGTCCATGTACATATCTAACTTGATCTGCCCTACTGAGCATCGCTCCTCTTTCCTGCTCTTCCTGCGGCAACGGGTTTTTCCATTCTTATCCTTTAAGCAACAACCACTAAGGCAATTGTAACTGAATGAGCAAGGATCTCCAATCTCGAGTCCCGTCTGAAAAAAATGGGAAATGATAAGACTACATCACATAGTTCATATTAAAGATAATAAATAATCTCTAAACAAAAACAGAATCCGCATTATATTTTGATGTTAAAATTATCCAAAGAATCTTTTTTGGAGCTTTTGCATTTTATTAAGCGATATGAGCATAGATATGCTATATTACAGAGACTTTTGTCTAGATATGCATTTTGCCTGAATATTTTAGATCCAGAAAAATTATACAAAAATGGCTTAAAGAATTCAACCGATTTCTATGGGCCGTTTATACATAGAAATGGCTCAACCAATTTCTATGTATAAATGGCAAGTATTACATAAAATTACATAAAACAGTAAAATATCTCACACTGTTTCCTTTACATTCCATATTATTAGAATAGAAGGCGTGTAAATTGAAACAACAATTTGCTACCGTATTAGACTTTAATCTGTGCTGTACTAAAAAATTCATTACTAAAACTTATTTTTGTATATGAGGCCTAGTTGATTTTTATTTTTACTCGATAGCATATTTTCACCATTCCAAATGAGCATATATTTTGAGAATAAATAATAAATCATTTGTAAAAAAAGCAAATTATTATTTTTATAAAAAAGAATTTAATGATATTTACAGTAAAATATAATGATATATTTTAAATCAAAAATATTATCTTAATTATTCCATTTTTCCACATTTGAACAATGAAAGTATTTAGGCGTGCACTACAAAAATATCCTGAGTTTATACAAACAATCTCATTCAGATTTACGAGAAATAATCTCACTGAAAATAAATATTTTCTAAAATGTGAATCGTTATCAAGGAAGCTTTGTGAAACACGGTAGATGTGAAGATTTCAACGAAGCTAATCACGTTTTCTTCTATGTCAATGCTTTAAAGTTATAGACAAAAATATTTGTGTAACCACGCTTCACAAATCTAATGTGTAGCAACCTCTCGAAGAAATATTCTGTTTGAATAGATAGATAAAGGAAGAAAAAATATTCACAACTGTAACAACTCATTCGTAAAAGGCCTTTTAAAGCATCAGATATTATTCATCTGCATTTTTGAAGAAAATTAATATGTGTAATAGGTATACTCAATTATTAATTGTTTTAGAATTATCTTTATTGCTCTTCTTAACATTTCTAGGAGTTATTTCACATCTGATGTACACATAATAAGTAAAAATATAATAATTTTTTTTTAATTCTGTATTTAGTACATTTATTTATATTTAAGTAACAAAAACACGGATAGGAATTGATCTGACATTTTTTTCGCATGTTTCAACCATTGATATTAAAAATGAAGTATTTTTAATAAATTCCACATATTTATAACTTAAATACACACACACAGACACACAAAACAAATACAGGGATAGGTGCTCAGAGCAGTTGGATTGAAGTTGATAGAATTGAACACACATGCTTCTCATTGTTCAACTAAGAATACTGTAGTGGCAAACTAATTGCAGATTGTCATCTTCTTGGTATGGTGGATGTTAATCTTTGAAATTCAACGTATTTACGGCTTGTTCTGAAATTTGGCTGTGAAGTTTTGTTTTGTACAATTCTAAATACAGACCAATTAAATCTTTAGCCAACTCCCCAGAATGGTAGCTATCTTAAGTATGTTAGGAATGTCTGTCATCATAAAAACTTTTTGAGAGTTCAAAATTACTTATTTAAATTATTTTTTAGAAATATCTCCAGAGCATTGTCTTTGCGCACACAAGGTCCAAAAGTAATTGGAGAATGAATAAAGAATTACAAAAATTTTCCAAAAAAGCAATGTCATTCAGTAAAGAGTTTGAAATCTGAAATAACATTACCAAATTTTATAACATTTAAAATCAAACATGAAACTGAAACATACACAGCAAATGTGACATATTTAAACTTGAAGAGAATAATCAATCAGTAACTCAAAGACAGATTTTGAATTTAGTTATCATTATTCGATGTGTATGTATATATTCACAAGGAACAATGCTTAAATTAAAAGAGCTTATGTTAATTTATGCCATTTACAATTTAGGCATATATAAAGCATCCATTTTTCTTTCGTTTAAAATTTCTGAACGTACATGATGAAATTTTATGGAAAATTAGAAATGAAATTGGTTAGAATCTAGAATCTATATTCTAATCACATCATATTAAAAAATTCCTTCGATTGAGAAGCACCATATATATGATAGCTGCGACACTTTTGCAATCAATTGCGTAGCAAAAACTAGCTTCATTATCATTAAAATTGCTGTATTCGTTGCTTATTAAATAAGCCATGTCCGTCTTGCTTTAATACCCATTTTATTGTTTATTGAGACACATTTATCTAACTTTTATTTCATGAAACATCATTTTAAATTACTGAAGTATCGCTGAATTCTTTCTTTAAAATTAATAATGATAATGTAAAATGTAAAAGAAATTCATTTTTGTTCTATTGTAGCAAAACATTATTAAAATCTTTAGAAATGAAACTCCTAATTATCTGCGTCATTTAAAAACGCAACATTAATAAAATAAATGTCTACTTGCTTTGGGACGGTGCGGAAAAATCCTCTGTTGCGTAATGCATGAATTGTCGCCAGAACATTCTTCAACATTGTGTTCAAGGCCGATAGCCACCCTGAATGCACATAAGAGACAAATTAAGATAAAAAGTCTAAACTTGTAGTAATATTCCATTCTCTTGTGAAAAATGATCCGAACTGAATAACTTATTTCCCAACACTTTTGCAATGATATGATGCAAAGATATTTATACCAACATTCTGCCCAAATACCTGTTTGGGACGCGTAGGTGATCACGTGTTTTTGAACCGTGTGATAGTCAAAGCCACGTGGGTTTGAACGAGGACCGAAACGCATTTTAAAACGGAAAAGGAAACAATTAGTTTTTTACTACTTAAGATTGATGCGTTGAGTTTGGAACTCTGAAATTTATCTTTTTCGATAGTCTAGACGAGCTTCTCCCTAATATATTATTAGCATCAACGAAGAAGAGAACTGTGTTTATTTTTAAAGCATATGCAAGAGTAGCGAAACTTGTCTGGTTCTACTGTTCTAAATTCGAATTTTTTTATCTAATACCTTTAATTTCCTTATAACATAAAATCAGAAGATCGCTGATGGTTCGAATTTATTTATTTTAATTCAATTTGAACACTGGAAATTATAAAATATTGAATACATTTCTAAATTATTTGCACTAGTTAAATACTACTGTACTTTGTTTTTACACGGTGACTGATAATTGCTTCTCAAAACCATTATTCAAGAAGGATATATTACTATGCAATGAATTTAATTCAAAAACAATTAAAAATTATCACTTTTATTTTTAAAATTCTTCTTATCACCCTAGGTTTTAATTCATATTTTTACTTTTAATTCTTTTTTTAATTTAGTTCTTATTTTGAATTTTCACTATACAAATGCTGTATTAAAAGTGCTGTGTACTTATTGTTTATTATAATTTCTAATTTATTTATTGAAATTATGTTTGTAAAATCATAAACTTTTCTAAAATTATAGTATTTAATATTTTATTTAATCAAATCCATACATTTTAATTCAATGTGAAAGATGGTATTTGTTAAAATTAAGAATTATTAAAAGTAAGATCGAGATTATTAAATAATTTAAATTGTTTTTTCCCTTCTGTATTATATACTAAAGATGTGAACTACATAAAAAATAAATTTTATTGACATGTGTAGTTTGGAAATTTTCGTATTGCCACCTATTTTATAACCCATTTCTTTAATCCGAACTTCAGGATAAATCGAATTTCTTATTGTGGGTCAGTCATCTTTGAATTATCCAGAATCCATAGTATACATCTACATCAATGTGTAATGAATTTAGAGAGAAGAATGGGGCAAAATAATTTATCTTATAGGCGAATAAACCTGGTAAAGAATTACTGAATAAGTATTAAACAAATTTAAATAAGATTTTAGAAAAGTATCTCTCTTATGGTTTTTATACTTAACTTAGGGACTCGACAAATAAATGCTTTTTTTCCCTATTAAATTTGCTTTTTCGTAATATTAATAAGCAAATATTTATCGAAACAGACACATTTAGTTCAAAATATTTCTAAATATGTGGTCTCAGTTATGTGGCGTGATTCTCAATTTATAACTCGCGCTAATTGTAATTAGTGACGTTGTTTCCCTATGGTCAAAACAAAATCACAAGAAATTTAATTTATGCAACGGTTTTCTTGCCTTCAATATCGCTCAAGTAACTTTAAGAAAATTAGAAATTCTTGAAACTTTAGGAAAAGACAAGTAATTAATATTAAAAGTTTTTTAAAATCAATTTTACATTCGTAATATCACTACAACCCAATCTTAAAGTTAAGATATGTCTAATTACAGAATGATTCTTCCCTGGTAATTATAGTTTAAAATGTTTCTTGAATAACAATAAAATAGAAAAATTCATTTCTCCGTTGAAAAGTATTAAAATATTTCCTTTGAATTAAATTATTTTAATGTAAGAGATGTATTGACTCTATTTCTTGCATTAATCATTATTATTTTAAGAAAATACTCTGCTTCTACATTTATATGACAAAAATACATGAAAAACTTCATGATGATACATGATGAACATTCAATATTTGCTTTTGGGAATGAATGAGCGAAAAGGAAAATAATCCACTCCCCTCCCCCGATAAACAACAACACACTCTTAAATGAGTCCAATAATTTTACGAGCTTTTAAGAAATGCTATTGAAATTCACAGACAAAATGTAGCCCTATTTTTTCATCGTAACAGAAAAGTAGTAGAGTGCAATTTGTTTCTTAGTTAGGAGGATTTGCCTTTTTCTGTTCTTAACCTTTTGAGAACCACAAGAAAAGAGCAACTTTACAAAATGAGTCATTTGTCAGTGAAGCCGGTAAAACTGACAGTTTGAATCCGTGTCGTGCCGCAATCGCAAACAGCGTGACGTGAAGGCTTTACGTAGGGATAGGATATTTCAAATGGCAGAATTAAAACTGACGTCTCTAAGCATGACGTTTGAAGGTGTGGCATTTCATCAACCAGTAATGATGAGAAGATATACGGCGAAATGTCACCTGTTGTGGCACGTGGTGGTTTCCTAGTAAGAAGGAAAGTCGTGATTCACACAGGGTTTTTTTGGACGCTCAAAACCGTGTTTGAAATGACTACCTGTCGGTTTCAGGCGCAGTATCAACAAGAGACCCAAGCGATATTTGAAAACTGTTGTGAATTCCCTAACCATAGATAATGATTAATTATATCAATAAAGCCGCAGATGACGTTATTGCGCTTTTTGACTTTTAAAGCATATATTTCATAATTTCTGTAGAATCCTAGAAAATGAACTTTCAAACTTATATCGTAGATATTAATACATCAAAGTCGAATGTAGAGATTCTTCTATAAGAAAATTGGAGCTCTGCGATGAGTCAGGGCATAATTCAAAGAAGCATCATAGATTCAGCGCTGCTTTAGTATAACGTTGCTTTAATAGGCTAAACTGAAAGATTGCAATGGATTGCAAAAGTTAAAAGACATGAGGTTATGGACGGTCAGAAGCCTAAGCAATTATCCGAGACTACAGAGCAGGAACATGAAGAAAATTTTTTAAAAATAAAGCGCCAGAAAATGGGAGAGTAATTTTCCTTCTATATTGGTGTACTCCCCTTACAATTATTCTGAAAAATACCAGCTTTATTTACTCTGTCAGTTAATATTACCTTTTTCGAAGTAAATGTTTCCAAGATGACGCTTATTAAAACGTATTTTCAATCCACCATGTTCTAATTGAACGAAACCTTTGGCAGAGCATCGGAAGTGAAGAGATAACAAAAATAATTTGCAGATAAAAAGCAAGAAGGAATTTTTGAAGAAAATTTACAATTCTACAAAAATAAAATGACACATTTTAAAAATGAATGAGTTTAATATGCATTTTTATGTTTGAACAGAGCCCTTAAATAATCTTAAATATGTTTGAAATTTTAATAGTTAAAATTTAAGTTTATCATGATACTATTTAGTCTAATTTGCAGGTATACATATATATTTAATGTAGAAGTAAAATTTCACAATTAGAATACAGACATCATAGAATAAACAATTATGTTGAATGTGATAGTGAAAGCGCATCATTCTGATACCTTGACCACTAGGTGTATTTACTTTAGATGGCCTCTACGTATTCTAATACAACTATATTTTCCTTTCGAAACCTTTTATCTCTGTTGAATATTTTATATCCATAATTACGCATTTATTACAATTCAAAGTGAGATTCTGTGGTTAAAAATATTTCAAATCATTTTGCAGATAATATTACAAGATGATTAGGAATAAAACAAAATTAAAATTTATGACAAAAAAATCTATAAACTTTTCTAGGGCCTGCATTAGAATTTTTTTAACCATGCTTTACAATACGTAGGAAATTCGCAAATCCGTGTTCAGAAAATCATAAAGTCAAATTTATTTCCAGACAAATGATCTCACATTATTTTACGTAACAAGCACCTTTAAATTTTTTCCACTACTGCTGTACGTGTTATTATCTATAACGCATATAATAATCACTTGTGAATAAAATATGTTCATTTCCAATTTAACATAGAAAAAAGTTCCAAAATTATCTGTAACATTTTCACTTAAAAGAATAAAAGCATTATCTTGATGCAGACTATGCATGCTTCATTTTTAATTAAAGAGGTGAAAAATTTCTTTTTCAACTTGAAAGCAATTGCTTATGTCTTAATTATTATACTTTAAATCACATCTTCATTTTTAAACTAAGGAGGAAGCCTGAGGGGCAGATTATTCGAAAGAACAGTAAAAAAAGCCAGCTGATGTGTTAAATGCAAAAAGCAGTTTTACACATCGTTTGTTATCAGATCCTCATTTCTTTTTAAAATCGGAACCTCAATCTTTCTTATAAATAAAGATCAAACGTATTGAAACGGAAACAGAAGATACAAAGTAAACATCATGTGCTATCAGGCGTTTATTGAATGCACTGAATACTTAATATCAGTTCACTTGTTTTCTTTTTATGTAAGAACATATGTGATTCTATACTTCTCTTTGAACCCACTACTTATGAAAACATTATCACCCGAAGACAATTTTCAACACGTCAATTGAAAATGTTCATCCTTTCGAAACAGGTTTTTAATACACGTGCATTTTTATTTTGATTAGTCTTCCCAGGCTTATTTTTTCGGATAATGGTGTATCTTTGCTTTTTAAATGGATCAGTTTACAACTTGAACTTCATCCTTTGATTCCCATTTTCTTTGAATTTTCATTCATTCCTCTTGATTTATTTATTTAAGCTGTACAGATTTTTAATTTATAATTCATAAAACCTTTATTTTTTATTTGATCTGAGATCGTTAGCTGTTCATGCACAGCGGTTAACAAAACTTTTTCAGGCAAATGACCATATTAACAATTCAAACAAAACATGTTAAACAAATAGAAGTTTTCAGGCTACTTGTATCAACTTTAAAATTTAACTATAAAATTATAACTGAAGACAGTGAAAGGGAATTTTTTATATCATGATTAAATAGGATAAGATAATTTCAAAAAATGTATTTCAAATAGTGTTACAAATGAATACAATTGAAATCTCCTGAATATTTTGTTAAATATCTTAATAAATGTGACAGAACAAAGTAAACAGCTTTTCTTTTCGTTTCTTTCTGTATTTAAGTATCGTATTAACAATCAATCGGAAGATGTTGAGATTTAATAAAAACTTAAACAGAATAAATGAAATTACTAAGTTTTTTGTTCTCGTGGTATAAAATTTAAAATTCGTACTAAATTGATTAATTTGCTATCGCTACTGATTTTTTTTTTTTGTATGCGTCAAAAAAACTCTAGAGATCCTTTTGCAAATGTTTTAAATTATAGTAGAATATTTGCAGTTTTTTGCAGCATTAATAGAATGTCCTTGTACTGCATGATAAAATTAGCAACCAGCGTTATCCCAATATATAAAAATTGAATGTAAATCTAGCAATCTTTTCAGTAATATTATTAGCTATAATTTTCAAAGGAGTAAGATCAAGATAGTTTCCTTTTCTTTAGGTGAATAAAAATTAGATTTTATGTTTTAGGCTTGTTCATAATAATCATGGAAAAATGATTTTGCTATAACAAGGGCTTATCCATATAATTCACATTAAAACAAAACAATATAATCTAGATTTTTACCAATTAAAGTTATTTTGGAATTAGTAAATCCAAATTTATGTAATTCGAATAAACACAAAATAACTTTCGTTCAACGTGTCCAGCAGTTTCAAAAGTGATAAGCAATTATTTGTGTCTTCAAACTCTTAATATTTTATAACTTATTTAAATAAAAGTATTCATCTATCTAAAAATTTATTTTTTAGTTTGGTAGTTTAAAAAGAAAGATTTTAAAAAAACTTTTTTGAAGAATTTTTTTAAAAAAAATTAACTTGAAATACTGCCCCTTAAAATTTTTTTAAATGAAAATTGAAACAGCATATTGTTAATCAATTCCGTTTCCTTCTTTTAGGTTTTGTCCTATGAAATTTAAATTTATTTCAAATACAATGGGCCTTAGCAGGCTTTTTAATTATAATGTCCCATCTTTAAATTAAAAAATACCTGGCTTACGTTGTAAAAAATGTTTTAAAGATATTAAATATAGCCACCAACTGAAACAGTACGGTTATAGTGGGCGAGGGTCACCAGAATATTGAACCTTAAACCTACTAAGCCATAAAAAAGTTACTAAAAACAAGACCAGAGCTTGCATTCATTATAATTGCCACCAATACCGATAAAATTTTCGTGATTTCACTATAAATACACGCTTCTTACAAATGAAGCAGCCGTTTATTTTTAAATATCTCTGCTTACCGGAAAACTTGTCTTAAAAACGACGATTCAATTCATTGGTGTATGCAAATCAGTTATTTAATTTCAGAAAGTGTTTTTTAATCTTTATGTGAATGTAAATAAATAAAATCTCATACACGTTTATTCTTTGTTTGTGGCCTTCGGATATCGAACATATCCAGGAAGTGGATGAATAATCGTGTTTGGCAGATGTTTCTGTATACGAAAGTTGACTAGCCTGCTTTTTTAGAACTGTTTCGAGAATGTACTTTGATGCCAGAATTCATTCGCAGAAATTCCTCGAATATATTTTTTTTCCTTTTGACAAGCGTTTTTAAAGCGATAATGAGATAAGAATTAATACTAGTATATGTACAAAAAATTTATGCTAAGAAACAAGGCTTTAACGCATTGTAAATTTGTTTCTCCGCCTAATTATACAAGCAAAAAAAGAAAAAAAAAGCGTTTGAAAATTTACTTCTCAACTTACATTTATGTCATTTATTTTCCTAAAATCAATAAAAAGATTAATTTAAATAATTCCAGTACTTAAATAAGTCTAATAATAATATAATTTGTTAAGAAAAAATGCAAATGCAAGCTGGTAAAACAATAATTTTATGTAGTAAGGATCGGCAAAGTTCTGATCTTATAAAATCTCTCAAAATTGAAAAGGATTTCAGACTAGATTTCAGGTTTGTAGAAAATAAGTCAGAGTAGTGGGTTTGGCTTAAACAATGAGTTTCATATCGATTATAATTCAGGAAATGGTATTTCAATCGTTTATCTTCATAAACCAGTCTACTTGCAGAAAATTCAGTTATCTTTTGAAAAAATAAATTATCTAAACAAAACTATCATTACAAAATACTTAAAATAGGAAAAATAAACTTAACAATTGTAAACTTTCCCATGAAGTTTGAAATTAAAACATATATCTGAGAATCAGGAGTATGTAATAAGAAAATAACCTACTTTGAAAGCAGGAAGTGAAATATTTTTAAAAATAATGTTGAATTTATTGGAACAGCTTCTTTTAACCGAACGTGGTCTGCAGCTGAAAAATATCAAGTGGAATTGCCATATTTCTTATATTTCGCAATTGTTGCCTCTACATCAAAAAATAACTTCTATGATCTATGTATCATTGAAATTCTTAAGTTAGTGAAATAATAAGAAAAATAAGAATTTCTTTCAAAATTCTTTGTTTTGCATTTTTTAAAAATTAGTAAAGACTTTCGACATTATTAACCTGATTTCTTGAAGGTCGAAAACTGAATATGTCAGCAATCACGGAACAACGGGGATGTGCGAGTCTCTGAGGTTCAAATTTAAAATAAAAAAATAAATGCAAAAAAAAAAAACGAATCATTTGAGGTTATTTTTCAGATATTTCAGGTTTTCTGAAGATGAATACATAAAATAGTATGCATAGAAAATTAAATAAATACTAAATAATTCTTCCTTTTTGTTGGATTGGGAGATAAGTTCCAAGAAATAAAATTATTAAAAGGGTTTAAAGCAAGTTGCAAAGGATAAATAGTATTAAAATGAATTATGCAGATTAAGAAATTTTGTAAAATTTGACTGAAACAAAAATTTTATCTCTGAAAATTCAAGAGAATTTTCCCAGCGATATATGAAACGCTTTTCCCATTACAGTTTTGTCACCAATCAATGCCTTTTCTCCTAAAAATATGACAATTTTTATCAACAGATCGAGTCTTTCAATTATTTAACTTTAAGTATAAACTTGTTACTTTTATTTACTGAATTTCGTATTAAAATTTATTGAATTAACAGAAAACCACAAATATTATATTGTATTCTTTCGTGTTTATGTTGTATTTTTTATAATATCTCTTTTCTTCTTGTTTACAGCATACTAAATTCGTTAAATAACTGCTGTTAAGATGAAAAAGAAAAAAATCTAAAAAACTGAAAAAACAAAAGCGATCAATAAATAAAAACTTCTGGAGAGAAAGCAAGTAAATTTTACTATATTGTTCCACAGCATTAAAAACGCTTAGAGCTGTAAATCATGAGTTGAAATTGATAGCAGATACTGCATGTGATAAAGAATTGTCAAGGAATTATGTTTTCTCAGATGGGCTAATAACATTAAAAAATTCTTTTTTTTTATTTCTCCAAGCACTTTTTTTACCATATCTTAGTTATTATGAATTCTGATCATCAGTGTCTGCACAAAGTAAAAATATATTGCCCAGACCCCCAAACGGGGCTAATGACCCAATCACAATGACCTTCTTAGACTAGTATATTGCAATCATATTAAGACCTATTTGTGAGTGGAACATTCCATTTAGCTTCATTTCTGTATTCGCGGTGTAGCTGAACAGGTTCGTAAAAGCTTCCGGATGATCAAAAGAAAAAGCTTGCTTGATCTTCGAGGGTGAAAAGGGTTGACGACCCCTCATTCTGTTTCGGAACAGAATCTGATCATCAAATCTCAAAACATTTCTCTTGACGTGTGAATTCCTTCTCTAAAGCAAAAGCAGCATGAGTGGAATCTTAATGAGAAAAGTTGAATTTCATTTTTTTTTTCTTTATCTTATTTTTCATCTGAACGGTGAGAATTTCAATTCGAAAGTTACTTTCTGTCTCAGTTGTCTTCAATCTTTTTTTTTCCAGAAAATATTCCGCGAATTGATTTTTGCATAAATATTCAACATTCAAAAAGAAACGCGTAGCTGTGCCAACAGTTGACGAATGAATATTAAACTAGCTTCCGGAGAATATATTAAGTAATGAGTCAATATTGTTTCATTACAAATATACTCAATAAAAAAAGTATTTTATTTACTCAAAAAGATAATACGATATGCTGAAAAGGATTCATAAGATATTTCATTATCTAAACAATAGGATTTCCAGAAATGATTATTTAGCGATAAATTATTGCACCTGTCATGCTTATATGCATGTGATACTGCATTTAGATGACTCAAAACGGAACACATCGTTCAATTCGAAACAGTTGCTGCTTTATTTGTGGTAAATAATTCATTTCAGTATTATTACCAAATTTTTACATATTTTATTTGTTTAATGATAGAATAAATTAAAACAAAATAAGAGATGAGTATTTACAGAATGAAATTATTCACTGAAAATGAAAAAATAAAAAATTAAGCAAGAAGATAGACGGAAATCTGATTTCTCATAAAGGTACAAACAAATAAAGTGTGTCAAGACTATTTGTTTTATATTGCAGAGAGCTAACTGTTCCTCGTGAAGGTTTCTTTACTATTCTTGACCTAGAAATTTTCAATTGATGTTGGTAATCGTTAGATAAGAAAATAATCAAATATTGACATTTGACTTCATAAGCATATTGCAATTATTCTACATTCTTCACTTGTTAATGCCTTGATCCAGTTAAAAGTGAGATGGTTTTTAGATATTTGAATGAAGTTTTTGAAGTTAAGTTTATTATTACTTTTCTTTTGATAAAATGGTTTAGAATTTCATGTTTAATATATCTAAATTATATGCAAATATTTTTTCCTGCTTAATAAATAAACATTAAACTTAAAGTATAAATTAATTACACATATCATATACTTTACTATTATCGTATTAACTACATTTATTAATAAACATTTAACAATCTGATGCTAAGAAACGCCTACATAAAGTCGTATTAAAACCCTTTTCAAATATTTCGCATACTAAATGAATTCGTACTTAGATTTTGCTAAAATTAATATTTTAATACTATTAATTTATATTAGTCGAAAATTTTAATATAATAGCATTTCGGCAGAGCTGATATTATCAGGAATGATTAAGTTTTCGAAGACTTACAGTTGAATAAGTTAAAAGGATTTTATTTCTATTAAATTGAATATGCAAAGAATGAGGGGAAAAGCGAAATCATTTCATGCCATTAGAGTATTAGCTTTGATCTAAAACTTTTTAGATAATGGAGAGAAGATGTAAGGGAGATTTTGAAGATTATTATTTTTACTAGCACACAAAGAAAACACTGAAATAATGAAGCATGTTAATGAAAAGAATCTAGCACACTTTCTCACGAAATGTATCTTTTCCTCACTGAAGATTCGTTTACTTCCTCAATGAGAAAAAAACATATATCAACAAGATTATCTTTTTTTCACAACAGATAAAAAGGGCTTTAAACTACGATAAGTTATCACATCATTAAAAACTTACTACTAGAAAGAACTACTGGTTTTGCTTTATTCATTATCCTTTCAGTTCTTTTAGTCTTGCTTCTGAAACGATTTCAGCTGTTATATTAATTCAAAGAACTTCATTTCATTTACAGGAGCGCAGTTATAACAAAAGAAAGGTAGATGTACTTATTTAAAATCTCACTAAGCTCTTCTGTTGCCTAAATTACGAATTACTGTAGGCATATTTAAGGATCACGATCACCATGTCTTCAGTAAAGAGATACTTAACCTGCATATGAAATTGAGAAAGCTGAGTTTCCGACTCACTCCATGCGTAAGCTTTGTTTCGCAAGAAGTGTAAAAATCTGAAATATTTAGAAGTCACAGAATGGTAAAACAATTAATTTCTGAAAGCATTCATCCCATGCCGTCTTGTAAGGTGAGAAGTAGTTGCAGTTACTTGGTTAGGACTTTCTAATAAGGAAAATTCTCAATTCTTTAGTAATGAAACTATTGGCACATAAACGTGCTCTGTCACTTTCAAATTAATATACCAATTTTAAATCTTGGCTTAAAGTCTTGATGTTTTGCATATTTTACTAAGAGGCTTTCGCACTTTTATCAAGGGAATTAAAATATATTTCAGTTAGAAATAAAAAAATTCTAAAATCTTTTGATTTTATTCACAGGAAAATTGTTGTGAAACAATAATAAAAAACTTATTAAGATGTAACGTCTATTATGATGATATTTCATTGCTATTATTCATTTGAATTTCAAATAAAAATTAGAATTTCTTTTAAAAAAATGAAAAACTAACAAAAAATTGAGCAAACTCCTTTCTTTAAAAGAGCAGCAATGAAATAGTTCTGTAATTGATGAAGGATGAATACAAATGATCTCATAGGTAGTCTATAATTTTTATAAATCTACAATATTCTATTCAATTTGACAATGCATTACATATTTAAGTAAAATTAAAGTTTACTTTATGAAGGGTATATGTATATTTATAAGATATATATGTATATTTGTTTCTTCATTAGGAATCAGGAGAGAAGTTAAAACAAGTTGTAAAGTAGGATTCGATTCATCTTGTTATATTTGCAGTTATGTTCTTGCAGAATAAAAGAAAGAAAAATATATTGAAGTTCAATCATTATTTATTCCTCTCTACTGAATTTCATATAAAAATTTAATTTGAGATTTTATCTTGCACTTAACGCAGAGAAAACATGACAGAAAAAATATTTTGTATCGAAAAAGAATAAAATAACCTCTTGGAAATTGACAATAAAGTGCTAAATGAAAAAAAAAATTGAGGTAGAATTTAAAATAAAATTCAATCGAGTCAAGTATACATGGCTCTTTAATGTTGACAGAAAATTTTGTCAGAAAAAGGATATATATTATATATTTTTGCACTTAAGAACATTAAAATGATATGAATATTTTCTACATTCTTATATTACGTCTATCTAAAAGGGAAATGTGAAGAATGAATTGAAACCAGTGAAATGTGAATTGAGCAATTATTGAAAACTTGTTCATTAATTGCTCAATTTAATTTTCATAAAATAACAAAGATTTCTCTCTTTCTTTTGCATAGTTTATTTATTTTCTTTTGCTTTCAATTCATCGAGAAAGAAAGAGCCTGGTAAGCCAAGCTAATACGGATAATTCAAATTATTTTTATTTTTAACATGCAAGTAAGTATTCTTCAACAAAGAATGTCCTTTTTATTAATATATACTGATATAAGCTCTTGATTTAAATGCAAAAAAGGTCAATTATTTCCTTTGTCTAGTCCGATTATGGATCTTCTCAGATTATTACTGCATAATAAGAGTAAAGTGTATCAAATTGAATTTTGAACAGAGCTTTCTTTCTTTGAATGAATGGCCTAACAATCATTGTGAACTATATTATCATTCTAGTTTGAGATTCAGAAGTAATTTAAATGCAAATGACACAGATTAAATGCTGTGACTAAAAATCACAGCTCACGATGCAACAGATAATGCATTTTGACAGAAACGGTGAGATGTGGAGGTGTGATATTAATAATGCATGATATGTGAACTACAGCTCAAAAAATCAAATATACTTTTGGATACAATAAGTTTTGATTCTTGCAAAAAGAAATTAATAATAAGGTTGCGAAAAATATCCTTTATTGAAATTCAACCTAAATTGGTCTGATCTAAATGCTGGTTTGACCGCCAAGCTGAAGTGACATCAATAATTTAGCGCGCTGTGAACATCCATTGATATAACTCAAGTAAATAATCAATGGATATGAAATTGCCTACTGCAATACAACTGTCAGAATTCATTTTTAAAGTTAAAGTATCTTTTGATTAAATAGAGTCTCTGCTTTCTCTTTTATTTACTTTGAAAACAAAATTTAAGTTGTAAATATGTGATCGCTTTAAAAAGTTATGGGAAACTGAATTTAAAATTGTTCATTTCAAATGTGTCTTGAAATTGATTGCTATGTCACAATCAATAAATTTCAAATTCATTACTCTTTACAACCAAGTGACTTTACAAAGTAATAAATAAATTTGTATAAAAAGTCAAAAGAAAAAGAAATACATGTCATGAAAAAATTATAAATTTTCAACAAAGATTTTCATACACAGAATTAATGATTAACAAAGCAATATGAAATGTTTTTGAAATTGGATGAATTATTTTTCTTCATATTATTTTGGCTACAAAAAATTAGATCTAATCAGCCAAAACCTTTAAATAATAGAAATAGTTTATAAAATAATTTTTTCAGTCCTCTAAAAAATGAAATTTTGGTCGTACCATTTATTTTACATGATAAAAATCCATTGTAAACTAAAAACCGAAAGTTTATTAAGATTGAAAATTAATTAGTATTCTAAGATAATACGCTAAATTTTCTGTTATAAAAGTACAAAGTTCATGATTTGAGATTAAATTTAAAACTCTAATTTTCAATATTTTCAAACAATTTTATCTACTTTTTATAACCGACTGATTTTAAAAATCAAGAAATGTATACGACAAATAAAATTAACATTAGTACATAATTAATCTGACTGTAACTACTGTGTACAAATAGTTTTATCTCAATTACTTTACCTCACAAGAAACAAATATTTTGAGAAAAATTTCATTTAAATAAAGATGGTCATATATGTGTTTCAAAATTGACATAAGGAACTAATCGGCTACAGTGAGTATCAACAAATCAATTTTCTACAACCGTCTGTTGACCTTGATCCGAATAGAAAAGAAAACCATAGGAAGTTACACAAAAAATTAAGAAGAAAAAAAGGTGTCAAAGCAAACGCAAGACAACATCCCGTTTTCCTCTAAGTGGTTAGCCTAAGGCAAATAACAAATTTTAAGTACTACGACAACAATCCTAATCGATGTATTTTTGTAAGTATCTTCATAACAAGTTATCGACCATACGTAAAACGAGTCTAACTGCTCATTATTTAAATGATTGACCTTCAGCTGCTAATATTCCAATGAAAAAAGTCAACAGGATCAACTGGATATTCAAAGGGACACTGCTCTCATAGAAAAACGAAACATTCAGCATTCTTAGAGAAAAAAAAAATTAATTTGGACTAACTGTTTTCTAAGCAGACTTCTATCTGAATTTAAACAACCGGTAAAATATAAATTAGAGATGTTCATCACAGGGAATTTCAAATTAAATGATGCGTCGCTTAGTTGCTTGCGTTACTTAGTTGAAGTCCTAAATCTGAGTTTTATTTATTTTTACTGTTTGAATCTGCCATTTTCAAACATTAATCATGGATTGCATTACAAAATATGCACAACTCAAGCATTAATTATTATGACGTAGCACTTCGAGGAATAAATAAGATGGTTAAGAAACTTCGCATTCAATAAAAATTCATAAGATTCCTATAGCAGCAATATGTCATAGAGATAGATAGAAATTAATTTACCAAAATTCAGAGCAAAAAAAAAAATGCACAGAGAGTGAATCTTGAAATGAAATCTAGTTTATCTGAAGTAAATAAACAAAAAAACTCAGTTTTTTTTACCAACTAAATCGTGAAATATTTTCTTCTATGATACAATGAATACAAAAGACAAAATACTCCAACGTTTCGATTAATTTTTGATTTTTTTTTAATTTCAAAGTATTTTTATAAGGGATTTAAAAAACATAAAATTTTTTCATTAAAAAAAAATCTGTTCCATTATCGCTTTTTTTGAAAATAAATCCCGTTTTAAAGAGTACACTTAGTTGGCACATTCTTTGACCTATTTAGAACCATGACATTTTTCTCGTTTTTTTTTTTCTGATGACAGCATAGATAGGTAGACCCTGTCCCCAAACTGTAAACTAAGAAAAAATCTACTTCCTCACAGCCTTTGACCTCAGAAATCTTTTAGCGAGGAAGGAAGCACTTGATCAAGATGCAATCTTGTCCCAGAACTGACGCATTTTTCTGTCACCAATGCATCAAAACTTGGACTCGTTTTGTGTATTGGAAAAGCAGTTGAATGACCTCCACGTGTCCGACCCTGTTGTGTCTTTATATCGTTGCACGTGCTTTAAGAATTCTAGATTCAGGAAACCTATCCTTGCGCCCTTCCGAATATTTTCTTCTCCAGAGTTGGATTAATTTAGGCTCGCGTGTGACCTTCCAGAAGTAGCACTGTCCCCGCAAATACGATAATCAGGTTCTCAAATGACTTTTTAATGATGGGAGTTTTTAGAATGTGGCACTTTCAAGGAATTTGCTCAGTAATGATGTTTATGTCGGGCGTATAAACAAATTTCACAGTCACGAAGAAGTAATAGTTAATGCCTAGTTGGGACGGATGATATCTTTTGACTGATTTTGTTGATGAACACTCTCGTCCTAAATGCTTTTCTTTTCAGATTATCTTGATCATTGAACATTCAAATGCTCATTCAAATACTCCTTAGATCTTCAGAATGCATTCATTTTATTTTATTCTGTTTTACCTTTCAATCTTTATTACGTATTTTCAAATGGCACTACTTGTTTTTAATAGACGTATCACCATGAAATGAAATATCACTTCTCAAGTTTCGAATATTTTATTATTATTATTTATTATTTATATTATTTTCAGTGACACAACTATAAATTAAAAACTATATTATTTTTTTAGAATACTTGCAGAAATACTCCAAGGAATGTTTTTTTTTTTAGAAATAATGTAATACATATATATTCTTTCGTTTTTGATTCATTCTCAAGATATGAAATAATATATTTAAAAAAAGATAGAACTGTCTAGAAAAATATGTTTGATGAAATAATAGAGAACTTTTCTTTTTCATTTAAATATGTTCGTTTATAAATTTTGAAAAGGCAGTACAGCTTCAGCATCATAAAATAATAGCTGAACATCTTACAAAATTTTGTAATCCTCTAAACTATTTCTAGACAAAAAAATTATTATTTTTTACTTTGTATATAAATAAAAAATAAGAGGCACTGAGAGTAATCTAATATTTCACCGTTTTCAGATTTCATATTTCTCTACTCAGCAATGCATATTATTTATAGGTTTAGACATAATATTTTAAGCAGCAAAACTCAAAAAGTGAAATAGGAAGACTATAAGTAAAGAAATAACTAAATGGTTGATTCTAAAATTAATAAATAAATCTTACTAAAATTAAAAAATAAAATAAAAATGACAATGAGATCAAGAGATTTTCGAGGTCTTATTTTCGTCATAGGTTTTCTTAAATATAGGTTTATTATTTATTGGTCATAAGTTTATTAGGAAACTATTTTTGAAATTGGGAAATAGTTTCGAAATAGTTTTAATAATATAATTCTTCATTAGGAAGCTATTTCTGATTTTTTATTAGTCAAGACAATATTTTTAAAGAACATTAAATTACAGTAAAGAAACTGTGAGGTTCTTGTTTATTACTGTAAAGTTTTAAAGAAATTTAATTTGCCACAGTCTTCAAAAAACATTCTAAATTTAATTTCTTTTCTAATACATTCCGTAATGGATTAGAAAAACTTAAGATATAATTTGTTGCTTCAATGAAGATTGTTAAAAACACTTATGTGAAGTAAATCTGTCAGAAGATCTTAGAATTCAAAGTCCTTGAAATTCTTTGAGATTTTAATCTTGTGGTTGCTCTTTTCAAGTCCTAAACTTACTCCTGGACATTACCCCCCCCCCTCCAAAAAATGATGTAAAATTTATAATATTGTATCGACAGCATAGCGAAGAATTTAAAAATTATTTTATAAACTCATGTCATGAGATGAAGATTTAATATAAAAATTGAATTTTTAAATGTACATAATAAGGAGAAGCGAGCACATTTTTAATCTGGAATAGCAGACATTAAAAGAGAATCAATGTGTGTAAAACTCTGATTAATGATTTCTTAAACCTAATGCTTATATATATAAGATAATGTCAAAAACACAATGAATAAAAGGCACCAAATGTCTAAACAATAGATTATATCAAATAGATATGCCCTGGATAAAGATTGATTCAAAACGGGGCACACATAAATCATTCCATCATACCTATGGAACAGAATGAAATTCATAAAACACAGAAAGAACAATGCATTATATTTCTCTAACAAGAGTCACATTTTTTTATAACATCATCTCAAAATAAGCGGAATGTTTTCTGTTTACTTCCGCAGTCACCTAACCAATAAAATATTCATTGAACTCAAAACTTGAAAGCATTAGAATTATTTGAGACAAGTTACTTAAGAACCTTTAAATGATTTATTGCTCAGGTTTCTTGCCCTACTTCAACGATTTCTCAAGATGTTTGAAGGAATGAGTGTTTCAAATAAAAAAAGACAAAAGATAACCTAAAATGATCTCAAAAAGTTATTTTTATCACTTGCAAGAGAAATGATACTTCCTGGCGTAATATATTGCTTGTACAATTTGGCACACATACTGAGAGAGCCTTAAAAATCTGATGGTTTTCAGAATCGACCATACAAAGAGTAATTTTTCCGATTCGTTTTTGACCACTTATTCTTTAATTTTATTTTGCAGTTATAGCTCTTTTATGTCATTTATGACTAATAAAAGAGAAATTCGTTCTAATATTCTGCTTATGATTATTTGTAAAAAATGCTGAATTTTTGGATTCTTTTTGAATTTTATTTCGTAGTTCCTTCCTGAATATGAAACATACATCATTCTAAGCTTTAAATTTTGGCACAGCATAGTATAAAAAACAAATAGATCTTAACAGAAATTTTTCCAAGCTGACTGAAAATCATCAGCATATATTCATAACAACACAATTGTTTTTTATATGTCTGTAAAAGATTATTAATCTCCAAACCGCCTTCTCCAAAGAACAGCAAATAAAAAGCTTGGTTTCATTCTACAAATTTTTAATATGATTCATCTGTTTGTAGTTATTCACAAAACGTTGACGCTGTTTACGATTGAATCAGACACAATAAATCCGAGAGTAACATTTGAGTACGATTACGCTAGTATTCAAGCACACTTTTTCCCAGAATCCTGTTTTCGCGGTTTTTCTAAGGGTGATTTCATTTTCACCGCAGAGGATAATAAATGTTTCCCTTATTCGTTTTGTCAAAGTTTTCAATTGACATAATTTGTCACTTCATTGGGGAAAATTTTTCTTATTTCATGTTGTAATCATAGAAATTAGATTTTTTTTTGCGTTTCTTTACTTAGTATTTCTTGCCCAAAGTATTCCTAATCATGCGCTACACTTATTTTCCATGACTGAATTTCTTTCAAAAAAGCATTGAGATTATAATGCTTTTGATGGGATCAATAGTATTTACAGCTTTTGTCTTAGGAAAAACATTTGAAACTATGAATTATTTTGAATATATATATATTTTGCTTTATAAAATAATAAACGTACTTTTGTCAAAATAATTCAAAACTGGATATAGTTCAAGTTTTCTCAGAGCACAAAAGAAAAAAAAAACAATCTTTTAAAAATTATTTTTTTAAGTATCGTTTTTTAAAAAATATTTCATGTCAAAAATATTTAAAAGTCATGAGAAAGGATTAGATAAATCAAATTTTACAGTTTAACTACCTACTAAAACATATTTAATTAATAACAAAAATCTTTTATCTTATGAAAACGCAAAGATTTTTACTAATATATCTACGAATTACTGCATTTAAATAAGAAAGAAGAGACCCTTTTGTGCCCCTCCAGCAAATTCTTCAAACATTTTCAATCAGAATAGGCTTGTTAAATAGTTTTTGTATTAAATTAATATTATGTTGTTATATCTTTTAAACGAACATTACACAACACATTATGTATTTAGATTTAAGTACAAAATGAATGTATCATAACAGTTTGTAGATTTCTTTGATAGCATAATTAATTCCTAATTTACCAAGAGTAATAACATAAAAACTAATTTAATTCATTCTTATTTACTTTTAATAAATATATAATATACAATAAATAAATAATTTAGAATGGTTAAAATATTTCTTTGGTGTACAGGTCAATTTTTAAGACTAATATTAATCTGCCATGTCCCTTTATTAAATATTCTGATATATATATCTGAGGGCAAATATTTTTCAGAAAACAAAATATTTACTGATAATACGAATTAATTAATTTTCTCATTTTACGAATTCCTATCATACCTTTAGCAGGTGAATTTGGTTAAAAAGAACTCACGCTTTTCATTTCTCCAAAGTAAAAGATGGGTCTCTGCACCATTTCACTTCCGTAATTATCTTCGAGAAGAATCCTGGATTGTATCTCTCTACCGGCCACAATGACGGCCAACGTGAGTCCAAAAGTGATGAGTCCGATCATGATGAGGTCTGCAGTCACTCTGAGCGACTTCCCGACTCGACGGAAGAGAAAACTTGCGAGGGCTCGCAAGCTGATTGGTAGGCAAGTTCAAAGGACACAGCCGCGGGCCGCAACAATAAGAAATTTTAGCATCAGATTTTTTTTTTTTTTTTTTTTGCCATGACTGTCTATTTAGCAAATTATTATGACTCACGTGAATCTTTATTTACAGTTCAATGCCCTAATCAACTACTTAAGTTTTTAAATGAAAGGGCATTCTTTGAAAACTTTTCATTCGTTCAATTATTTTAGTTTATGTTTTTATTTAAATCATACTTTAATTTTTTTTTAATTCTGAAATTATTTAAAATTTCTTGAAATAATTTGAAGTATGTAATGAATAATCAAGAATTTGCCGTTCGTTTGATTATTAAAATTTTTTAGAAAGGACAATGGAAGAAACAGTTTCTGAGACATTCATTTCGATTATTATTACTTCAATTAATTTCGTTTTTATTATTATTTAAATTAATATTTGTAAAATAAAACTTTGAGTTTTTGTTTTTTAACTCTGAAAATAGTTACTAAATATTTGATAGCTGATTAAAAGCAAGTAATATAATTTTTTTAAATTCATTTCCTACTTTGGCCAGCAATTTTTTTAATTTTTAGTTACTTTTTATTAAATAACTTTCAAGAAATTATTGGTTTTCTGCAAAAAGTGAACTCACATTCTTCACTTTCACGTGAAAAAAACTGAAATCTTTGCATTTTACCGATTGAGCTATTGCTTGCTGGCATCAATTTTCATTCCTAACTGCTAAAACTCTATTTATAGCATTAAAAGTTAGTTAGATTTTAATTAATGAATTATTGTAAACTAACAGTAGCAATTGAATGATTGCATTTGAATAAAAATTTCAACAAACATCACGAAATATATAAGTTTGATTATAAACGAATGTACTACTTAACTGAAGAAAATATTTTTTCAATCTCTTTAACATGAATTTATAATATTGAAAATTCGAATAATCTATTTTCTAAACGGGGGAAGCTATTTATTATTTTTATCATGTTATTCTGCAAAATTTCTTTCTGACATTTTAGGAATGATTTTTATTCGAAATTTTTATTAAAAATGTTCGTGTAAATACTTATATTCTTCAAGGATGGACAATTTTTATTCGTTATGCTATTATTCTCGCAATTCCTCAATATAAAGCTTGAATTATTCATCAAAATGAATTTGGTAATTTCTACAAGATTTAATGCTGAAATTTCAAATTTATATTTTGCTTTTAAAACCCATAATTACTGGGTATAAATTCATGAAATTAACACATAATCGTGTCTGGCAAGCTTTTCTTTATAAAACAGAGAAACATACCATTTCGTTGAAGGTACAACAGTAAGGATTGCAAAGGGAAATTCCAAACCAGTGTAAATGAAATTCAAGTTAAAAGCTATTGACTTTTAAGAAATAGACATTATTATTACAAATTGTGTTTTTTTATTTATTTATTTATTTATTTATTTTTTTTTGTAAAACCTGTTATTTCTCATTATTTTTCAATTCCATATAGTTTGGTAAGTCCTTTTAGTTTTGGAAATTCTATTCTCCATACTTTGTTATTTTAATGGTCCCATTTAATCAGTAAGTTTTATGTAGTTTGGTCTAAACCTTTGGAATGTGATTTCATTATGAGCATAACTTATGATTAATTCTCAGAAACCTATAGTGCATCATATAATTTGAGATATTTTAATATATTTTTTAATTAATTTCAATTAAATAATAATTTCTTATTTAAAAATTTTACTTTAAATAATTTAATTTACAAAATGTATCAGGACCAACTTAACATGCTTACTTTTTTAAATGTTGAAATATAATACATGTAGTTATAATAATATATTTAGTACAAAGAAAATGATGAGCTGAATCTTTATGCGATATTTGTAGACTACAAATCAGTTTTTGAGATAGAATTGTGCGATAAAAAATTATAAAAACATAATACCATTTAAAGACTTTAGCCCAAGATGTACAATGTGCTTTATTCTTTATGAAAAGCATCATTAGCTACAAAACAAACAAACGTATCAAAATTCATTATATCATTCGATTAATTCCTCAAAAGCTGGCCTTTGCATCTTAACGAAAAAATTTTAACTTAATTTTTCAATTATTTGAATTTTTCATTCCAAAGTTATTATTGGAAAAGAAAAACGCATGT
>JAPMOQ010023642.1:6758151-6897500 GCA_026543055.1 Argiope trifasciata
CAAAATAGTAAAAGGAACTCATAACTTTTAAATTCAAAACTGCAGTAAAGATTTCTTTTCTTGTTTAACTATTTTAAGAAATATTACATTATCAATAAAAAGACCTCATAAATAAAGTAATAAAAACTATAATTATAATGTTTTTAAAAATTTGAAAATAATATTTTTAATAAATAACTAAAAAAGTTCAATAAATGACACTATACATAAATTTGAATGTAATAATTATTTAATAAAACTTCAAAATTAACAATGACATTGCCATTTTCTATATTCAAGCTTTCTTTAAAAAATTAAGAATTAATTAATTTGTTTAGTAAATAAGACACTGTACAGTTAGAGACTGAATTAAAGCTTTAAAAATTATTCACTTTTAATCAATGAAGACAAGTGACACAAATTTATTTAATAATCAAAAACAATTTTTGAAAATTTTAATTTTAATTTCGATTTTTAAAATACGTCTCTTAATGTGGGATGATATTCTAAAATCATGTTTAAGGAAATTGAAAAAGGTAGAATAAGAATTCAAATTAAAATCTATCGAATTAATTGAAATCCACTGTATTAAGATGCGTTTAACAAATTGTGATCAACAAATGAAGGCAGTAATACCTTGCTTCAAGGTAGTTTGTTTGAAGATTTTATTCTAAAGACCAATTAAGTACATAAACATATGTTTAAATAAAATGTTTGTCATTTGATTACTGCTAAATTACTTAAGATAACTAAAAATTATCTCAATATGATTACTGTTATACTCTTTGAGATAATTAAAAAATATCTCGATAATCTTTTAAAATAAGCTTATTCACATTTCCAGTAGACAATTCTTTGCAGTAATTATTATTTTAACATTTCGTTTTTCTTTGAAATGTATCGTTGCATGCGATGTTTTCTTTGTTAATGGTTCATTAAATCTATTTGCCTTTTTGCCATGAAAAAAGTAAAGAAGGAAAGTGCTTTTGAGAAGCGAGAGGCATTTGAACTTCATTTCCGCGAAAGAATGTTGCAATAGACTGGTATAAATATATGAGAAGCAGAAAAAAGAGAATATAATGTAAAAATTTTGTCAAGAGGTTTTATCTCTCCGGAATATTGTAAGATTTCTAAAAAATTATTTTAATTTTATAAATTGTGATAGGAAATCCGGTAATAAGGTAGGAAGTAAAAATAAGAATTTAAATGCTTATCAATTTGATAAAACTGATTGTAAATAAATGTCATTTCGTTATATAAACACATTTAGTTTCTGCCTATTACTTAAAATTTCGTGTAAAATAGATTATTTTTCGATTAGAAAGTAAAAAATTAGGAATTTATTAAGAATAACTCTTTTATAAATCTTTCGCAACAAAAATAACTTTAGCTCGGAATAACATAACTAAAATGATGGAAGTTAAAAAATATATCGATTTTATTTATTATGAAATTTAATCTAGATAAAGTGATGCCTATGCCATTAAAAAGTGAAATTAAAGTGATGCCTACGCCATTAAAAAGGGAAATTAAAGTGATGTCTATGCCATTAATGAGACAGTGGACTTTGAAATAAGTAAAGGGCCGCGGTGGCCAGGTGGTAAGGTCTCGGCTTCGGAACTGGAGGGTTTCAGGTTCGAGACTCCATTCCACCGAAGATCCGCCGTTTGAGGGGATCTCTTGCCCGTTAAATCTGTCAGGCCAAACATCCTCTCGCTGGTGTGGTGTGGAGAGGAGGGTGCCACTTCAGGAGTCGTCCTCGTCATCTGACCGTGGTTCAAAATTACGAGGTCAGTCCCAAAATAGTCCTCGTGTTGCTTTAAATGGGACGTTAATATAACTAAATTGAAATAAGTAAAAATGAACGAGCACGTGCATTGTTATCTTTCATCCTTTGTATTAAATTAAAATAGTGTTATATGTTTATATTAAATTAAAATAGAGTTATAAAATATATTGCTCAGTAAAATAAATATTTGAGCGTTGAAAAGGAAAATAAGTATATCTTAATAACTTTTCTCAAAATGATATTGCAATAAGATTTAAACATCTTTGAAATATCCCAGGTGTATTAATTTTTGAAGAAATTAAATGAGATTGATAATAAATATTGTATTTTATGTTCCGCGTTTTTCTAGTTAATTAAAAGTCGATTTTATATCAGGAAAGCATAGAATTCCTATGAAAATTCAGTATGTGAGCATAAAAATTTTTCTAAAAAATTAGTATTTAATTTGAGTTATAAAATAATGCTTGGTTCTGTTTTATTTTTTAAAAATTTACAAAGAGTAATGAGAAAAAATAATTAAAAAAATTAAAAGTTATGCCGCCTGGAATATTTTCAAATTTTAAATACTATACATCTTTAAATTTTTTAAAAAGCAACATATTTCGTTTTTAAATGTTTTTTAAAGAAATTTAATATATTTATATTTTAATAGGTATGCATGAAAAAAGTTCAAAATCTTAAATGAATCATTTCCAAAAGTTTCAAATATAGTCCTCTGTTTCCTTAATGTGAATATTTTCAATTTCACTTCTAATCATATTATAGATTTTTTTCCAATTACGCTTCAAATTTTACTATTACTAAATAGTTAGAATTTTTACGAAGTGTGTTCAGCCAATTAACTCAGTCATTCCAGTTTATTAACAGCTCAAAATGTCTTCAAATCTTATCTCAAATTAACATTCTGAATGGTGATGTTCTTTTTACCTGACTTACGACTCATCCTTTGTATATAATTTAAACATATGTTGGAATATTCGAAAACTAGTTCTGTATTATTACAACAAATGGTAAAACAGCTTTATAATTACAATGGTAGTGACCTGCAACTGTGATAAGGCAGTGTGTCCAGTGACTTTGCTCGTTTATTATGAAGAGTTATTCAGTTCATCATGAGTACATCAGCAGAAGATGATTTAAGTAATCTCAGACAACAATGCATGCGTGATCACTAAACGCCACAAAGTGTTAATGCAGTATGCCATTTGAATCCTTACAGAATGCTTAAATGTTTTTTTTTTCTTTTTTAATGTAATGAATTCCTAAATTTTCATTTCAATCTTTGGCTATCATTGTTTTTGTCAATATTTATTTCAGTAGGTACACTATTTTCATGATTCAATGCTTCAAGCTACTAATAAGTTATATGCAATTTTTAGTTGAAATATTATCTTATGAACAATTGAGCTTAGTAGCACAGTATTACTATATCTTGATTAATACCATGTATTTACTCATCGGTTTGTCATGATTTTGGGCAGTCGGGATAGTGACTTATCAGAATTTCATCTATTGATTTTTCGACTAGTCGAAATTACTATCCAAATCTGGTTTCTCTTTTTATTTCGAGGCTTATGGAAACATGACTACAGATTTGCTTATAAAATCATTGTTGTTTGTAAGAAAGACAGTGAAGCAAAAATGAAATAAAATTTAATTTTTGTATAAGCATCATGGAAATGAAAATCGAAATTTGGTGGTGTATCAAACTTTAGGCAATTAGCTTTGTGAACTGTATCAGCCAACTGTCGATTAAGATTGCTCATCCGACAAAAAATACTTGCTGCACTACCTCGTCAATGTACTTTGTGATGTCTAGTGTCAATTGACATTAGCAAAGAATCTTAGGAATTATTAGGATATTTTGACGATCAGATGTCTGTTGCTGTTTGTGATTACATAAATCATAATTTCCTACTGATGATGAAATCGACATTTCCTAATGCTAACAGCATGTCTTCACGATCGCAGTACTCTTTTTTAGTTTTCAATGCCTATGGAGATTTATACCGAAAGAGTATAAATCTGGCATAAACCGGTAGGTACACAATAGTAGAAATATAAAATATTAACAACTTAATATAATTAAGGAATGCTACCTGGTTATAACTTCAGGTAATGATAAGATAGTATGTTAGGCTATATCAAAAATTCCGATAGGATGTTTGAAGTTTATTAATTTGTCATACATAATATATTATCAAAACAATATTTAATTCAACCAAATTAAGCATTTTGAATTTAGATTATGTTAGCACTAATTCAGCAATGACGGCATTTTTCCATTCACATTTAAGGCTTGGTGGAATTTCCGTAGTTCAGAATATATCCGCATACCTAAGAGACTCGAATGAATTTATTTTTAAATAAATGGATGCGCTCACCTAATTTGAGTAAATGCATGAGCTGTACATATTATAGAATGAATAGATGCTATAAATATGGTACTTATTGTTAAATGAAATATTAGATGGATCTAAACGATATTTTTTTCTATTCAAGTACATAAAATCACTTGTTACGGATTCAATGATTTGAAAGAAAATAAATAAAAAATCGGTGCACAAAGCAGGACATTTTTGAAAAAGTGCTTGAAGCATGAATTATTAAGACGAAGGAAACCTTTACAAGATGGCCTCTTAGAAGACAAAAACAGCATTTTTACAAACATTTTTATGTTGGTGTTTGTTTTTAGCAGCATGCTGATAACTGTGTTTTATATTACTCTGATATTTAGTTTTTACTCTCATTCTTAATGGGATGTCGATTCGGTTAAAATACTTAGCTCCCAATAGAAATTAGAGTAATTTTCTATATATTCTTTCAATTATGTGAGTACATTTAAATATATTTGTCACTTTATCTCAGAAGCCGTTTTTACTGTAAGGAGACGAAACGCCTTCTTAGTGTCTTTATTTGAGAAACTGTCAAGATTCTTCCGCCCGTTGAAGAGTCAGTCAACGCCCAATGTTCAAGTAATCAGTGAAGGATGTGAAAACAAAGCAAATCGTGTTAGATTGCATGAATACTTTCGAAGAACAAACAGGAGCCTTGACGCTGTAAAGACATGGGAGGCTTCTCTTAAAAGAAATTCGTTCTGGAATTGATGTTCGGACACCTGGCTACTTAACAATTCAGGACGATCTTATTTTAAATTGTTTCAACAAAAGGAAATGTGTGTTTTCAGCGAAACAGCATGAAAATTCATTTTGTGTGTTCGGTTAAGTTAATAAAGGAAACAGTTGTTATGAAAAACAAGATATAATGGAGATAACTTGGTTTACAAAAAAATTACGAAGTTTGTATGTGTGAGAGAGCGTGAGAGAGAGATGAAGTTCTACAAACAATTCTTAATATTTAAAAATTTTTAAAATTAAATATTTATCTTTCGGTTGTATTAGTTTTTGAAATTATTACCGATTAAAAAATAAGACCCCATTTGAGAGTGAAAATAGTCTGGCAATTCCAAGTCTACATCTGTCGCTAAAAGCAATGCATACTAGCAAAGAACCAGGAAAAGAAAAAAGTGATAGGAAAAAAACTCAGTTCACACAGTCGTTCTAATGAGCATGCATTTTTTTTACCTCAACGATTGTCGCAATTATTGTTAATATAATTGTCAGTTCATCATAATTAAAAAATAGAAAGTTTGTGTAAAAGTTTTTGTGACAGCAAAATTATAATGCAGGGATCAGTTGGTCTTCGAATCATACTTTCAAAACCCTTGCTCTAAAGAATAGAAAACCTTTTTGTATGAGAATTCTGCTGCTTTATGTTTAATACGACCAAAATAGGATTTTATTTCCTTATCATCTTTCCAAATAGGAGAACTCTGCTGAAATACTTTCACTTCACTTAATTTATTTCATGATTGCAAAGCTGGAATTTTATAATCGATTTCCCACTCGTTTTAAGAGTTGCTAAAAATGAAATCCTTTACACTATTTTTACTATTTTACGAATTTTATTATCAATTAAATATCATTTCAATGAAAGTTTTGTTTTTGAAATGTGGTTCTATCTGGCATTCAGTTTAAGAAAAAAAAAATCTCAAGTTTAAAAGGCGGAAAACGATTCAGATAAGAAAATTCCTTAGAATTATTTCTTTAATAGATTCCTTTTCTGTAGTAAATAAGCTGTCTAAATAAACTTTTATAACTACATTTCAGAATAATCTGAATATAATTCATGAGGTATTCAGTTGAAGCAACATTCCATGTCATTCAAATGTTCCAGGAATCAGAATGTCAACAATTTTATGTTAGCTTTTGAGTTTAAGGCGCATCTTGATTAAATTAAATTAGCATCTTGAGGACTGAATCACGATATCTTGATTCGGCTCTCTATGAAATTAATTTTTAATAAAAAATGTATAAAAATTCAGTTTCATATATCAATTTTTTAAAATTCCTTTTAAATTTAATCATCAATTTGTGAAACGAAACACATTCATTTTAGTTTTTTAAAAAAACCTATACCCTGATTAAAATAAATTAATAATAATTTTTTAAAATTCCTTTTAAATTTAATCATCAATTTGTGAAGCGAAAAACATTTATTTTGGTTTAAAAAAAAACGATTGCCTGGTTAAAATAAAATATTCATATGTGAGTTTTTCTTTTCCTTTTTTTTAAATCCTATTAAATTGTTCACCGCTTACCAAGTGTTTCTTAGTACTTTTAACCTAAAAAAAAAGAACCTAATTATAGGTATTATATACATAATTAAAAGGAAATTTATGACACATTTATAATATGCAATAACTGCATCAAAGGATTTCCTTTGTAATGTCTTATTATCAGGAAATTCAAGCATTTTCTTGATTATATTAAAGGGCAAGAATGTTGGTGAAAGTAAAAATGAAAATTTAAAAACGTAAATCTCTGTCTGTGCGAAATAATAGGTTTTCCTTCACACATCTACCGATATTTCCAGAAGTGGAGGCTGTATTAATAGAATTGGCATCAATCTATCCATGTCAAGAAATGATTGCAATAATAAACCCAGCTTTTTTGCTGTGAACAAATGATATCTTGCTTCGTTAGAGGTAACTGAGTTATCCAAGTAATTATTGAGGGCATTTTTAGCAGGTAATCAAGTCTGGAAAAACACTTGTAATCATCCTTGTTGCATAAGTCAGTTTTGTTCTTGAAAATATTTGCTCATTGTAAGGTTTTGACAGATCATATTCAACTCGCAACATTTGCTTTTGTTATTAAACAGGTAATAGCCATATCTTTGCATTATTAAAGAGTTAGACAGTCTGTGTAAAATGTTTTCACTTGATATAACATTTTTAAAGAGACAAATCGTGACACTGACTTAAATTTATGACGATATTTCTACTTGGTATTTACGTCTAGAAAAAAAAATTGCAATCATTCTTACTGCCCATAATTGTTTTACTATAAAAAAGTATAAACGCACAGTAGATTTTTGCAAATTATTATTAATTCCTCTTCCTTCCATTGTAAATGCATCTTGAAAGGTTTCATAACGTATTTTCCTGATAAGATTTATAATGCTAAAACAATTATACCAAGACGTATATTAATTTTTATGAATTTTAAATAACTTAAAAAATCTTATGGTAACTCTGGTTATCCTCTCAAATTTTGACATGGATCCGCTACATAGCTCAGTGAATGTGAAAAACTGTATCTCATGACTTATAAAATATCAGGTGGATTCTTCTATCCAACATACTGCCAGCCTATCTTTCCGAAGACATGGAAAGTCAAGCGATTGAAGTAATAAGCATATTTAAAATACCCACTGTTGTTTCTAATTCGTTGAGAATCTCAGTTACAAAATTAACACGTCTGGAACAATCATCTGTTCCTAGGTTCTTCTAAGTCTTCCAAAATACCTGGAACAATCAACGACGAATGAGGTACACATTTACATCTGGCTAGAATTGCTTCTTCTTGGAAGGTCACCAACACTACAAGTTTCTTATCTTTTCTTTTTCATATATATCTTTTTGCTTTTTGTTCTTGAAATTTTGAGGATTACATTTTTAACAAAAGTTGGATTCATGCTGAGAAAAACGATCCATTTAGTTTCATGAAACCACAATCTCTCCCTTCCTTCATTCATATAATTTGAAAATAACTTTAGATTCACCATTATGGCTCACATTTATGGATTAGTTGTCTTATCTTTTCGGCGATAAAACAAATGTAAGAACAGCACTAAGCAATGTTAAAAAAATTTTAATTGAAATTAATCATTTATTTAATGCTAACATTTTATAGCTGAGAAAAATGTTAGCTTACACTAAATTAGAGTTAACTTACGGCTTCCTAGATGTCAGATTCACATAGACATTTGACTTAACCCCTAACAAAGATTATGTGGTATGTGAGACCACTAGTGATGAACTTTCGGTCATCCCTGTTCTATTTTTAGCTCACTTGAAATGGTTGGTCCTGTAGCTTCCTGTGTTGTGACCTTCAATACTCGTGTACTTTTTTACCGGTTTCAGCGGATGCTTTTTAAAATAATTCAGTTATTTCTTTGAGCGTGGTCTTTGAGACCACTGCTCCCTCTTATTGTCCTAGTGATAAACAAGGCTTAACAGGTGACACTAAAACTTAGGCATCGATATATCATTAAATTAACTTATCCTATTATGAAGTAATGTTCAGACACCTTTAAATGAAGCAGAAAGTAATTTTAGTGATAAGGATAATTGGGCGGAAGAGTTTTTGGATGAAAGTTCGCATTCGACTGATTCTGATATGTATGTTCAAACATAATATACCAAGAGAAATATATACAAAATTTAAAGATTGACTTTTATATTAATTCTTAATCTGCATGTTTAAAATGCCACAGGAAACCGTACTATGGAAGTCACACAAACCGATAAAAAAGGGCCAAATTTATTCATTGTCAATTTTTTTAATTTTTCATATAATTGTTGAATTTTACCTTTTATTGTTTTCTATATACTTTTATATACTGGAAAAATAAATATGATTAAAAAAGTACAAAGTAATATATTTTTTCAAGAATATTATTTTTTGTAACATTCAATTTGAGAAGAAAATATACTTTCGAAGGTTTTTACTTTTTTCATTGATAATATTTTGAAAAATTTCTGAAACATATCTATGTATCAAGAAAAATATCTGCAAAATACGTTGGCATTTTTTCATGCTAATTCATACATTTGAAAATTTAATTTCAGTGCATATGAAATGCTGTATCGTAGACCGCAACTTCTCAGTTAAGGGCTAAGTTTGTGAGATGTGGGACGTGATATATGGTTTATGAATTTCAAGTTCTTGTTTCTAAAATGTTAAATAGCCTGAAAACATTTACTCAGGTAAAATTACAATTTGTTCGAATATATTTATATTCGAGTGGCAGATAGTATTTTGTTGAGGATAAAAGAACTAATATGACTTTACGAGTTGAACGTTTTGGGTATCTTTTATCGATATATATCTAATTCTATGAAACTTAGAATGAAAAAGGAAATTTCAAATATAGTTTCTGTATATCCTTTTAATCAAAATAATATTCAAAAAATCGAATCAAAATATTCAATTTTTTTGCTCTATTTTTGCTGAATATCTGATTTCAAAAAAAAAAAAATGAGGTGAACAATCTAGTAGTACTACTCCTGGAGAATTTTAGAGAATTTGATTTCTCTTCAGATACAAAAAAAAAAGTTATGACAAAAATTTGAGGTGACATCATTTGCATTGTCAGTTTTATAATACAGAATTTTCAACAAAAGCTTCAGATGAACGATTCATACTGCGAAAATCGATCCATTTAGTTTCATGAAACCACAATCTCTCCCTTCCTTCATTCATATAATTTGAAAATAACTTTTGATTCACCGTTATGGCTTACGTTTATAGATTAGTTGTCTTATCTTTTTGGCGATAAAAAATGTAAGAATAGCACTAAGCAATGTTAAAATTTTTAAAATTGAAATCAGAGACAGAGACTTTTGATCAGAGGCAATAAAATAGGAATTTCATTAAGAAATAAATCTTAGATTTTGTATTATTGTCCAAGGTAAATTAAATTCACAGAGAAATACGACTTTGATACTGATACAATGATGAAGAAATGAGGTCAGTAACAGTGTATCACCAAAAAGACATTAATTTAATAAATCATCCATGAAATGGAAAATTAAAACGTCTTATTCGTGTAGAAAAAGAACCGATGTTATGACCCGAAACATCAGATGAAAAATACATAAGCTATTTTGCTTTGCATAACTATTTAAAATATAAACATATGCATTGTGTTTTATAATGTGAAAATAAATATTAATAATAAAGACGTAAGTTATTCTTGGAGGGTTGATAAAGAATAGAAATTGCATTTTATAATGTGAAAATTCTGAATTTGTTTTTTGGTTGCATATTGTTTTATAACTTAGCAATAATTCGTTAACAAATAAATCTATGATTTTGTGTTATAGTCCAAGCTAAATTAAATTCAAAAAGAAATATTTCTTTGATACTGACGCAGTGGTAAAGTAATGAGGTCATTAAAAGTATATCACCAAAATGGGACATTAATAAATCACCCTTCAAATGGAAAATTAAGACGTCTTTTTCGTGTGGAATACAATCCAATATTACGACCCTATCGAAACTTCAGATGAAAAATATATTAGATATTTCGCTCCACATAGCTATTTAGGATAGGAAAATGGGACTTCGAACTTTTATGTTCATAAAGTTCCTCGTAACCTAGTTAACTGTTTAACACATACAATGAAAGAACAAGCGTTTTTGACCTTCAGTATAGATAAAACAATTACGATATTTTCTTCAATGTTTTTTATATATATAGAAAATTAGTACGATAGCAGAATTTTTCTAAAAGTTAAAATAACATTTTCATCACATTTGGAGTAAATTTAAATATTGTTTCAAATTCTGTTTGGAAAATATATGTAGTACCAACAAGCTTTCATATTACTGTTTCGTTTAAATATATGCATGATTATACAGTTTAACCTGTAATATTCCTGTATTTTTACACTGATTATTAAGGATATTGAGGAGTTTCTTAAGATAATTTATTTTCACATAATAATAGTCGGCACAATTTAAGGATAACTTAGATAAAGACTCGTCGAAATTGTTTTTAACTCAGTTAATTAACTTACTTATCTTTACATAGTAAAAATTAGCTACTTTTTATTTCAGCATTTTTATTTACAAATTTCAAATATATCTCTCTAATTTATCTGGAACAAAGATTATAAATGTAAACAATATTTTTGATGTATAGCAAATTCATAATAAACAAAATATAAGGTTCAAATTTTAGGAAATTTGAAATAATAAGAATATGTTTGATAAAATAAAATCTCAATTTTAGACTAACACTTGGGAAAAGCAGTTCTGAGAAGTATTTATAAGCATGTAGATTAAATATCAAAGAAAACCAAATATATGAGGAAAACTTTCTCCTTTTAAAAAATTGATAATAAATAAATGACCCACACTGCTACTTTGGGAGTTTATATTTAGAACTTATCCTTTAATTTTTCCGGTTTTATTACTTTTTTTTATTTTTTATTTTTGTTGAATTCATTTTTAAGTATTTATGTATTTTCTTAAATTTGTGTCTCTCTGTATTATTATTTATAATAATCTGTATTACACTCTTATCCTTGTTAACATTCTATTATAAGCCAAGAGCGAATTTTTTGGTAAAATATTTCCAATTTTAAATGCATATTATTCACTCATTCGTAAAGATTTTTGAACGTCTTCGTTCTGAAACATGAACGAAACATATTCATGTCATTAAAACAAATCACTGTTTGTACAACTGAAAACAAATTTCTTTTTTATGCATTTACGTGATCGGATTGTACCTGTATTCTGAATTTTCAAAAGACGCATTATTAAAACGCATTATTCGTGTTTATGAGAAATGCATTTTAATGATTCTCAGAAGAATAAAAAGTGAACGAAATGAGTTTCTCTCCCGTAATAAAAAAAGAACTGTGGACTATCCAAAGTAGACAAAGTAAAGTCTTTTTCTAAAGTACTTTTTTTTCTTTCCGCAGACAATCATTCTGCCAGTCTGAAAGTTCAATTTGCGCTTCTATTAAGCCATAAAATCCATCAATTACGTAACTGAACCATACTCAAAGCCCCTTTTTTGATTATTTTCAACAACCATTCTTTCAAAAAAAGTTCTCAGCAATAAGTCGCTAAACATTTGGCCGGAAGGCAAGGAATCCAAACAAACAGTCGTTATTCTTCTTTCATGGTTCTGCGTTTTTTTCCGATTTAAATGAGATGTCCCAGTTTTTGAATCACAAGCACACCACCTTGACCTTCACATGCTTCACAGACATGTCATTTATGACAGAAAGAAAGGTTGAGATAAAAAAAACCCTAGCCATTCTGATGATGGCAAAAACAATCATAATTGGTGTTGGGCCGAAGATTATGATCCACTTTGCTATGGTAAAAAAAGTGCCTTCAGAAGAATTCAGAGAAGATTCTGGAACATATTTTTATTTCGTTATTGTGAGGTGTTGTTGGTATCTCATTTTCGTAAGTGTACGCGTCTCTGGAACAGAAAAGACTCTAATAGCTTTATCTTGCGATAAAAACTATATTCTCAAAGTGCGTCTATCTATATTTTTAAATGCTTTATTTCTTATGCTGAACTTGTAAACAGAAAAGTTAGACTTTTTCTTTAATTACTTAACAGCTGAAAAAAAATCTAATTGCACAAAAAGCAGGCTTTACCATGATATCTGCTATATAGTTTAAGTTACTGGTATTGGGTTTAACAAAGAATTGTTAAAAATTGGTTCTCTTGTCTAGCCATGAAAAAGAATAAAACAAAAATTTCAAATTAATTAATCTCCTCATAAATCAGTTTCAAATTTAACAGAAATTGTGCTTCGTATGTAATTCAACGTGGATATTTATATTTATTTTAGCATTATTTCTGAATGGTTCAAGTGAATTTCATAAAATTTGGCAAGCATGCTTCTCAGAGGGCGAATATAGTAATTTTCAAGATAAATTAATGCCACTCACCCCTTTTGTATAGAGTTGGGTCATTTAAATAAATTTAATACTCAATTGACATGAAGTTTGATTTCCATATTTTAAAATCTATAGCTAAAAATATGACAATGCTGAATATTTTCAAATAAACTCTTTAGAATTGTAACTACCTCTAAAACAAGAAGAAATTCAGAAGACTGCTGAAAGTTTCAACAATATTTAGAAAAGATGTCTCATAAATCTCAACCAAAAAAATGGTAAGATTCAATCAGTCTTAGTCATTATGGGTGTTTGGGGGGCGGGGAAGGTAATTAAAAGATGTTGCAGTAGTTTTTTTCAATCAAAAATAAACATGCGCACTTTCTTCTGAATTTCTTTTCAATCTTGTAATATAAGTATCTATTTGCACAATAGTGTAGTGTTTTTAGAAAATAATTTGCTCCTTCTGCAGAGCTTCCTAAAGATCTTCTCTTAGTATGAAATTATTCTTAGTACTTATTGAGAAATATCTATTAGCTAAATGTTCATCATTCCAAAATATATTTTTAACTAAGATGAACATATCTATCTTCCCCATGATCTCTAATTTGCCTTATTATTTTCCAAAACTTAACATATCCAAGGAGGCTTTGAGAGATCTCAAAATGTTATATATCTTTTTCTAGTTCCTCTTTTCACTAAAAGATATCGTTCGAGATTTTCTTCCCCTACAACATATCGTTTTTATCATCTGAAACCGAATTTTCGGTTTCGAGTGACAGTCGGGTGATAAAAGCTACAGTTGCTCTAAACTACTTCCATGTCCAAAGCGTTCAACAGAAACATTAATAGTCAACATACATTTTATAAAATAATCAAAATATTTGAAACCTTCTTCAAATTTTTTCATATTTTATATATTTAGTCGATAGAACTTTTTATTGATTCGTATATGACGTTTTTGACAGTTAAAATGTCTTGATTCTGAATCTCATTCAATCCTCATTTATTGATTGAATTAACTTGTATTAGTTATTAGTTTTTTCATTTATGGTTTTTTAAATGGAACACTTAACACATTAAAGGCGGGAGTCGTAGATCTACGATTTGATCCGCGTTACCTAGCATACTTTCGTCAATATTCCCCGCCTTTAATTTGTTAAGTAAATTCTGGTAATGGCATTATTTCAACATAAACTCAAGAAACGATAAACGAGTTTCATCAGAAAAGAATAAATGGAACGTCTCCAAATCTAACGGAAGCTTGAAGTTTCAAAAGATAAATTTTCGCTATACAATCATGCTCAATCATGATATTAAAATAAACAATAGTGCTTTTACAATTCCTACTTTTAGTTCACACTCTCCCTATATATATTTATTTATATAACTTGTTCAAATTTTCAATCGTTAATATAATATTTTCTATTCATCCACTAAAGTTCAAACATGTTTTTTAAACTCGTAATGGATGATAATTGATGTTAATACTGTTTTTTAAATATTAATTAATTAATTAACTTTAATTTTTTTAATCAGCAGGCAGTAGCTCAATCAATTAAATGCAGGGATTTCAGTATTTCCAAGTGAGGGTGAAGATTGCTTTCGGAAATCAATATCTTTTTATACTTAATAAATTTTTTGATAATTATTTAATAAAAATTAAATAAAATAACATTTTTCTTTGTTGACTTAAGTAAGAATCGAATTATTAATAAATTATGTTCCTTGTTACTTAGAAAAAAGGAAAATAAATCGAGATATTTCATTTACGCATACATATTTTGATAGTCAGGCCAGAACTTTCAGAGTAATGACAGACTCCTATTGATCAATGTCCGCTAATATGTCATGAAAGTGAATTCAAAAATTGTTCTAGTTTGCTTAAAATTTTCATTCGAGTGCATATCGAAATCAAGGTTGCTGGGAGTTGGAAAACTGATAATTATACCATTATAAATAAGGAAGAGTACGATAAGGTTTATGAAGGCATTGGAACTGTTCGTCACTTAGATGATTGACAAGTGTGTGATTTAAAAAAGCCACTCAAAATCTGCATCACAATGCAATATCAGATATTGCATCAAAAGGATAATGGAGTTGAAATGATGAATCAGAAAAAAGTCGAAATCAGATGCTGCTCTCACCCTAGATTCAATTCTGGTAATGAGTTTAGAAGTATAGTAGAATACCGAAAGTGAGAAGGCAGTGTAGCATCGTTTTCTTCACTTCCTTTGAGGAACAGGTTAACCAAAGACATTGCCGATGACGTGAGAAATTTTCTTACAGCCTGTTTAGGGGAAAACTAGGCAATACTTCCGGTACCGAAATGATTCCATAATGTCCTAAATGATTCATCAGAAGGTAACATTCTCAATGAGGATTTTGAAAAATGCAACACCCAGGTGTGGAATGCTATCTGAATTATCAAACTGAAATTTATTTTTATGAATCTACCTTTTCAATGGAAATTGGAAAATAAATTTTTATTCTAATGTTTTACGATTTCGAAAACCTAATATACGCAAAGTTTTACAACTACTCATCCTCAATGCTTTGCATCCTGTCAACTTTTTACTCTAACTGCCTCTCCTTCTGATTTATTCTCCATTTTCCTTCCGCATCACAGATCGTGACCTTCGAACAATATAATAGGAAATAAAACTATTATTGAAGCATTGAGGATATTAGTTCGGAAAGTTTTTGCGCTTTCTGAAAAATTTTGTGAAATGTATGCATTTACTTTGATGGATCTTCCTTTAACAAGTGAACAAATTTTCATAAAATGTTTGTGTTTGATGTTCTATAAACTACAAACGTTGAAACAAGAATCCAAATTACGTGGGAAAGATATGAAATGTCTACAGTTATTGTTTTTAATTCTCGCATTGTTTGTTCACATTAAAAAAATATTGCTTCAAGGGAATAATAATAATTCGTATTGTATTTTTTTATAATATTGATTTCTTCCCCGTATCTCCTTAGTTTGTGTTCAAAATCCATTATCCTCCTTTCCCCCTTTTTTTAAAATTCCTTGTGGATTATGCAATTATAGTCTTATTTATTTTCTTTTATTTCACGTTGTTGAATAGTTTTTATCTCTGATACTTTTACGCGTTTGCTAGGAGAATATATTCATAATTATTTAAAAAGATCATTATGCTGTTTATTATGATTCATTGATACGTTTACATAAGTTGAAACCCCTTTTATTACATTTTTGGACTACTAAATTAATATCTTGTTTGGTAATCTCTCGTATTTTTCAATTCCTACTATTACTTCACACTATCCCTATTTATTTATTTATTTATCTTGTTCAAATTTTCAATCGTTAATCAAATACTTTTTATTCATCCACTTAAGTTCAAATACATTTTTTAAACTCGTAGTGGACGAAACTCGATGTTAATACAGTTTTTTCAAATATTAATTCATTGACTAAACATAATTAATTTTTAATGTTTTAAATAGAATTTTGGCAGACTGTAATGAGCATTGGAATCGACAAGCCGCAACTTAGTCGGTAAATTGTAAGGATTTCAACATTTTTTAGTGAAGGTGAAGGATGCTAGTTCATGCGAAAAATAATTTTTTTTTTGAAAATTATTTAATAAAAAGTAAATAACATAAAAATTATTTTTGTTGACTTAAACAGGAATTCAATTTTTAAAAATATATATTACTTGTACCTAATTTTTTTTTTCTATTAACTTTTTTATGCTCAGTTCTTGGTATATATTTTTTAAATTTTATGCCGAATTCTTTATATACTTTGCCTTTTATTTTATATAATATTTTTAAAATAGCATGAAGAAAAAAATAAACCACAAACTCATGCTCATTAATTACCATGCTAACTTAAGAATTCCAGTGTTTTGAAAAATTATTCTACTAAGGCTTATGTTAGAAACAGAATATTATTGCAAAGCTTTTATCAATTGAAATACTTTGAGGGCAACAGCAGCATTATTAATTATTTGTAAAAAAATTGATGAGTATGAGGAAAATTTGACCCCATCTATTAAAATGAGTGCAATAGTCACTGATTCGTAGTTGAAAGAAAAGTGCTTCATGTATTCGTTTCTCAGGCTTTCAATTTTATATTGACAATTACTACAGTGCCTTTCCCCCCATCGGCCAGTAGAAATTTATCTAAATCTGTATACTAAGCACATTAAGTATTCGTAATCTGGTTGTACTCCAGCATGCTATTTTTGCCCAGAAGGCGGCCCAATTACTTCATGCGAACAATATACATGTAACAATAAATGAATGATTGCCGTTAAATCAGGTGTAGGTTATAATCCACCTAAAAATATAGATTTTTTTCTTCCCTTCATTAATTACTATTTCAGAAAGAGTATCGTTTTACAAAAGGAATAATCTTATTACTTAAGATCATTTTCAATCGTCAAAAAATTAATAAGGTTGAAATCGTTTGAAATGTGAATCACTTTCAAATGTCCAAAAGTAACAATATTGAAATAATTTGAAATCAAAATCGTTTTCAAATGTTGGAAAAGTAACAAAATTAAAATCATTTGCCAAAAAAAAAACCGCATTTAAATGTTAAAGGAGTAATCTTATTTTGATAAAATGATAAAATTTTCTGTTTCAATGATTTGTCTTTTATTTAAAATCATATGAAAATATTTTGAAAAATCTGTCTTCTATTTAATAGTATATTTTGCATCACAAAATAACTGCAACATAAACAGCATCAATTGAACATAATTTATTCAGTCTCAATGAAACTTAAGGGCCTTTAGTCACAATTTTACTCTTTGCAGTCTTTTTCGTCTTGAACAACTTCAACCAAGTTCTTCTGGTTCAGATCTCGCTTTTTCAGTAAATCGTATAATTCTGTCTTCTTCTTGTCGTCGATTTTGGGGGTTCTTGACAAAATAAAGATTTCCTCTGTAAAAGAAAATTATTAATGACATGGCACATAATTAGTTGAAAGAACAAAACACAGATTCGGCATTAAGAATGAGTGATTTGTTTTTACTTTTGGCATTTATGAGCCAAAAAAATTTGCATGATACGATTGTCACTCCATTACAGGCATTATAGTTTTAATGACTGGTTTTGATATATTAAATTTAAGTTCAGTTTTAGAACTTCACGAAGGCTTTTTTAAGGCAGATGTCATACATCTGAAAAGCTGTCAGACGACATCTTCTGATTCTATAATTTATCTAGTCGTACTCGCAGGACTTATGATCTGCAACGACCGATCTAAAGCGTTTCTGGTCTACAACATGTCGGTTTTTCATCTCGTGACTTAATGTTCACAAAACTTAGCCTTTACAAGTTCCAGCATTTTTTTTTACATTAACACAAATGTGTTGCATTCAATGGCATGTTATTTACAAAAGACGTAACAAAAAAAAAATTATTCCAAATAATTCGTTGATCCTCCAACTGCTGAGTATTTTGAATCGCTTTTTAGAAACGGCGTTCGTAAACAGGTTCAAACATTTTTGAAGTGAAATGTTGTCCATATTCAACTTTATACTAGTATAGTGTAATAACAGTGTTGTTTAATTGATAAGAATAAAAAGTAAATATACGAATTCATGGAAGTCTCGCGATACAGCAAATAATAGGTTAATTGCAAATCACGTGAATCGGGAAATATGTAGTTGGATCGTCGTAATATCAATATTTTGTCTTGAATATCACGGAATTTTCCGACATGGTGATTGGATCTCGCCAACCCGATGGGTACAATAAAGGTGGGAGATCTGACTGCTCCCATCGATGACAGGACGTACTTTCTACGAGGAAGATTGTACCATGGCCGGTGATGACCCTTAGGACTCAGCCACAGTTCCCGCCAGTATTGCTGTAGCATCGGTTCTATCATTCAGTATTTATTTCCGAGAGCCTTCGGGTGGGACGGAGAGTCAGTAATATGGCTTACATAATTATGACACACAATTTTATTTTTATATATAAATTAGTTTCATTTAATTATATTAACGACAATTTATTTATTTAAAGCTACACAAAGGCTATTCAGGGACGAACTTCTTAATTTTGAACCGTGGTCGGATGAAGAGAACGACACCTGATGCACCCCTATTTCCAAGCTTGTACGCCACGCCAACCGAAGGGTGTTTGGCCCTGCCGGGTTTAATTTGCACTATACCCGCTTAAACGACGAGTCTTCGGTGGTATCGGGTCTCGAGCCTTAAATCTTTCAGTTCCGAAGCCGTAAACTTACCTGTAGGACTCCGAGGCCCACACATACATGGCATTAAATTCTTTACTAACCAGTATTTTAGAGACAAAATAAAGAATTTGAAGCATGTTTTAGAAATGCGCTGATTTTTTTTTATCCAGCAACCACCATCAAAAGAATGCTTTATTTCTTTTTATCAAGATATTCTTGACAATGCTCTATTAGTTACACGAATGCTTCTCTTCTGTGTGCGCATAGCATAATTTTGATAAATAACAATTCTCGAAATCCTTGGGAAAAAAATACGTCCACCAATAGAAGAAATGTTTTTGAAAATTTCACAATACATTTGGATTAATTCTCGTATATTACTCAATCAGATCCTTAGTGATTCTGAAAAAGTAATTTTTTCAAGTATCATACTTTTTAAATATTCTTTATTTAATATTCCACCAATGAAAAAACGTGTAGAAATGTTTTATGACGAAATAAAAAAAACACAAAGTCTAGATCATAGAATCATGTGTTTTTCAAATAAATTCCCTTCAGATACTCAGAATATAAAAATTCAGACTTACCAGTGTAAGCGAGCATAAGTTTGTGACAAGAATAAGTGATGAGGTGATTCTCGTAGTCAGTGTCAATAACCCACAAAGGCCATTTTCTAGCCATAACTAAAAAAGAAAGAAAGATGTTAATTTAACTTAGTAAAATTTTTAAAAAAAATATGCAAACACATTTTTTATTAATGTCATAAATTTGGAAAAGAGTATAAAATCGAGTGTATACAATATCGAGTAACAAACAGGAAAGAAATTAAATAACTTTTTGAAAAAAAGGGAGAATATAATAACCTTAATTTTCCACTAAAATGTGTTGCCTTTTTTAATTTTAAATTTAATAGGAATTATTAATGAAATGTTCACATATTTTATTGAAAAATTGGCTCATTTATTAAATTCCGAGCAAAATATGAATCAACTCTTGAAGAATATAAAATGATCACTTCTGAAATCAATATGCAGATTGTCACAGTTTAGTTCAGCTAAAATAACAGCTTGATTTTAAAGATACACGAGGATCATTTTATTGCTAAACCTCGTATTTTTGAGTCCTTATCAAGCAATGAGTGCGACACTTGAAATAATATCCATCTTACTGTATGGCCGTGCTTATGTGAACGCGATATTGCAGAACATTTCGATACATAAATTGGACTTATGCCACCAAATGATCTATAATAAATTGTGTCAACACTGTCTATAACGCTGGATAGAATCATGAAATATCTGCCTCATTATCAGATGCACACATCCCAGCTTCTATTTTGTTATCAGCCAACTTAAAAAGTCAACTTTTATTTTATATTTAAAGGGACTGATTTATCATTATGCGAATAAAGCTGAGCATGAATAAAAAATTAATTAATGGACCATAAACTTACTATTTTTATTTACATTATTTGTACTGGATTGCAACAAATATAAATGGGCGGAGATGTTTTAGTTTTATCATTTCATATTTTTGCTCATTCATCACATTCTTTCCTCAAGGATGAGTTAACATTTTTGCCATTACTTTCTTTCAGTAGTTTTTGAATTTTGTATTTAATTTTGTATTCTTTTCGTATCTGGATCCTTATATGTCCCCATCTGTTTTGATGATTAATTTTAATTTGAGTGTCCGTAAAGTTTTTAGTTGATATAATTCCATGTCTTTATTGTTTACTTTTAATATTATTATATATTTACATTGATTTCCAATTATTATTTTTATTTCTTTAAAAATTCTCTCTATGTGGATGGGATTTTGTACAACTTTCGCCAATTTATCTGCTGCAATCAAATGGAAGATATGATTAACAGCACCCGAATAGGCACAACTTTTAGCGCAACAGGAATTGAGCCGACTCGGGCAATTCCTGTAAGTAAGCCCAAGTGCTAAATGGCAACATATGGCTATACGAGAAAGAAATTCTTATGACTGGCTTCTTTGGCTTGACAGGAGTCTTAAACCGAGTTAAATCGTACACAGCTTTTATGGCCTTATGAACCAGCTTGGTATAAAAAGAAATATTGAGGGATTGCTAAGATTGTTCTGAAATTTCTAATCCTATCGAGCGAAATGACGTTCTAAGTATCTACTAGGAGTTCTTCATTTTACTACAAAACATGAAACTCACTATACTATGTACACACCCCAGAAAATCGAAAGATTTTTTGTTTGTTACTACAGTTAACTCAATATTTCCTTGAAACTAAGAAAAATAATAACGCATTTAAATGTAGAAAATAAAATTGGCCTTACTGGTTCCCTTCAAAGGATTGACCAAAAGCTTAGCGGGCTCATCCTTCTTGGGTGTAGTCAACTCAGAATACTCAGACTTCCATTTGTCGCTGTAAGGAAGCATATTATAAGAATACTATACTTCTCAAATAATTATTAATTATGTATATTAATTAGGAATTTGTACTTAAAAAAGTATTCAGTAGGTATGGACTACTCTTAAAATTAAAGTATTGTACATTTGTTAAAAAAAATCTAAAGATAATGGATATCTTCAATTAGAAGTAAATTTTATGCTTTAGAGAAATCGTTCTACAGATAAGGATTAGTCCTAAAATTAAAATAATTCTTAAACATTAATTCATTAAACTATGAATCGATGCTCTAATGATTCTATGATTTTTGTACTGAACTTTATGAAAAAATTTTATATTGAATGGAGTGTCATTTCAAAATCAAAGATTAATTGTAGAAGATTCTTTTACACTAAAGTATATGCCTTTTCTCAATACTTACGTGACTGTAGTAACGTATTTGTGGAGGAAGGAAGCTTTGGTAGCTGTCTTTTTGTCGAGGATGAACTTAGAGCATTTCTTTGAAACTCTATCAATGGAAGCAGTTGCCTCGAGCAAATACCAGGTTCCGGAAAGCTATGAAGCAATCATTAATAAAAGAAATTAGTGACTTATATCACAGATACTTCACTAAGATCAATCAATAAGTAAATTACCGAAGACTTCCATGAAATACCATCGAATAGGCTTATATTATAAAAAAGTGAGATCTCATGAAAAATCGATACTAGTTTGGGTCTTCTAATGCCTATGTAGACATGGAATATTTCATCGGAAGCACCAATTAAATCATCACATGTTCGAAGAGTTAAGAACATCCAAAGGCACTGTATAGAATCAAGGAAGGGGGTACGTTATAGTGATTTAATTGTTATCAAGTCTAAACACTCCAGAATATTTCTCACTAACATAGTTTTTTTATGCTACTTTCACTCATATAGGGCCATTTCAAGTATACTGTCTTCAGTCACTCCTCCTATACATCAGACCTTTGAAATCGTGATTTTACAGCACTTGATGAGTTGAAAACTCTTGGAAACACAACGATTTTAAATTAATGTTAATGTATGCAGTTGATAAGGAAATGGCCCTCATGGATCATCTAGGAATGTAATGGGAATATTGTTATCAACTTTGGATCTCACTATTCTAAATATCTGTGCAGTGTTGAGTAAAACGTTTTGAGCTAAAAAGTGTCATTGTGGTTTTAAGACCGTTGACTTATTATATATTCAAAAATCTTAATGTTACAATTAATCTAATTAAATTTGTTTCAAGTAAGAACCTATTTGTTTGAATTCAATCGTCTGTTTTAAGTTATTGAGTTTTAGCTAGAATAATTTTCATAAGACAATTTACGGCATAAATGCACCGTCATTCTTCCACAAGAACCAATAGTTTTGCAATTTAGAAAATATTATTCCTTTAGGCTTACTAGATATTAGAATGATCGTTGAAATGGATATTTGATATTTCATATACAGTTGAAACTTAAATTCTATTTAACATATTGTAGGAGCTTTTAATATTTTCATGGAAGACTTGTTAACTGAAAAAAAAGCGATACCATAAAAGGTATTTAAAAAAATTACCTTTTAACTTCTTTTAACAGAGAGGGTTTGGATTAATTTTCTTTTTTCTTCTTCTTTTTTTCATTTCATTCTATTAAATCAGGATATTTTAATGTATCCTTGTCTGCTTAGTGTATCCCAGTTATCTGAAGAAACGCTAGTTTGGAAATGTATTCCGAAATTCATTTATTTTTGCACATTTGTATCCAAATTAATTTGCTTCATGTTTAAAGAGGAAATTTTGTATATGTGTTTTTATATCATTCTTTAATGTGTAAGAGATCTGAAATTTTCAACATTAGTGTGTTATCAGTTTATTTTCTCATATAGAGCACGGTTTAATTTTCAGAAATTTGCTGTTAATTAATCCATTAATTTAATTTAATTTGGATTCCTTTAGCGGGAAGCCATTTAATAACAAATATGATAATCAATGAATCGAGTGCATATAATTATAAATCAATTAATAAAAAGTGGGGAAAAAATCGAAATAGATATATATTTTCCTTTTTGTACTCTAACAAATATTTTTTTAACTATTTGTATTAGATATACTTCCTGGAGAACAATTATATTTCGTTAATAATTGATTTATGACATGAAAATAAAAAATGAGTAAAATATACTTAGTATCCAGGAAGTGAAGCGAATATCAAATAGAAATTTAAAAAATTAGCCAGAAGAAAAAAACGTAGGAGACTCGAAACGAAAAGTAAAATAATAGGAAAGAAGGCTTTGAAACATTGCCAATTTCTTAATTTTCTTATGATTAGGTAAGGTTGTTCAGCTTTTTTGTGTCATCAGTACCATTAGTTATCTATATATTTTGATATTTTCTCCGTCATATCGGTGTGCCAATTGCCCTATTTTCCAATCATTTCTGATCTGGAGCCAAGAACTAAGCCCTCTTTTTATTCGCAACGAAGCTTCAAAAATCATAATAGATTTTTACAACAAGATTACAGCTATAATATCATACTAAAATTAATTTAAATCATTATTCTGTAAGGTGATCAAAATCATTAATTTTATAAGATAATGACAATAGAGACAACAAAGGAAGAAATATTTTTTTGTAAATATCCTGAGAATGCGCGTTAGCATTACAACTTCAATGGACGAAAACCCAAAAATCTATTTTATTTCCCATAATTAAAAAAACAACAACTTCTTTCTATCCTTTTTCTTTACGTTTGAGAAGTCATGGAGATATCGTCAAGTCTTTTTATTATAATTAATATTTATTTTTTTCATTCAGTTATGCGATTTACGGATATTTAATTTCTTTTACGATAGTTTTCTTTTTTGCAAGCAGAAAAATTATTTACAATAAAGCCTTTGAATCCAACAGTTCTAATCGATGGTATAAAAAAATTAAGATGTCGTAGTTAAGAAAATGTTTATTGAGTGCTTATATTTGTATAATTTTACAGATAATTGAAATATTGAGATGGGAAATTTTAGAAATTCAATCAGACCGATTCTTTATAAATGATTTAAAGAAAAACAACACAAGGTTAGGATTCACATATACATTTAGGGAAACATTTTTCCAATAACCTTTCGATATTATTTCGAATACATTTTAGATGAAAATAAATAATTTGCAGTTTGAATTTAGTCAAGAATATATTTTCTACAAAAGCAAAAGCCAATTACCTATAAAATAATAACTACAATAGTATTACTGCAAATTAATGAATGCCTAGTTGGAACAATCAATCATTTATTTCTTTAGCTGACACTGTTAAAATATATTGAAACCTCTCAGAAACTAACGCCAATGTAACAAAATTATCATGGTTAATCTTACAACAAAGTATTTGCAATATGGAAGTAGAATAGATATTTTAATGAGAGTAGCATTTTGCGTTAAAAAAATCGTACACATGAAAATAACTCTGCATTGGAAATGGATAATTTACAAATCTTAAAATCTTTCAAATTTTTAGCATAAGATCAATATAAGATTATATTTCATAGTTAATCATTTAAGATGAAGCATTACAATAAATATTATCCCTAATTTAAAGAAATATGTGATATTTCATCATTAATCATTTAAAATGGAATGTAGCAATAAATATTATAATAAATTTATCAAAAATGCTTAAACAAAAAATTCCTGGAGAATTGAATTATTGATAATATTCAAAACATAGGAATGAAATAAGAGTTAATTGGAAATTTTCAACAAGTAATGAATAAGAATCGAATGAAACATTTAAAATTATTCATAAAGTAACGATCATGAATTTTTAATGTTACATTTTTCATCTACATAAAAAAAAGTCACCGATAGCTTATCAACCACCAAAATCAAAACTAATGGTAAAACTCCGCTAAATATTTCAAATTCTGTGAGGCGCAGACAGCTTTAGGGAAGATTCCGTGATAATTAAGTAAATAGAAAACATTTTATAAATTAAAAATTATGCTTCCATCTATAGAAAGGATTATTTTATTCTTAACACAGCTATTCTTTTAGAATAAAAACACTTGCAAAAACTGTAGATATTTTATTTTTCTTCCGAGTCACAACTCTCAATATTTAGTTAATTATTAGATAATTCCTTTAAACAATTAATATATTATTGAAAAAATCAGCTTTGGTGCCAGTTTAATATTGCTTCGAACAGTTCCATAATTTTCGCTGAGCAATGATATTAATAATTATTTTATAACTTGAAATTTTCATTTTAGTGAAAAATTGCATAGCATACATTAAGAGGATTTCATACGTTTTACGTGACACTTTTGTCTGAGCACATTTTAAACACTTTTATAGACACGAAAACATTTATGCTTTGAGCAACACTGAATTCAGCTTGTTTTTAACAAAGGACAACCAAATTTATTCGGGTTTAGTAAAGATGTTTCTCTGTTTCGGAGTATTTAAAGAAAAAGGAATAATGCTTTTAAAAATACTATCTCTGAAAGAAAATTTTACTTGCTAAACAGCTTTACCTTCTCTAACTCAAATCCAGACTGGACTTTTGGTGTTGGGCATGACCCGATCGCACAAAGCCCTACGGTTGCCGAAGCGCACAGGAGAAGAATTTGAGCCCACATGATAAAACCTAAGTTTACGGAGTGATGTTTTTCCCGAACACGAATATATATACTTCCCAGAGATACTTTTACTTCGATTTGATTTTGATTTATCTCAAACCCAGTTCTCAGTGGTGAGACCGATAACACCTGGACGTGAGATTCAATACATCTGCGATTTTCAAAACACTTTCTTGGCAGGGATGGCACTTGAGCTGATCTAGAACATTTCAAAAACCGTGCTCAGTTTTTTTTTATTTATTTTCAAATACTTATCATACCGCAAAAATCGTACGCCAGTTGTTTGTTTGTTTTTTCTTTCTGGAACCGATTTGCAAGTAGTAAAGAGTAAAAAAACAGTTTATATGAAAGGAATTTTACGCACGGTGTAATGCACTACATTCAGCATGCATTTGAATATATTTGCTCGATTTTATATTGATGTATTTAAAAGCACAAGGGGTATTGAAACAAATTTTCTTTATTTATGAGATCTAAAATTCCCAAAACAGTTTTATTACTTTACTTTCATACCGCAAAAAACCTTTCAGTAAAATCCATTTATGTCTTTTGTATTGTTTTTTCTAGAAATTTATAAAATATGTCAAAATATTGAAAAATTTCAACTTATTCTTAGCTCTATAAAAAATAACGAACATATTTTCTCAGATTTTCAATGGATATGTCAACTCTTTTTGCTTGCGCCCTGTAAATGGAACAAAACTTTTTCAATTTAGAATAATTTGCTTTAAAAATTTGAAAAAAAAAAAAGCATCGCAATAATAATGCACAAAAGCCTAAATATAAAAGCTAAATTCAGAAATGATATATATATTAAAAATTCTATCAGTATAATTTTATACCCAATAGGAAAAAAATTACAGTTAAAATTTAATGAGCATGGATTGTTTTATGATATAGATAACATTAAAACTCCTTCATTTTGAAGAAGTCTTAAAAACTTATACAAAATGTATATACCAATTAGCAGTATCACTAAAAAAATGCTTATATTGCGCGAAAAAATAAAGGTTTCGAGTTTTTCTTTCAATAGATTACCACTAATCTGCTTGTTAAAAAAGGATTTAATACTATTAAATGCTATTTTGGTCGATTTTTCCTCCTTTTCGACTTTAGTTGCGCCCTTAAAGGGAATCTATTCTTTTAAAGAATAACATTTGTTGATGTAACGCGGGAAACATTATAGGAAATTTATGCGTCAAAGATAAATTTATTTAAATTGTTTTAATCATTTTCTCTAAACAAACTAAACGTTTTTTGACTTGAAATAAAACTTCATTAAATTGTTATCATTTATCTTTTATGTTAATGTAGAATCAAATATATTTATTACATCGCATGTTTCTAGAGTTTACGATTAATAAGTTTTTGTGAAGAATGTAGCAAGTATGTATAAGAATTCGTGTTGAACAATAAGATAAGATTTCAGTTATAAGATCTTTGTTCCTGCCCTTAAATTAATTTGAACTTAGTCTGCAAATTTATAATGAATTTCTTATATAAACACTGTGGTCAGATACAATGTAAAAACAATTCATAAAATTGTTAGAAAATTGCATATTAAAAATTCGTTTTACCTTGTTATTCGGAAATATATCTTAATTGATTGAAGAAAGAATTTTATTCAAGAACAAAAAGTATTTTAATTCAGGAAACTATTTTCAAATTTTCCAATTAGAATTCGTTAGTAAATCCAATGTTTCTTCGGTCCTATTGGTCATTTATTTAAGAAATGTTAAAATAGCAACTATAATTCAAGTTAATTGTTGTTAATTCTATTTCAACATCAAAACGGTTTGAAAATTCTTTGTATATTGGAACATTTTTCCTTATTTAAAACATTGCGTGCTTTGCACAACTGTGCCAATCATAATGTATTCAATAAAAAAAGACTTTAAAAACTGATACTCTTTTAAGAATCTCTGAATATGCTATATGTGGATTGTACTATTTATTTTAAAATAGTGTACAATTACTATTTTATTTATCAAATATCATTCTCTGAAGCCTTATTATTAAAATAATTATCTTTTGTTCAGTTATATATGACTTAATCATTTATTAGCAATTAAAGTTATTAAATAATAAGTATAAAACTTTTTTATTTATTATTTTTTTATTAGTAATTTTTATTTTTTAAAAATATCTTTTCCCCTTGTTGTTTACATTTTAGACACAATTTTTCTTAATTTGAATCTTTAGGTACATGGAATTCTTTTATCGATTCCATAAGCTTCGGATTAACCAAATTCGAAAAGAATTTTGAATTTTTAAATGTATGTTTACTATTTTTAAAGACAAACTTCAATAAGGCTTAAACTTTGGAAGTTTGTTTATATAATTGAATAATAATTTGATTGCTTAAAGAATATGTCTAAAGAAAAACTTCTTTTCTTTAAGTAATAAGAAATCTTAGTAAAATATTTTAATAATTTTAAAAATATTATTATACTTTTATATTATCAACTGAAATTGTATGACTGAATAATATTTTGATTATTTAAGAAACATACCTAAATAAAAACTACTTTTGAAGTAAAATATTTTTATAACTTTAAAAATATTAGTATACTTTTTTATTATCAATTGCACCTTATCAAAATTCGACAGTATTCTGAGCAAACTCTCGTTTTTCTCTAACAGAGCGTAAGAATATATTATTATATAATCTCTAACTTTAACTACTCAAAAATAATGAATTTTTTATTTGTATCATCACGTAATTTTTTTTCTTTGCAATTTTCTTACAGATTTTAATTTAGATCGATAATCATTATTGCTGACGTAGTTTATCATAAAACTATCATTTTGTAAGAAATAACATGGAAACTGATAAGATCTAACACAAGAAAGTCATTTCATAAATGCTGTAACGCATCCTGTTTCTAAATTTATAAGAAACAGGAAGGAAGTTTCATTAGAAGCCTGTTAGAAACAGGGTCAAAACGCTTAAAGAGAATTAATTTGATTAGAATGCAGCATTTTTTATGTTTCTTTTTAAAACAAATAAGCAGTTTTATTCCTTATTTTCATCTTGGAAAAACAAACGAAAATAACAGATATGATCAGCTACAAATGCGTTTTCTCGAAATCTCAGACGTCAGATAAGATTAAGTAGCGAAATACTCTAATCTGTCAAATATTGAGCAGATTTACCACTAATCCAGCTTTGTTAATCTCAAAACACTGTTAAAAATTGTTAATCTAAAATAAATATGAGTTCTTTTAAATAAATACAACATGATGACAGTTTTTCTAGTAAAAAAACTTTTAAAAAACTAGTAAGCATCAAAGTATACTTTTTATTAAGTTATATTGATATGTGTAGACCCTCCAATGCAATTAAAAATAGTTCACAATAAATTTTTTTTTCAACATTTTTTTTAAATGTAATTCAACTCTTCAGTTTTTAGATGAAGAACTTAAATATCCAGCTTTAAACTAAAGACTATGGAGCAATATATATTTCTATCTCGGTATTCTCTCGCTGACCTGGTCCTAAGGACTTTTGGGTACATTTGAATATTTTTATTGTCCATAGAAAACGACAAAAACAACATCTCGGTATTGGGGAAACCAGATCTGATAGTACCATCAATTTTCCTGTAACTTTTTAAACGCACAAAAGAAACTAAAAATCTTTACAAGCAAGACAACTGCAAAAAAAGCTATTGCCTTGGAAATGAGAAGTCATTGTGATAGCGTCAAATTGCAGGATAAGATGAAAAGATCTTAATGAAAAATGCAATTTCATAAGCGATTTGATACCTAACTACAAGTTTTTTCATGCTGTTCTGTAACTTTACATTCTAATTTTGAATGCGGAAAAGGCTTCTAAATCAAATATGCACTGCGAATTCGATACATACCTCAGGAGAGATTGGTATATATCCCTTGAGACCACCACACAGGGGGCACATCTAATATAGGGATGTGAAGTAACTATATAAGTAAGCAGATTCTCGCTTACAAGTTGTGTAAAATAATTCTGTGGAACTGAGCCATGTCCATTCGGATAGCTGCCTGTACCTCTTAAGTGAAGGGTGGAAGAATGCGGTGTATCATAATGTGGGTTATTTCACATTCAAATTGTTAATTCTGAAGCGTAATCATCCAGATTACTCTGTATGCTTAGATACATCAAAAACACTCTCTTGTTGTTAATTTAAAAAATAATGCATTGCATGAATGCTTCACATTCTGTTATTTGTATATGCGTTTGCTTCTTCCAAGCCAAGGAAATAAATTTTAAGGCAAGATTCCCGTAGTTATGAAACACTTCCCTAAGAAAATCACTTTGAAAGGGACGGGATCCTTAAAATACTATAAAACATAAAAGTCTACTATATTTGGGAATATTTTAGAACAAAATTAAATTCGAAATATTTTTTATATAACTACTTAATTTCAGTAATTTGTAGAGTTTTCTAACATTTCCTAGAGCCTTTTAGAGATTTTTAGATCATTCAAGCATAATTCTGAGCATTATACTGCTTTGGAAAATCTAAAATATAGTATAATATCATATAAGCTTTAGAAAATTGTAGATCAGTCTAAAACACCAAGAATATTCTTTATCATACTGGGATATTTGAGGTTTTTGAAAAATTCTTGCACATTTAAGAATATTATCCAACATTACTATATTTCAGATTTTGTAAAACTTTCTATACATTCCTATAACAATTTGATGCATTCTAGATCATTCTGTGATATCACGGTGCTTTATTTAGTTGTTATTTGCTCCGTCTGTAATTTTCTAAATGCTTGTAGAGCATTGTACAGAATTCTTGTAATACAGAAGATCTCTAACTTTTCCTAACAATATAAATATAAATGTGAAATCTGAACTTAAATACAAATCTAAGTGTGTGTATAAAACAATCTTGATCATGAGTAAATTCCATTCGTAGCATTAAATTTAATTTTTATTATTTATCATCGCTAGCAAAGTCATATAAAGCTATTGTAAATATATTTCATTGCTGTCCAATGTCGATCGTAAAGAAATGATAAGATAACTATAATCTTAGGTTGATAGTATGTTTTAAACAATATGAAGGTGCAATATTTTCCTGAAGTTCACAACTAGTTAAGATTTATCCATTCAATAAGTCTCAAATATGTCTGAAGTATCAAAGAATAATCGCAAATCAACATTCTAACACTCGAAAAGGGTTTAAAATTATTAACCAACACCAATGACTTAATTTATTTATTTATAACTTAAAATCTTAGTCCAGTTGTTGGTTAATTATACAATGAATAAATTTTCAAGAATCTGGTATTTTTAGGCAATAACCAGATATTCTTAGCAATTTACTCTGAATCAATGAAATATCAAAGGTAATTGATAAAATTGAGATATGAGAGCAAATCAGTTATCAGAGCAGAGAGTATTTTGAGAAACTGAAAAGATATGAATGGGTGAATGTTTTATTGCTTGAAAAATGAATACTAAGTAATGGATTAAAGTCGTTTTAGTAAGTAATTCCCGTGTCCGATTCTTCATACTCTTAACACAAATACTATACACTATGTATTCAAATTCAAATGGATAGATTCAATTCAAATGGATAGATGATTTTGATTATTATCCTTCATAAAATACAAAATGACTAAAATGGACCCCAATCTTTTAAAAGAATGATAAATTGCGATAGAAGGAAGTCAAAAAGCGCATTTTGTCAACATAGAACAGATAGAAATAAACTAGATTTCATTTCAAGAGCTAGGATTTGCTAATTTGAATAACTTATAATTTAAACTACTAAATAGCTGTGTAGTTATCGGAGTAACATGCTACATAAAAAAAAGACAATACATTTGGTGTCGGTCCTAAAGAACTAAATGTGTCGCCCACTATTCAGGAATTTAAGGACCGGCAAAGAAACCACGTTTTTCTTACATTAGGCACCGTTTTAATGGTAGGACCAATGATGAATTAAAAAAATTAATCTAATGCTGTAATTATTTTATCTTTTCTTAGCTGAGTTCATGAACTGAGGGTAATACACTAGTTATTTCGTGAATCTACTCTTACAACGTATAGAATAACCCGTCATGCACATTTCTTACAACTTTAGCGCCATCTATTGGTTTAAATACAAAATACAAAAGTGAATTTTGGCTCCAGTTAGATGCTCCCACTTATTTCCATTCTGTCTGAGCAAACGACATCAAAGCATTTAAACTTATTATTTTAAAAATTATTTCGAACTTTTGAGCTACATAATATATCTTAACACTTGTAAGTAAATTATTCTTCTGCCTTTCTTTTTAATTTTCATTTGAATAAATATTAGGACTAAACATTAGTAGTAAAAAAATTTCCTCAGTCGAATGAGATTCAATTATGGCTTAATTTCGGATCGTAATAATAGTGACACACGGCATTCAAAACGTTACATTCAAACGTTTGAAATGAGAACGTTTGAGTGTAACATTTTTTTTTCAAACGTTTGAAAAAAAAAATGATGAGTAAGAAAAATAATGAGATCCTATCTTTTGATGATTATGATCATTTTTCTTCATGCACCAGAAAAGATGGGGGGGGGGGGGAATTGAAGGAGGAAAAAAATATTACATTATGGATTTAGCATTCAAATTTCATTAAAATGAAATTAATATTTAATTATCATTCATTTTAATTTGATAATATTAAATATGGTTATAATACTGATGTACAAAATATTAGCTGAGGACTTAATTGTTTCTGTTTGAGTAGCTAATTTTAGCAGTAATTCAAAATCTGCCGTTTTTATAATGGTATACATTTATATCTAGCCAAAAACATAATAATTTTTTAAAAATGCTCTTGGTAAGCAGTAAAAATAATTCGATGGAAAAGCACTTTTATATTTCTCTTTCTACACTAGATGGCGACACTAAGGCAGTGTCTTGATCATCATGTAAGATTACAGAATTTGATCCCAAGTGAAACAATTTTCTTTATAGCCTTTTGAGAATTTTTTCAATTAATTTTCAATAAAAGCATTTACTTTTTACATTTTTAACTTCAAAGAAAAATGCTTTAAAAAATATTTGATCAAGCTCTTAAAATTTTTATTACTTAATTTTAATTAAAGATGATATACAAAATTAAAGGTTAATTATTTGTTTTGTATGACTTACTCTCATTTATGTAGCTTCCGACATTTTTTCTTTCATTAATTAGAAATAGTAAAGATTAGAAGCATCTTGCTCAGTTTTTAATTTGTTTAAAATTACTTTTACACTGTAGTTTGACCGAAAAATTAACGAATATTTTGACTAAACATCATTTTGATGGCCACGTAATACTTAGAGTGATGTAATTAATTAATTTAAAGAAGTTGTACAATAAAATAAAACAAAAAACTCTGCTTCTGATGTTTTTCATTATTGGATTTTCATTAATCTTCTCAGACTGTAGCGAGATCTATATAACAAGAAATATTACGGAAAGGGTAACTAACAGCCGATGCTTACAAATTATCTTAATTTAAATTGTAATAAAGGAGATTCATTTTATTTTAATTTTTGCAAAGCATATAAAAATATTTTGTGGTCATCTAAAAATTCGGTTGAGACAATTCGATGAATAGTCATGTTTTAAATCTTTCTGAATCTGATAAAAGAATCATATCATTAAATTGACTTGTCTGTGACCACGATAACTTAAAATTCCAATTAGCTAAACTGATGAAATTTAGCACTAAAATTAAAGATTTCTATGGACATTTGAAATAGATCCAATTAACATGATTATATAAACCAAGTTATATGACAGAAACTAAGAACGTGAATTTTCCGATCTTCATCATTAATTAAACGTCATTCGTCAAAGGATTGGCAATCTGTCAGTTTGAATTCGCCAATTTAAATACGCAAAAAATACATGCATAAAATTTATGATGTGATTTTTAATTTTAAAATTATTAAATTTATCACTTTAAATGTAGCAAATTTTGTACCTATTCGAATAACGAGAAGAGTATAAATTGATTATTCTGATTTTTTTTATCACACTTCGAAACATAAAACGTATTATAATAATATTAAATAATACTAAAATTGACCCTAATAAATAAAAATAATTTCAACAAAATTCTGGCTAAGTTGTTAACATTTTCACTTGATGATATATGATGTTGGATTTCCCTTTTTGTGTAGAGCAGGGGTCGGCAACACTATTGAAATGGAAGAAAGAAAAGTGACAATTTGCAAAATTTTCCAGTATTTCAAGAGTCACTACAATTTTTTTATTTAATACTAGCCGCCTTTGGCGACCAGCTGGTTCGCCATGAGTAATGCGTTCTAAAAATTTTAATTAAATCCCATATTCATTAGCCAAAATTTAAGAAATAGTCAAGGTTAAAAGATTCAGTTATTAGTAGTTAAAGAGTCGGTAACTTTATTCGGAAAAACTTTTTGAGTTTAATGCTCTAATAATTTATCAATTATGCTTCCAAAATATTAAAAATGTTTTTTTCGGTGATATTGCCAAAATGTTAAATATGTTTTTTAAAGAAAGCGAAAAAGGAAAAAAAATTATTGAATTAATGATACAGATATTGCACACGATAATAGAAATATGCCATTAAGTCGGGATTCCAATGCATATCCTGTCTAAATTTGATCAGGTTTACCGTAATGAAGATTTATTGAATTAATTATTTAAATATTGCAAACGATCATAGAATCCTTTGCTTTGTATTTATTTTTTTAGAAAATATCACATTTTATATTTATTTTATTTTATGCTAAAAGTTGCATTTATTTTGATTTATTTTGGGATGATAGTTTTTTTTATTTTTTATTTGAACCTCCGGCATTCTTTTATTTTGTCCAGTCACGTGCTAAAAACATGATTAAAATATTTCTTTAAAAATTCGTTAAAAATAGAAGCTTACGTTATAAACTAAAAAAAACTGATACCGTTAGAAAGCTAATGTTTTTATCTTTAGATTGATATAAATATCATGTTTGTGCAATAATATTTTCGGATGTTATAGCGGGAAAACGTCGAAATTTCGTTTAAATTTTAATTAATTCAAATTCTAATTAAAAATTCGAAAAAAGGGCTCCGAGGTGCACATTCCCGACCTTCAAGGTATACATGTACATGTACCAAATTTGGTAGCTGTAGGTCCAACGGTCTGGCCTGTAGAGCGCCAACGCGCACGCACACACACACACACACATTGAGCTTTATTATAAGTATAGATTATGGTATTTGCTTATGTTTATCATGTTTACTTATGCTCATATTTAATTTTTGATTTGAAATAAATGGCTTTAAATACGGAATAATATTTATTCATATAAAAACACAAATATTGATAGCAACGTTAATGGGGCATTGGCTTCGAATGCCTTTTCAAAGTTTCGTTAATTCTGACTTAAATCTTGTTGTTTTTAAGTTTCAAATACAACTACAGATTTTTATAATAATCATGTAAGCTAACGATTGTTCACACGAATATGCCGACCCAAAGATCGTCAGCAGTCCATATGCCAACTTCTTCACCTCACTGTAACATTCTGGAAGATTATTCCATGCGTCTAATATGAGGGCCTCAACTCGCGAAATTTCTTTTAGAGTTGTCCACTTTTGCTGTACGATATGCATGCATTTCTCGGCATCCAACTCTTTCAACTTGCTCTTGGGTTCTGAGAACTTGCCACTCCACAAGTCTTTGGTTTTCAAATCTGACGGTGGCTGTTTAAATGAGACAGAAATGAAATGCAATTGGATGAAAGATATAATGGTCTCTGAGTCTCATCTCTAAGAACAACAATAGTTAAAATTTATCTCATTACGGTCATGTTAAGTTTAGCGATTTGCAATTAACGATTATTTAAACAGAAGCTGTTGAAAGATCAGGTATTTAAAAATATTTTTTCTTATTTTTTAAGAGTTTTGATGATAAATCATTAATTTTTCGTATGGAACTGGAGAGCCGCAGGTTGCCCACACTTGGCGTAGAATATCTAGAAAGAAGATTTTTCAACTGCAGCCCAGTACACTGGTTTTCTCCTTTAATAAATTATTATTTATTTCGAATTTTGATGCAATCAATCTTCATTTAAATAAGCCGCCAAAATAACAGCTGTCTGTAATTGAGGTCATGTAAGAATAACACCTGGTTAATTAAAATGCATTGTTTTCATCATATCACAAATTCATTAGAGGAGAATTGTGTTCAATTTCCTGAATTTGATTCATTTTTAATTGAAATTTTCTTTTGATGCTCAAAAGAGTCAAAGAAAGTATCTAGATAAGGATAATATGTCCTTATCTATGTGTGATTTGTAACTTGAGGTAAATACGATAAAATTTTTCTTAGATCTATATTGTTAGGTTTTACTGGTTTGGATAAAAATATATTGTGTAATAATAATAATAATAATAAAAACGAACTATTCTACCTCAAGTTTTTGCCATTACTTACGGGCATTTAAACACTGATAATCATGGTTTGGATATTTTCTGCCTTGTTTAATGAATAAAACAAAAGCAAAAAATGTTTACAAGCTATTTTTTTTTTACTTACTAAACATTTTTTACATATATGTATTTTTTGAATATATTATAATTCTTGTACGACGTTGAGGAATGCGTTCAAATGTATTATGCTTATATAAACACATTTATTTTCTTCATTCAAAATTCAAATTAGAAAAAAGAAATCATTACATGAAAGCTGTGACAAAAGTTAAATAATATTTTTAAGCTAATAAAAAGATTAAAATTGTCTTGAATACATGCCCTCTAACAAAAATGGTCACAATTGAAGCTGTAGATTTTTAATAATAAAATATCATTACATGACATGTATTAAAATTGCTTATTGCACGCTTTGAAAATGAATATTGCTCTGTACCAAATGTTGAAATTCAGTTAACCCTTAACTGGGTAAAGGACATTTTAGGACTTAACTGGGGCCTCATTTCATTTACACTCATATTAAATTTTCTAATGAAGGTATTTGTATGAAAAATTGCTAATATATTTTGCAGATATTTTCCTTGATATATAGATATGTTTTAGAAATGTTTCATAATATATTATCATTAAAAAATATAAATGCGTTGGAACAAACATTTTCTTCTCAAAATAAATAATATTCTTAAAAATACATATTACTTCTTACTTATTGAATCATATATATTTTTCTAGTATATAAAAGTATATAGTTAATATAATGTAAAATTCAACAATTTTATGAAAAATAAAAAAAATCACAAAAAACTGGACCTTTTTATAATTGAATTGTGTGACTTTCATGGCACGGTTTTCTAGGGCATTTTAAAAATACAGGTTAAGAACTAGTATAAAAATCAACCTATAAATTCTGTATATTCTGTACATTTCTCTTGGTATATTAATATGTTTTATTAATATTTCAAAATGCATTATCTCTGGAAAAATTAATTATGTTTGAATATACATATCAGAATCAGTTGAATGCGAACTTTCATCGAAAAACTCTTCTGTGCAATTATCCTTATCACTGAAATCCCTTTCAGCTTCATTTGAAAGTGTCTGTAGCACCTCATAATAGGATCAGTAAACTGGATGATATTTCGAGACCTAAGTTTTAGCGCCATCTACTTAGCCTTGTTTAGCACTGGGACATAACAGGGGGGTGCAGTCTTAGAGACCACGCTAAGAGGAATAACTGAATTATTTTTTAAAGTATTCTCTGAAACTGGTTTAAAAAGTGCACATGTATAGTAGATCGCAAAACATGAAGCTACAGGGTCAATCCATTCAATTCAGTTAAAAATAGAATTGGGGTGACCGGAAGTCCATCGCTAGTGGTCTCACAGACCGCATGTCCCCAGTTCACAAAGCAAAAAAAAAAAAAAAAAAAATGAAAATAAAGTACGTTTGCGTTTCGTTTACAGAATTCAATCCGCTTGCTTCAGGCAATCTTTTGACCCCCCCTTTCCACTTTCTTTCATTCTTAATTTTAGATCCTCGTTATTTAATTCCATCAACAAGCGTTTATCAACATTATTATATTATTATCAACAACATTACCTTATTAAATGTTTACTTTAATTTCAAAGTCCACGCTTCTTGTTGATTAGATGATGATTAAGAGAAATGTTGCGGCACGATAGGACTTTTCCTACCAATTTTTCTTTATCCGAGTATTTAGAAAATTGTACAATCATAGTTTCATCAATGAAAGTTTGTTGTCATCATCTTTTCCCTCATCTCTTTACATTCGGCTTCATCTTAATATCCAAATATCAGCATTTTTTTTTTCATTAATATGATAAAAAATTTAAAAATTTGAAATTTTAGAAATTGTTTTTTTATGGAATTTTAACTTAAGATTAATTATACTGCATAATGACCACAAAATGTTGTTTTGTAATTGACAATAGTGTGCTGAACACATCATTAAAGTAATTCAATTCAGTACTGAATATAATAGTATTGTATCGAATATAAAGTTCATTTTAGATTTCCACTAATGATGTTTTGTTGTACTTGAATAGTAATTTTATTCCGAATAAATTAAGTTTAGGAGGATGTACTTTTCTTTCAAGAAAACGCTATATTTATACAACCCAGAAACACAGAATTTTGTACAACACAGAGCAGAATACAGTATTCGTAACATCGAATAAAATTACTGAATATTAGCATACACACAGAATCATATCATATTGTACAATATCAATCGGTATTGTACTATATCGGTAAATATTCTAGATTATTACACAGTATGTTGTGCTACCCTATAGCATCCTAGGAGGATATAAATACATGAAATGATCATTAAGTAATTTGTAGTTATGAGAGATTATATTAAACAAAAGAAATCATTAAAATAAAGAAAAACTCAATAATGAGACGTTATCTTTGTATTAAAAATTTGTTTAATTCCTCTTAGCACCTGTACACAATCAATTATATGCAACAATAAGGCACATTATTACATTATACCAAACTTTACATTTGGAACATCTAGTACCATCTGCAAAAAAATTACGAATGACCATAAATGAAACAAAAATATCACTCTTTAGTGATAAATAGATCAGTTTTAAGTAGTCACTATATGATGAGGAAATAATGATTTAAAAATGCAGCTGACTCCTTTATACATTTTTTGAAAATGAAACTTGCAGGCGCTAGATTCTTTACAGATACATCCTTCACTGAGATTCATGAACAAATTTAGGCTTTGTCAATACTTTTTTGATCTTCGTTTGGTTCTGTCCTTTCCTTCCGCAGTATGCAGAAAAGTAATCGGATTCCGCAGAGAGCAGTCTAAAAAAAGATGAATAGTTTAATATAATTACGAAATTTATGCAGGATATTTCAGATTTTACGAGAAAAACTTAAAAAGATTGGTACAATATACACAAGTATATATACAGAGTACACGATAATAAACATAAAAGGTAGCCCAAATTATTTAGTCTGATCCTATAGTGATATTGATAGAACTATTCAATAAGCAATTGATTCTCAAAAATGAGCAGCTGCTTATTGAACGTGCACACATACATATAATATATCTTATATTTATATACAAGGGTATAACGTTTTATTTCGCCATCTTCAAAATTTGCTGAGGTATTAAAAGGCAGATTTATTGATTACTTAAACCATTTTTCCATATTTGAGACTGATATTTGCACCAAGTATTTCTATTTCTTTTTCAGAATAATTATACGTATAACAGATAATTACTGAAAAGGGCAATTCGCATAACGATGTATTTATAAATTTTAATTCATTTTCGAAAAAATAGTCAAATACGTTAATTAAAGTGCTTAACGATTACTTCAAAATGAGCATCTGCAACACTTTACAAAGTTGTATTTTTCAAAAAATATTTTCGCGCATACGATTCAGTTCATGTTTCTTCACTAAAACAGGTTTCTTGAATTCATCAGAAAAGGTTTGCTGTGTTACAGGAAGCTTGCCATATAAAATAGAATGTAATTAATCCTATAAATAAAAGTCCTATAAATGGGCTTCATGTCAGGTGATATAGGAAAAAATTTAACAGGGCCTTCTTAACCAATTCGCATCTCAAGTAATTCAGCATCCAAGCATTGTCTTACAGCTGACGTATGATGAGGAGGCGCATCATTTCGTTGCAACTGCATCGGCAGAATTACTATCAAAGACCAAAGGGCTCAGACATAATGCTTATCAAAGCTATTTGAATATATATGCAACCATTCAGTATAATGTTACACAAAATTCGACAAACCAACAAACTTCTAAAAATGCCACACTAACATATATAGAGAAAATTATGTGATGATGAATCTCTTGTATGAAGAAGTGATTTTGCCGTTCGAAAGGTTTAGTTTTGATTATTGATGTTTCGATTAAATAACAATTAAAACGATGTTTTCTGCGCAAATTACATTTCTGAAGAAAAAATATTTCATTCCATCCTACATGAGGTTCAATTTTGAAACTCTAAACACTGAGCATGATCTGATTCTAACTGTTCATGAAGTACACGAATGCTATATGGATGTCAGCAATTCGATTGAAGTATTCTTTTCGTTGCCGTTTTCGGAATTATTTCTGAGCTGATTATTCGTACAATATCAAGGGAAACTTGAAAAATTAATAAGTCAAAATATCATTTCCTATATATCCTGTATTATATCTCTTCCTGTCAGAAAAAAGTAGGAATCTTGTAATTTGCAATCCTAAACCGGTCTGTAAATATATTTTCTAGAAGGACTTGAAAAGTGACGTTTAAAATTTTTTTGAGGGGGGGGGAGGATTTTATGTCACATTTATAACTACAAATAAAATATTTTCTTTTCTTTTTCTGTAATCCTGTATTTTACCGAAATATACTATTTGTTCAACATCTCAATTTCAATATGATGAATTTTTACATTTAAAATTCAAAAATATTGCATATTTCCAACTAAGTTTTTGATAAAGCCCTCTAAATTAAAAAATAAATACATGCATGCGAAATCTTCTAGACAAAAATCTAGAAATTTATTGCTTGAATAGATGAATGTAAGATACAAATTTTACTAAATAATACTTTTAAACTGAGGGGGCTGTATAAAAATATAATTTTTAAAGCATTTTACGATCAATTTTTACAGAAACAAAAAAGGTTTTGGATACCTTATTTAAAGAAAATTAGATATTGAAAATATATCTATATATATATCCATAAATGTCGATGTCAAATATTTAAAAAAAAACCTTTTTTTTTCAGAAACTTTACCCTAGCCTTCACTGTTTGTTACATAAGGTAAATCGATTAAGATACGTGTATACTCAATTTTAAAAGGTATTAGTAATAAATAAATAAGGTAATTAGTATAAAATATAATGAGTGATGTTCGAGGTATGAGAAAAGGGGAATTCATTTTGGAATAGATGCATTAATTGTTTATTAGTGAATAATTGCTACCATTGAATTTAAGCAAATTATTCAAAAATAATTTCGTCTACAGAGTTTCTGCCAGATTTGGAAGAGGCTTTGTGCATAATTTACTATAGTTCACTACACGTTTCCAAGAAAACGATAAATTCTGCACATCTTAATCATATTGTCGCAAATATACTTCAATTTATTAATCTCAAAATGTGAATTAAAGATCCCTTTGCCAACTTAGTTTATTTTGACTTCATTCGAACACAATCTGGCTCACCAAAGTCTGTCTTCTCCATTTCATCACTCTTTGGATTATTTTATCCAACATTTTATTAACTATTGTCAAGAAACACATACATATGGTGCAATATTGCATGATATTAAACAACATTCACAATATGATATAATGTTGTTGAATACTGAATAATATGATATAACATTGCATAGTATTGTGCAACAGGCTTTATTGCCTGGAAAAGGAATGACAATCATTTGTTAAGAAATGATTGCATATCATGATGCATATATTAATAATCTTTTTATATAATAAATACCGAGAAAATGCCTTGTGCAGTAATTAAATACGGGATTTGAAAACAGGAATAGATCAAAACAGTTTCAGCCACCCTATTCTGGAGGTCAGTGTTAGTGAATGGGTTCACTTCCATGTTAGCAAATGCGTCACCATGTTGAGTATAGTGAAAATTGGGGATCGATCTTATCTCTTATTAATACTTTAATTATTAATAAACTTTCATTCCATGAGATTCAGAAAACAATTGAAATAAATTAACTTTTGAATATTTTTAAACTTGTATTAAAGTGACTAAATATACATACCACAAGAGTTTCTACAGCTACTACAGCAGCAGTTGCCACTTTATATCCAGCATAATCAATTAGAATTCCTCCTATAGATGGGCCAATAAATGCTCTAAAAATATTAAAAAATAGTTTAGATTTCCAGCAGCCTTTCTTTATTTTCCAAGAAAATAAATTGTCCATAAGGTTTTAAAACTTACCCAAGACATGCAGATGAGAACAGCAGCCCAGAAATCAATCCGTATGTTCCAACTTCATCAGGAAATCCTCGTTGACTGGACAAAAATAGGATAGTTAATTATAGTTTCACATTGCAAAATACAATCTTAAGATTATAATTTATTAGGTAGAAACTTAATGGATTATATAGTAAATAGAGTTAGCAAACTTTAAGGCGATTAAAACTTTATTTTTCGATTTTACTTAGACTGGATAAGCTATGAATTCAAAAATTTGCTTCCTTACAATATTTCATTTAATGAACACTTTTCTAAAAATACCATTTCTACTTACACTGTGTGCTTCATTCCATGAGTTAAGCTACTGATTATCTGTCCGGCCATTCCTAAGCCAAGTAATACTTGTGCTACAATAACCCATGTTAAAGATCTGAAAAGATGAAAAGAATTATTCATAAACCATTACAATCTTGTAAAAACATCAAAGCAATTGAAATATATAAGCTTTGTATTAATTGACATTTGTTATGTATTAATTGAATGCAATTATAATATTTAATCTTCTCTAAGACCAGAATTCCGGTATTATATTCTTTTTTTTCTTGTTGTTGTACTTCATAATAATTCTTGAGCAAAAGCAAATATTAATATTCTTCCTCTTTGTTCTTCCCTTCTTTTTTTCATAAGATTTTTCTGTTCGAAGAATAACTTCAATTTTTAAAATTTAAATAAACGATGGTTCAGTTACATTAAATTTCAAAAAGTATAGTAGATTAAAATAATTTGAATTCAGAACCACAAATATAGTCAAAATAAGTCAAAAAATACAAACAAACAAACAAAAATTTTTCCCATGCTCAGAAGTAATTTTTTTTTCTTTTGTGATGGGCTTACCAACCATTTCACTAATGCACAGCTTTACTGGCTTTTGAGTGTATGTCATAAGCAAACATTTTAAGACTCATGTGCAATTTATTTCCTCTTCTGCAATGTTGTAACTAAATCCTTTATAACATTACGGCGACACAGTACCTCAATTTTTTTTTTTTTTTTTTGCAATTTTAATGTTTAAAATTATATTTTACTTTTAATTTATGTTAAATAGTACTTTATAACTCTTAAATAGTACTTCATAAATTTTAAAAAAATTGAATAATTGGAGCTTTTTTAAAAGTCTAAGGCTTTTTTAAATATGAAGATTTTTCTCATAATTTTTTCTAGGTAGCTATTAATATACTACATAAAACTTGTGGATTTTTTCCTGCCAACATTATTTAATCTTTTATAATGTTTTTACTGTAAAAAATACAAAAAAAATTAAAAATGCAGGAATTTTGACTTTGAACATATTTAAAAAAATTACTACTCACCTTAAAGCTAAGTTCATGCAAAGTTTTATAAATATAGTTGTGAACAATTTTTAAAAATTTCACATCTTTATCTCTATTTTTAAGAGAGCCTTAGGCTTTTGAAAATGAACATGGAGAAAAATGCATTTAAAGTTTTTATTTACATAAATCATAATACGAAATCTATCTAATTTAACTGTAACTTTTACAAAATGTGATTCAAGTTATTCTCAATTGTTTAAAGTTAAAAAATGCAAAAATTTATGGAAACAAAATATCATATTTGTATATTGAATATATACAAAGACAAACTAACGAAAGATCAAATTTTCATAAATCTTAGCATAATATCTTTAAAAAATTAATACGTATATCAAAATTGATTAAATTTTTATTTCTGTTCTTCTGATTGTTATTTTTATTATTCTGTTTGTTATTTCTGCTCTTCTGTGTGATCGATGCAGTTCTAACTTTTGAGCATTTTCTCCAAATTACACTATGGGGAGTCTCATTGAAGTTTTGTAGCATGCACGAAATACATCTCTCTAATACTTCATTTGATTAAAGCCTTTGGAAATTTGGAAATATTTTTGCCAACAGAGCTTCTTTTACAAGTATTTGAGCCTGAAAAATGGGTGTGACAACATTATTTACTCTTTTGTCATGGATCAAAAATTCTTCAATAGCTTGATAAAAACTCTACGGCTCTAAAATTTTACAGGTACATTTAGAATGACTTAATTTATCATAAGAGCCAATAAATTGTTTTTCGATATTTTGATGATTTTGTGTCGCCTTAACACTCGGTGCAATTTTTAAATACATTATACAGTTATTTAGAATCTTTGTATGCTTTGTTCAGATTAAGATATCCTCAGCAAAATCATTCGCCAAAAAATATATTTGTGTCAAAATTATTATATTTATACTTTAAATAAATATAATAGTACTTACTTTCTTAACACTAGCTATACTTAACTACTAATTAACTTAACTATTCTTAACACTAACTATACTTACTATAACACTACTTACGTTTGAAAATGAAGGAATGGCACAGGTCCTACAATTAAAAAACAAACAATGAATAAAACCCCTCCAAGAAATGTGAGAACTTGGGCATTAGGCTAAAAAAGAAAGAATAATCAATATAAAACAGCACATATTCAAACACATATTTTTACTTAAAATTTATTTCAAGATCTTCTTCTTTAATTTTTAATTAATAACTCATTTTTATAAATATTATGATGCACCTAAAATTAGTTTTCTCAAATTCCCTAACATATGACCTCACTCATATGGATTCAAAATTTAATTAATCAGGTCATTAACTTATTAGCTATGAATATATTAAATTGACACTTTGATATTCAGATATTGATAATTCTTTCTTCATCAATAGGTGAGTGAAAAATTGGTTAAAATAAAATTTTGGTTATAAAGATGAAACAAAAGTACATGAACAGAACAGCACTAGAATAACTCTATGATATTAATAAAATTCCAATGCCTGGTTTTCAAAGAATTACGTGAATCTAGTAATTCTGAGAATTCTCTTATGTTCATGCTGAAATTACTTTTAAAGTTATTACGATTACCAGAAATTAAAATATTTCATCAGTTAGTAAAAGTTACGTTACTAATTACACGTTACGTTACGTTAAAACCTTTCAACAGTTAGTGAAAGTTACGTTATTAACAAATATAAAAATAAGCAAGAATGGAAGTTATAAAGGTTTCTTTTTCGATAATGATAATAATACGAAGAAGACTTTGGCTGCTAACCCCATGGATAATCATAATTCAGCCAACCACACGAACAGGAAACAGAATATAACATAACTAATTTCTAAGCCAATTAGATTCCTTTCAATATTCCAGGAGTGAACGAATTTATCAAAATATGGAAATATTCTCCTACAGAGTAGTATTTTCATAGAGAAAAACTATCTTCCAAAATAAGGTAAGAGTAAAGTTTGTATTGATAAATAGTAAAAAAATGCTTTTAAATATACTTACCAGCCTTTCTGACACTATTCCCCATATTGGAGCAGATACAGCGTCTACCACGCCAGATATCAAAAAGATTCCACCGATGACTGTGGGCGTTAGGTGGAACTAAAAAATGAAAAGGAATATCAGCATATGCATTTTTCTTCGGTAATTGATCAATTTAGTTGATAACATTGATTTGTTCATTTAAACGATCGCGACATTCGATGAATAACTCAGAGAGCTAAATAGGATTCCATTATACTATTTTACATAAAAACAAACTAATATTAAAAAAAGTTTAATAAGGTAAGAAATAAAGTAACAAGTCTGATTTATAAGAAAAATCTATTTTTAATTATTTATAAATATTCTATTTACGATGATCAGATCTAATCCCATTTTTAATCTTAATTACTTTAATGCCATTAGAGAGAGTTACCTCATACAAGGGGATGAGAAATGGAATTTTAAGTAAAAAGGTTCTCACTTCTACAGCAGGTATAGAAATGGTGTGTGCCAAAACTACCTTTACATCCATGTCGGATCATACACCTTTCGGTTGGGCATATGGGCCGCACTGAAATGGAATGGGGACCGTTTTGAGTTCACCAGAGTGTCTGATTATGCTATCATGGGGGCTTGATCATATTACCCTGGAAGTTTTGGTATGACAGAGGTAACTTTTTAAGAGGGCATAATTACTTGAGTTATCAGCATAATTTCTTTCATTTAGTTTTCCAAAGAGGTTGAATTCTGCAGATGGCGAAGAAAAGAAATAGTCCTTAATTCGATGTAGAAACGCAAAGGACTTCCCTTTTCTTTATTTCTTCTCCTTTTGAGAGTTAGTTCTCACACAATTTCTTCTATAGCCCATATTTCCCAGTTTGCACAGTACAAATTATATTTTGGGTACATTCCGCGTCCAATTTAGATTCTATCTAAAAATGTAACTTTTAGGGAGATATTTCTAGTATTCATCTATGTTGAACAAGCCTGTAATGTTCATAACCCGGAAGCTTCGGATGAGTTATTCTCTACAATAGCAACAATTAGTTTGTTCTTTCATAATATTGACTTATTTTGGTCGTTGATGTTTCTGCCATCCAAGATTTTTCTCACAGATCTTTCGTGACAAAGAAACAGGTGTTTGAGTAAAGATTGAGTTCTGTATCTTATAAAATCATTAGCATGTAGTGCAATATCTCATATCCTTATACATGTGCGCAAATTAATACCAAAATCACGAAGCAGTATTAAAAAATGAAAGAGTAACAACAAAAATATAATGCGCATTTTTAATACGAAATTAAAATTTAGAACTAAGTATTGAAAACACTCAGATAGTATTTTATAGCAAGGAATACTTAATTAAGTTGAATTTCAGATATCATATCAGTAATTGAAAGAAAAATTAATTACAAAATCTTTTCAAACATGAAACAATGCAATTAAATGAAACCTTGTTAAAAGAAACAGTGATAATAGAAAGTATTTCAGTTACCGATGTAGTTTATGAAAATGTACAGAAGTCTTATAAATGACAAGTGTGAATTTGCCTTTTGCTTTAACTTCATTCATCTGTTTTTTTACATTAAACATTCAGTTTATTTTTTGGAGTCATATATAAATAAATTTACCTGTCGTATGTGGGGCTCTAGTGTTGCCTCGTTAAATCCCAAAAGAGCAAAACACACGCTTATAGCCATAATGTCTATCAGAAAATCTATATTTGCTAACAGTTTTCGGACACTAATTGACTGCGGAGGTACGTCATCTGAAAATAAATAATGTCATCACAGGGAAAATTTTATATAGAGATGTATACTGCGGGAAATTTACTTTACAAATTTTGAAATTCTATACCGAATGTAGTTGACTAATTTGAAGTCGGCGAAATCACAGTAAATATTCGAGTTATCTCAAAATTTGAAATAAAAAACGGTGTAAAATGAAGCAAGAGAAAACGGCACTTTTGGTAAACACTAACGGTTGAAATAAAGATGTAATTTTATTATTTAGCTGTTATGATAAAGAATATACAGTAAATAAATAAATTCCAAATAATTTTAATGTTGAAAGTAATAATAGTGTTAATGAAAAATTAAAGATTTAGAAAATTTTATGAAGTAACTATTAATAAATAAACAGAACATTGAGCACAGCAATATCATTATAAAATTTCAAAAGATGTAGCATATTTTATATATAACGTATTCAAAACAGTTTTGAAAAAAGGAATTTTTTATCATTTTTTATCAAATACAACTGACAACGGTTTTCGAGAGAATTGAAAGCCTTGTAAACTATTCACTTATGATTACTGAGGCAAGAGGTACGAACATATTTAATTAAGAAAAGAAATTTATAAATATATAAAAAAATTGGTTTCAAATTAACTAAACTAAACTCAAATCATAGATATTAAGTTATTAAAATTGTAATTATTAACATTGTACCTTATTAACATAACATTAAATTATTAGCATTGGAAATTGGAAATTCCAGGAACCAGAGAAAAAAATTCCAACGATTTAAATAAAAATGCTTGATTTGATCGAGTTAGAAGATATATAAAATACATACAGTATTTAAAAAACTAACTTTATTGTTCTTAACGACCAAATAATCCATGATAATGTATTAACCAAAAATTCAGTACAAATCAATATTATCTATTTTCTTCTGTCATCTTTATGAAATGTCTTTTTCTTCTAAGAAAGAAGTTTATCAAAATGTGTTTTAATCAGAGCACTGATTATAAATAATGCTGCTTTAATTTGTTCGTGAGTAGATTACACTGAGTTATAAATACAGTTTTATTTTATTTGAAAACAATTCATTTTTTAAAATTTAATTTTAATAAAGATTTCATTCTAAATCTCTTCAAGTATTGCCTGCTAGCCATTGATCGAAGGCTTTCTACTCTAATTGATTTGAATTGAGTTTGTTCGATAAGGCGTTGAACTGTGGAATTTCGTTGCTAGACATTCAGGTGTCTCAGAAGTTCATTTATAAACTTTGAGGTACGGTCAAGCATACAAAAATAAGTCAATAATTCAATAGAGCGTGGAATCGTCAATATAAAAGGTGAGCATTACTTGGTGCCTTTGTAAATGAATTAAAGAAAGAAATTCTATAGTATAGATAACGCAGGTTTAATTAAATACAGTATTTTTACAATAGCCCAGCGACAAATTTGAGTGAAAAAGATTTTGCAAGGCATGCACAGTTTCAGTAGATAAGTCCTTTGAATACTTACTTTATGCAATATAAAGGTTTTCTGTTCATTGCCATTATGTCTGTTTATACTGTGCATCACCAAAAATGATGTTGTCTATACAGCTGTAATGTCGCACTATGGTGAATTTGAATTCCATTGAATTTAGGTTCTATTAAATCTGGGATATATTCTGGTACATATAACTGGTGCAAATAAGTTCACTAACTATCTATAGTGGTCGTACGTTACATTAATGCCCCCAGATTCTCCCGAGAAAATTATTTTACTCAGTATATCTGACCCGCCTTTACAGTTTTCAAACGACATTTTGAAACATCTGTATTATTGAGTTTTGTTTCCTCATAGAGATATTTTGTTATTATAGTAACGTACTGAGCGAAAAGTCCTTCTTAGATAATTGTAACTTTATTTAACCGAAATTGAATCTTTACCTGTATCTGTAAATAGGAACATGTTTACAACTGTTCCAGTGAGTAGCAATGCTCCAACAACCAAGAATGGAAGACTAAAACCTCCAACCTATGATATAAAATGTATTACTAATCAGTAATTATAAACTATCAAGAAAACTTCTTTGAGATAATTAACTAGATAATTTGAATGAAAACGTAAAACTTTATGTCAATGCAAATAAACATTGCTTTTTATATATTTCATTATTTTTCAACAATTCTTTGTCACACACAATAAAATTGAATTATTAAAATACATCTCTAATGTACACAATTAAAGATGTAACTATTAGCACAGAAAAAAATTAAACGTATTACATTGTTCCAAAGTTTTTTTTATTTTATATACTATAGAATTTGGAAAGGCAGCTTAGTTTCATGTGACAAACTGTCAGTTTATAGGAAATCAATGGATTGTAAATAACAAAAATTATAATTAATTCGTTATTATAATACAACAATCAATTTAGTATTGCGTTATAGTGTAATTCTTAAAAATAAAGATGTTTAAATATAAGAAAATTTCCCAAACTCAGTTCCTACCATCTCAGAGGTCATCCACGTCATCTGACCGTGGTTCACAATTAAGAGGTCCATTCCGAAATAGCCTTAGGATTGCTTTAAAATGGGGCGTTAATATAACTTAACTGAACTCTAACCAAATAGAGGAAAAAGAAACGCTTTCAGCAACACGCTCTTTTGTTTAATTTTTCAGAAGCGTTTTTAAAAGTATGTTTATAACATTATTTACAAAATATCTTGAGACATTTGAGCTGATTTAACTAATAAACTGATGTAAGAGACATGCTTCTATCTGATTATTTTTAATATTATATAGTATACAATATATAGAGCTTGGACCGATCTATACATAAATTAGTCTTCGCAACAATTTTTTAATTTTTATTTATTGCTATATACATCTTTACCACAAAAACTCAGCAAGGCAGCTGAATAAATGGGCTTATGCAGGTGCAGGACGATAAATCAATTAATTTTCATGAAATGGGAACATTTCTGTTAGTTAAATTAATTACTTGTTTAATCCTGAAATAAAACTTATTTAATCTCAATTAATTACCAAATTCAATTTCAATTATTAAATTAATTATCTAATATCATTTTTTGATTAATGTCTTTTATTTGTAATGAGCACTACGAATAATTTATCAGATTATTCTTTTAGTAACATTTGCTTAATTTCTTTGATCATCTTTAAAATTTAACTCGTGCCTTTTAAAACACAAGGACTGAGTTGCAGATCTAATTTCACCCCCATGTTTCTATATTTTTTCATAGTTATATCCACCCTTTTCGTTTGAAATGCATATTTTCTCAATGTTTAAAAAGTCTGTCTTCATTAATCAGCTTTTAGCCCTAGGCAAATGTACGAATCACTTTTCGATAATTACAGATCTGATTTTATCGTTTAAAGCAGCGCGTAGTTATAACACATTTATTATTGAATGATGTTCGTATTACAGTTCATAAATAATACAGCATTTGCATCTCCTGACTTAAAATAAACAAACTGTTGTCAACGTTACTTACTTCATATAACATTCCTCCAATAACGGGGCCGATTGCCAATCCAACAGAAAATGCTGTTTCCACAATAGACTGTAACATAATAAAGAACAACATAAGAATACAGATTAAATAACTTTTTAGGTATTTGAGAGAAAAAGTTGAAAATATATGAAAGTTGATGTCGATAAAACAGAGGGAAAAAAAATACAGAAAAAAGTCCAGCATTTCTCAAAACTAATTATACTAGTTTTCAAAGTTCGTGCCAGAGCTGAAATGAAAGATTGATATTTACTTCCAATAAAGTTTTATTTTTTAAAGCTCATAGCTTTCAATGTTTATCTAGTTTTGAAATCTTTAAAAAATTCCATATTTTAGAATTTTTGAACTTCTTAGTACTATTACATGTACCATTGCATAATATCGATAGGTATTATATTATTCAACATTGAATAATATAATTAAATATTGCAAATTTTGTTTAATATTATACTCGGTTGTACAATATAAGCGTGCCATTTGGACTATTTACATTTCTCTGTATTTTAAAAAAGTAAGTAAAAAAGGGGGGAGAAAGGGGGGGGCGGATACAAAAGAATGAAAGAAAATGGGGGGAAGGTATGATACACACGTTTTTATACGTCAATACAGCTAAAAAACGGAAAGAGCAACTTCGGAAAAATAAACAGATACTTTTCCAAAATGTATATTCGATTTTATGCACAATGCTACATTTACGCGAAGAGCAATACATAGCACATGAGTACACGAGCAAGTTCGAATTTATGTAAATACGTATACTGTACATAATAAGAGATTAGAAGACTAGTCAATCTTAAAGATTTGCAATGAAAGAACATCAGTATTTTTTCGATAAAACGAGGCATAATAATGAAATTGGTATTCACAAAATCGAAACTATAACAAAAATTTCATTTTTAAAACTATTTATCAATAATTGCAAGAAAAAAGAGCAAAGGCTTTTAAAAGTATTATTATAACGCCAAGAATATTTTAATCACTTTGTTTTCCCATTTATATTTCTCATAAATAATGAATAGATGTTAATGCAAATAATTTATTGTGGAAAAATATATTTATCGTTTTGTGAAAAAATGTTTCTAAATGGAAAAATCATTAGAATGAAATATATTTTAAAATTTGTTTCGTTTTTAAACATTTTTTTTTAAAATAAGAGAGCTATTTTGGGATAAACTTCGTAATTTACAAAAATATTTTGTAACCATATTTGGATAAAAGTCTCAGAATGAAAGCGGAAATCCAAAGGTTATAATGTAGTGCTGCCATCTATTAGAAGTTTTTATAATTCAAAGAATACTGTCATAAATTAAATATTTATTTAAATCATAATATAAAAGAATTGAATAAATAAATTCAATACGAATAAATAAAATATATTGGCTGAATTCAAACCAACTTCTTTAAATACTAATATCGCAATGCTTCTTTCCTTAAATAAAATTCTTTAAGAAAAGAAGCATAGCAGACTTTTATTATAGGAATTTGGGAGTGAAAAGATAATCCCTTGTGGTGTAATTTAGAAAGATGTAACTCCTAACATAAGTAGACATGTAAAGAAATTATTTCCATATTTAGTTATAGTGAGTTTGTAGTATAATTAAAATAATAAAACATTATTCTGAAGTAAAATAATACGTTTATGTGTTTTAATTTTAAAAAATTTTTTCAATTTTTGATGTTATTTATTCATTTGCATCCAATAAATTAAAAAAAAACACAAAAGTCTTCGAATCCTGGAATTTCTAAAGATGGCTCACGATTCAATAATTATCCAGATTTTTTTAACCGGCTATAGTAAGGATCCTATTTTGCCAGTAATTCATAATTAAATTATTTACACAATGTTTCTAATAAGAAATAGATCGAAAATGTTTCTCTCTTTTATAAAAAAAATTAAATTATAGATATAAACTGAATTTTTTCCTAAAATTTCGTGTACAGGAGTTTTATTCAATGTCTGTATTCTTAAATTTAAAATTATTAATTTTTTTTAAATTTGAGCTAAAATGATCAGTAGGTATATAGAGTGTTAAATAATACTATGAAACTAGATTAATTTGAAAATTCATAGTTTATTTTTTTAGAATTCGACAATTTTCTATTAAAATATTGTTTATATACGTGCTACGAATCAAATTTAATTTAGTTAATTCGAGATGAAAAGTAGAAGCAATAAATTAGTGTAACATCTATGTCTATGTTAATAATATACCTATATGTTCTTTTAGTAATCATAAATGGATAATTTTTAAGGTTCTTTAAAACACTAGACAGCATGTCTATGTGCAATTTAATACAGAAAAATGTCTTATTTTCAAAAGCTCTAAACACGTTAAATGCGAATTGTGAAGTTCATTTGAAATGTTTTTGTAAAACTGTTACATTCAAAGAGCTGTATGTTGCTTGTGTATTAAAATTACTTTCCAACTATTTATTTGTTTTGGGTTTTCTCTTTATGACACAAAAATCATTTACGTAAACATTGCGCTTCATTCGCTTTGTAACTGGTATGTAATGAGTCACTTGACCCATGACATTTGACGTTTATTTTGCCAATAGGGTTTGAAATTTTTAATTATTATTACGTCATAGTAAGTCATACTAATATTTCACTTGACGGTAAAATGGTCACAGAAAATGAACTATAAAGCTTTAATGAACACCATGTTAACAAGCAAATGAAATTAAAATAATAATGTTTGTTAAAATTACATTTAGATACACCGTTCGTTTCGATACAAATGAAAAGCCTTACAGTTAGTTTATCTTTTTCGAGGAGCGAATATTTTTCATCTCTCGGCTATCAATCGTCTGAAAACCTGAACAATGCACGTGTTAACCTTACATTGTATTTTTAAATAGTAATGGGGGTTCAGTGATATTAAATGAAGAACATGTAATACAATTTTTAATTCAATTTCTACTTAGGTCAACAAAGATTTTTTTATTTTAGTAACTTTTTATTAAATAATTATTAAAAAGTTATTAAGTATCAAAAAATTAATTGATTTTCGCAAGAACTGTATTTGCATTCTTCATTTTCAAGTGAAAAATACTGAAATCCTTGTATTTTACAGAATGATCCACTGCCTGTTAATTTCAATTTTCATTACAAACTGTTAAAACTCTATTTAAAGTATTAAAAATTAATTTCATTTAATTAATGAATTAATGTTTGAAAGAAAAAACGCTATTAACATTAAGTGTCATCCACTACAAGTTTTAAAAAATGTATTTGAACTTGAATTGATGAATAAAAAGTATTTTATTATTGACTGAAAATTCGAACAAAGTATATAAATAAATCAATACGGGGAGCGTGTGAGCCAATAGTAAGAACTGAAAAAAATGCTAAGAAAGATCGAGGGAGAATCTAACAACTTGAAAAGAAGAGCTGATTTTGAGGATGCTTTTACAGCAATATGTGAAATAACGATTCAGTATTTGAATCTGGAGATTTGAGCAAAAAATGTGCTCAATGTGGGGCTTTGAGTTTTGAGTCTTTAGTAGGCCAGTCGAAAACTGTATGTTCATCAGGAAAAGATTAAGCTTCCAGCATTGAACGAATGACCAATTAAGTTTAAAAACTTGTTAATTGAAATTGAGGAATAACATGTACAAACAGTATCGGACAACATCCGAGTTGACGATCGAAAGTGGAGGTAAAGCTCCTTAGTTTATTATTAAAATAACTATTAAAATAAACGTTTATTGAAAACCTTTGCTTAAAAAATGTTGCACTTATTTTCATCTACAATTCTTCTTTATTCGAAGTTTCATTGTTGCCTCATTAGCTTTCAATTAAACAAATTCGACTATGCTACAGTTTTCATTGCTAAGATACGAATTTAATCAACAAAAAACATGTACAAACAGTGTCAGACAACATCCGGGTTGACGAGCGAAAGCTTGCAGGAAGTAAAACCCCCTAACTGATTATTTAAAAATAAACGTTTATTGAAAACTTTAGCTTAAAAAATGATATTGTACTCAGTTTTATTTGCAATTATTTTTTTATTCGAATGTTCATTGTTGCCTCGTTAGCATTAATTAAACAAATTCGATTTTTCTACAGTTTTCATCGCTAAGATACGAATTTAATCAACAAAGAACATACACAGTAACGTGAATAGAATGATCCTATAAAATTTCGCATTTTGGGACGGCAGAAAGATCATGACATTCTAAAATATAATATTTATTCTAATAACACATGAAATGCACATAAAAATTATTTTGTGTTAGTACACAACATCTACATTTATGTCCTTTAGAAAATAGAACAACTATTCTCATGAAGACACAAAGATCATTATATCGATCGTCCTAAGGCGTGCCTTCAGACTCATAAAAAGACTGAAATTGTTTTCTGAAATGTACGATCGTGAATATTTAAAATATTTTCTTGGCTCGGCAAAGACTAAGGAAATTTACAACAAAATGCTATTTTTGCCACAGAGCTGAAACGCATGAAATTACTGCAAGCGAAATTGCTAGTAATTTACAGAAAGATAAAATTTAAAGACTCTTTCTATCGGATGACTTTCTCTATAGAGCAATGGAAGAAACTTATGCTATTATACAATATGAAGAGATGTTTTTAATTTGGTTTCAAGGTGCGATGAATCCTTCTTGAACTTGGATACTAAGCTAATAATATTAAAAGGCAAATGAAAGGGTAAATATAACTTTATATGGAAGTAAACATAATTTAAATTTAGAAAATAAGTCTAATTTAAACAAAATTATTGTTATAATCATCAATAAAAATTATAATATTAAATTAATTGGAAATATTTTAATTATTGCGCAATAACTAAATATAAATATAAATATAAATTAGGTGATTTTTATAAGGGGCAATGACAAGCGTTTCGATTTGCGCGGTAAGGAGCCCAAAGTATTACAGTCTATCTTGCTTGTTTTAGGTCAATCTTGTTAACAAAATCAGAAAGTTTTTGTGCATTTCTTTTAACAATTTGCTTAACTTCTGTGTTTCAAGATCTCCCAGTAGTTGATTCTTAATTTTCTGATCATAATTTTCGAATAATATTTTGTTGTCTGTCGTCTTAAATGTCTGAAAGGATGTGCCAAATTTCATTGTTCCGTGCATGCATAAGCATGATACCTTAACTAAATGTATTTTTTTAATATATATTTCTGTAAGAGCACGCCGACTAAATGCCTCATTGGTCAAGTGGTTGTCAACTGAATGATTTGTCAAAAACCTTTGTGTTTAAGATTAATCATTAGGCATATAATTATGTCGAGTGAGAATATGAAAACCTGAGCATGAAAGTATTGTTTGCATCAGTAGATAGCTTTTTCTTTTATTTATTTATTGCCTCTTTTTCTCTTGCTGTTTCATTTCGATTTTGAAATTTGATTTCCCATTTTAATCCCTTAAATTCAGAAAACATATTGAACCAATAGAAGAAAATTTTGAATTTCTACATATCTATGTGAATCTTTTTCTTTTCTTTCTCTATTTTGTATTTAATACTTTTGTATGCAAAACTTCAATAAAAAGTTTGATGATCGCTCGTTACCATCCACTTAGTGACAGTTCATAAAAAAAACAATGTGGAATCTTCATTCAACAATAATTTTGCAGTTGAAAATTTCAGAACTCAAAAAAGCAATTCCATCCTCCTAAATGTTTTTCGTATATTTTAAACACATTTCCCGTTTTCTGACTATAAATGTTTTTTAAAAAAGATAGCCACATCAGATATTTTACTTGCATCCATTACAAAATGACCAGGAGCAACTAACGCTCTACGAATGGAAATATGACTTGAAATAGTAGTAGTAGTAGCAAGAACACGAATCTAAATGTTTCATAGGCTAGGTTGTTAAATGTTAATCAACAATATATCTTATACTCTTTATGATTTTTGTTCTGGGTGGTTCCGCACGAACAAGAACTTTATAGAATTAGTATCTAAAGATAAATAATTCATCAACCAAGTATTTTCAGCAAAGTGTTCTGGTTCTATTAGAATTTGTATTGTATATATTTCGTTGTGTAAGAAACGAGGAAGTACAAGGCTGTCAAAACTTTATCACGAATTCTTTAAGATTTGGTTTCTAGATGGTACCATACGAATAGGAACTTTGTAGAATGAAAATCTAAAGATAAACAGCTCATCAACCTAGTGTCTTGTAGGTTTGTCAACTAAGAGTTCCGGATCTATTAGGTTTCGTATTCTAGATGCGTCCTAAAAGATAAAAACTTCTGCATCGAATGAAGTTGACTTACCATGGCTCTTCCGATGACATCCGGAAGTTCACATCCCAGTGTCGTGTAGGAAGCAGTGAGGAAGGCAGAGGCTCCCAAGGCATCCACTCCTCGGATTAATATGGAAAGTGCTATGAAAGGAACTCCAGGAGGAGCATAATCTAGAAAACTAATATGACTCTAGCTTTTAAAATGGTCATAAAATAAAACAGTAAAATGCAATATAACAGAATTGTAATTATATAAAGCTCACATCAACATCTGAAAGATAATACATATTTTGTATGATATGAAACCTGCTGAAGCCGATGTCTTTGTTACGATAAATAGTTTGAGGTAAATTATATATTGATACAGGGGAATTTGGCTCATTCCAGAGTTTTTAATTCGAATTAGTAGGAAACGAATTTTTCCGAGGATCCTTGAGTTTCCTAAAAATAGAAGGTTAAAATCTATGGATAATTTCAATTTATTTGGTTTAATCGGAGAAGAAACTAGAAATTAACAAAAAAATTATCCTGGAATATTTTCGTATCCGCATGGATTTTAAGAGAATTGCGTTTGTGAGTAAAGTTTACAGCATTAATATAACAAATATTATTGTTCTAAATAATCGATTACTTTAGCTATCGATGGTTTTTAAAGTCACCTGGTGCAAGAAATATTCAAATTTTAAATAAAAGCAGATGGTAAAAGAGTATAAAGAGTTTAAACGATAAAAGATGTTCGTATATTATTTTTTTACAAAATTAATTTTTTCATTAGCAGTAATTTAGGTTATAAATGCAAGGGGTGTTCAAATGAAAAGGTACAAAACGTCGCAACAACGTAACCGTTAACATATTTGCTTATACCTCTATGGGTGAACGTAGAGAGACATCTAGAGATACGATTGGAGTCTCCGGCGCAGATCGGAGCAAGTGAAGGCACCTGCATGCGCAATTGTGATTGGGTTATCGACGCACCTAGCCTCGGAAGGGGCTTATCCTCGTTCAAGAGAAAATGAGGAGGGCATGACGGTCCATATTTTGACGTGGTCATCTCCGAGGTGGCTGATGAACTTGAGGAGCAACAGGCATATATGAGGGTGAGAGGGTGAGGTGGCAAGTGTCAGGACTCATTGTGATTGGCTATTGCAGTGGAGAGGGTGTGGGGGTATGCTGCCTTGACTTTGAAGTTTTAACTTTAACTAAATTGCAGTTGGTATAGGAATATTAACAAACAAGATTGAAATAAGAAATTTAGCTGAGGGTGAATGAGGAGGAACAATAATTATAGAAGGATGTTCCTGGGCCTTTTAGTTTTAATAGATGAAGTGTATCTAGGTATGTCAATTACTGCAGGATTGTCGATGATTTCTAGATTATTAAAAAATTTGGTGGTCAGTTTTTTAATGAATTTTTTGAGGGGGGGGGGGGTAATCAAGACATAAGTGCATGTTTGTATTGTGCATATAGTATTTCATATTGCAGATATTTCTGATTAGATTGTTTTGTAGTTTCTCTATTAATCTAATCCTCTATTTCTCTATTAATAACCACTATTCTCTATTAATCTATCTGCATGCGCAAGAGAGAGTAGTGGTTCTTATAAAGAGCGTCGTCCAGTTGACTCTACTTGTTGAATTATCCGAGCAAAAAAGAATCATTAAATCCGATGTGCACTGTGAGACACTCCTAAGGCTACACAGGTCTATCAAGAGCAAAAGACCGGGGCTTCTCAAGGTGGATGTGGTTCTGCTCCAAGATAACGCCTCCAAGGTCACACAAGCGGAACTTTCCAAGTGGGAGCAGCTCGACCATCCACCCTACACCCATGGACATGTCTCCCTGCAATTTTCATGCGTTTGGTTCCCAGAAAAAATATTCCGCAAAGGGATAGCGCTTCAACTTCGATGATGAACTCAAGGACTATGTCTCGTCATAACCACAGGAATTCTGGGAACAAGAAATTATTCGGCTCGTTAATTAATGGGATCGTTATGCGTACGATTATGATGTATACTTTGAATAATCTTCATTTATACCCACAGTATCGTTTCGTACCTTTGCATTTGAACGCCCCTTGTATTATATATGAATGAGTTTCATTTCCGAACAACGCCGCATATATCTAGTTATTAAAAAAATCAGTATTATCATTACAAATCACATCTATCGCGTTTTGAGCATTTAATATTTGTGAGACATTTTTATTGATTCTTTTATAGAATAAATTACACAATATACTGTCCCCAAAGTTGTGAAGTGAATTAGGAAGTCTTAAAAACTGTTCACATACGATGCCTAAGAACAAAATATATAGATATGTTTAACTAAAGAAAACAATCCAGAAATTCCACTATTTTACGACGTTTAGCAAAACTATAATTCAGACAATAATTCAATTAATTGGATAATATTTTATTATAGTCTAAATTTTAGCATTATATTGATTGGAAATTCATAGAAAAGACTCGAATTAAAAACTGTGGAGCCAATCAAAATTCTCTGTATAACTAACTTACAATGAAAGGAATTTTGGGAATTTCAAAAAAAATCAATAAATGCGCAAGTAATTTTTTCAGACTAAGATTATGCGGAATTTTTGAATATATCTGCAGATTAGTAGTAAAACAAAAGTCCAGAAAAAAAATTCAAATAATCAAGAAATTCAAATTAGAAATGACTGAATCAACAAAATTTTTCTAAATTATTTGAAGTCAATATACCAGAATAATTACTAGAAACGCTGGAAATTTTGTAGAAAACGCTTTTGCTCTAGCTGTAGCAATAATCGAAACTCCATTATTTCATACAACTTTTTCATTTGCAAAAATCGCTATCACGCATTTTATAATTTCTTCATCATTTTTTATTCATTCTCATGTCTGCATGATTCGATAGAAGAATTACCTGAACATCATTCATAATCAATGCTTTTTTAATAACTTCCTCTCAAAGGTTTCAGATATGTTGATATGCGATTTGAGATCCAAAAAGACCACTAAAGGTACTTGCTTTGGAGATACGTTTAAAGGAGTGCTAAGTTTATTCCTTAATGGATGAACACTAAAAAAGGACCTATATGTTTACTAAACAAAAAATAATTATAAATAATGTAATGCCGAATTAAGTCATGACAAACTTTCTAGTTCCAAAAATATCAATAGTTATAACTTCTAAGACTAATAAATAACTAATTATCTGTGATATGAATTTCGATTATCCGTTTTTGTTAACCCCTGAAGTTTAACAATTCATTTATCAAATACACGAATAAGGAATTTTTCAGAAATTCGGGTCAATTTTTAAAATTAATAATTTTCAATCGAATGAGATTGTAAGTTCCCATTTGCTCAGAAAGTACTGAAATGTTAATTATCAAAAAACCAGAATTTATTGTACACATATTTGACAATGTACACTACTAAACAGAGTACGATGTGACACGTTGAATAAGTCAATGAATGAAGCACAAATGTTCAGTGTGCCGTCCTCCATTTAAGAAATGTGACATCAAACTAGGAACAATATTCTTTATTGCACTAAGCATCATTTGTATTACGTATGTTTTATCATAGAATCAATAAAGCTACTTAATGCGGCCAAAAGTTTAGTTGTTGTTGTGTTCTATAAAATTGTCTTAATTTATTATTTATTTATATACTAGAAGATGCTGCCATCTAAATGGACTGCCATTTTGTTAACAATATTTCGGACATAATTATCACGAATTATTTAAATAAAGTTGTTGTAGGAAATATCAAGCACATTGGCCAAGTACTTCAGGAATAATTTTTTTTAAAATCATTACTTGTAGCACACTTTAGATGTAAATATGTAGTGCCATTAAAAGATTCGTCTCCTTACAGCGGGATCTTTTCTATCTATATTATTTTAAATCTCTTCAATCAAAGCTAATTATTAAAACCGATTCGAAACAAATATTAATCCACTAACAGAAGAAACACAATGTTAAATTCAACATTAAAAAAATTTCTTCGGTAAACTCAAGTGAGAGTAGCATAAAATAACACACCAGAGCTCATTAATCTTTGTTATAATCCAGCATAAATAAAAATGTCAGATAAAATATGAAAATTGTGATTTTTATTGTCTTTCTTTTGTCTCATCTTTCATTTATTTAATTCCCACTCACTATAATCAATGTTTACATGTAGTGGTATCTCCTCTGCACATAATGTTCGTTTTATTGTGGTGGTACCTCTTCTGCACATAATGTTCACGAAAACTCAAATTAAAGCTAATCAATACAATCGAACTGAAACAAATAGTGATCTACTAACAAAAAATACATTGTCAAATACAATTTTTAAACAAATAGTGATCTACTAACAAAAAAATACATTGTCAAATACAATTTTTAAACAAAATGCTGAATAGAAGAAATGTAAGAAAATTCTCAAGTTGTCCCACGAAGTAAGATATAATGGAAGCTGCAGATTCGCCTAATTGATCTTTGATGTAAGCCAGCTATAAAAATGTATTGACAACGTGAAATTTATGATCCCATACTAATTATTACTTGCATTTAGTTTTATTCAGATACATTAAATAAGCAAAGTTGCCTGGGCCACTAGTTACCTAAACGGAAGCGATATTTTTTAACTTCACTTTGTTTTATAGGTTTTCTTGAATAACTCTATACACTAAATTTATATAGAACTACTGCAATCGTTTAATATAAAATAAAAAAATTTTTAACTTGTAAAATTTTTTTTAAGTTGAAATAGGTGCAACCTATTCTAGACCTTTTTCCTATTTCTCTAACACAATACATTTTTTGAGACACGAACGATTTGAAAGAAATCAAGGAAATGCTTTCATGGTTTCGAGTACAATTAAAATAATGAAAATAAAACACATATATTTTAAGTATTTGATCATAAAAATTAAGGATTAAAATCTAGGTGATAAAAAAATTTCTTTTGTTCTGAGTGACCATCACATCAAATACTAGAAGAAAATAATGATCAGCAAATATTCTTTTAGAAAATTTAAACGAGATTGGCTTTCGTTTCAAGTTATGTAATGTCAAATCAAAACCTTAACATCTTTCAGAAATTGAAATCCTTCGGTATTTGCTACATTGTTTTCTTATTTCATCATATCGTTCGATCGAAAGTTGTATGGCGTATTTAAACAAAACAACTGAAACAATAACTGTCTGAACAATAACTGAAACAATAACTTTTGTATTACACCTGGTACTCTTGGCATAGCTTGACTATCAGCCGGATAGCGACATATATCTTTTCGACATATGAATAATTGCGGTTCTTGTAATGTACCCGCGTGGATGTTTAAACTTACAGTATTAAAAAAAGTGTTGTGATACATTTCAATATAACTTGGATTTTGACTTATTAAAATCTTATTATTTATTACTTATTATTATTACTTGAATTTTGACTTATTTTTAAATTATTTTTGTATAATTTAACCATTAGAAAAATAAATAAAAAGCGAAACTTCAGATTAGTTCTAGACAAGATTTTAATTGAGGAATTTTAGTTAAAAAATTGCTAATTTTCCAATAACATTAATTAAATTTTTGCTTCACAATAACTATTCTCGTTTTTTTTTTTCGCAATTCTTTGTTCTCATTTAGAACTATTAACAAATTCACAAATGAAAATTTGAAAAAAAAAAATCATGAAGTGCGAATATACATCCACATTCAAAACTTGAAACTTTTAGCAATATTATATGCAAAATAATTTAAGAAAACTACGTTTTAATTAAAAATTTTTATAGTTTTCCTCAAATTTATTCTTCTATAAGGGGTAGAGTAACAATGAAGGGGGAGGGGGCCAAGAATCAATTGTTTCAGACGTTATTTTGAGACATCTTGAATATAAAATAATATTTTTATTTTAAATATGAATTATAAGAAATTAATATCAATGAATTTAATTAACCAAGGAATTGAAAATATTTTCTATAGGCCATTATTTACTGTTCAATACGTAATTGTAGTTAGGCATTAAGAAAGATCGTGTACAATAAAGACACATAAGTATGAATATGAAAGATTAGAACTAACTATAAAAACAAGACTTAAGGATGAAGATTTAAAGTGAGGAGAAACCATAAGGATAAGTCAAAATCAATCTATATAGTAAGCTGAGTACACAGAAAAAAGTAACATTTTCATTATAGAATGCGGTCGAAAAAGGAAAGTGAAGGTGTACAATAGAAGATTTTTTCAGCCACTAAATTAAGTGAAAGAAAAAAGTGCAACAAATAAAATGTACTACAGAGATTTAATGGAATGCATAACGCAATATATTGTTGTAATACTGATGACCAAGCAGCTGGGCAATTTTGTTCTTGTAAATTTGTATTCCGTTAATTATGTTTAGTACATTTTAGATGCTGCATTTCTCTATTGTATTTATTTCAGGAGCCTCCCGCATACAAGGAATATACAAGGAGCCTCCTGTATCAACTCCGCATCCTCCTTTTATTACATTTTTGATTGCCAAACTAATTTGCTTCTGTGTTCCTGACTTACTCTTAAAGTTTTCAAACGTTCCTTTCAAGACAAACTTTATAGAGATTAATTAATTTTGCCAGATTGACTTGCTTCTGTGCTCCTGACCAACCTTTAAGATTTGCAAATTTCCTTTCAGGACAATCTGTTTAATGATTAAATAATTTGTTTGTTATTACTCTGATTAAAAGAAGTGTTCTAATTAAAATTCATTTAAAAATGTAACAACTGACCGGCCCTTTTTGCCCTTTTTCATTATATGAGATTTACTGAGTTGAGGTGGTTATATATTTTTATACAAACCGAGACTCATCCACTCTTCACTGCTGGGAGCTATTCATATAAATAAAACGCTTGGAGATTTGCAAGATTGGCGAAATGAAAAGTTTTACATCCACACCATTTTTCTCTTTTAAATAGGTAAAATGTACCTTCCGTAATATATTTAATATGTATTCTGTCATAATGTAACTCACCTGAATAATATGACGCAGATTCCAGAAACCAACATGCCAGTTTTCATCAAAAATCCAGGTTTGAGAACTATAATCTGGAAGAGGATAAAAATCCAATTATGTCGCAACAATCAAAATATTCTTTTGATTCACGCCACATTATATTTTTTTATTCGTAGTATAAAGAGTGTAAATAAATTTTAAAAGTATGATAAATACAAAGCAGAATCATAAAGATACCAACTCATAATAAATATTACAAAATAAAAAAATTATTAAAAAATCATTTAAAATTAAAAAATAAATGTGATTATATAAATAAATGTGATTAAAAATATAACTTCCTGAGAGATTTTCTTTCTCACTTGTTTATGACGATTTTTTAATATTTTTCGGATCAATGTGCTTATAAAAACATGTTCAAAAACCTTTTTACTTAAATTGTTGAATTAATTTTGTTTGCAACTGATAAAGAATAATGAAAGAGGGCGCGTTGTAAATTTTTTTGTGAATTCATGTTCTCAATCACAGGATTCACAGTTTAAGAGTTTCCAACAGAATCTCTTTTCCTCTTAAAGGATGATAATGTTTATAAATTTTAATTAACTAAAAATTAAGGTATCCGATTACGTTAAAAATGATGGTTATCGACCACATTGGCGATTTTTTTTATTTATTATTATTTTTTTTATTTTTATTTTTTTGTAGTTCAGACTTTTCTCTTTCCAAAACAGTTTATCTTTTTTTGGAAAAGGAAAGCCTGACCTATCATTCAGGATCACATATTTTTCAGTTACAATGTGTCTTCAATTTTCTCAAAACTTTAATTTTCATTAAAATTTTCCACCGTTAGCATGATATCAGAAAAACTAATAGAAGTATTTACATAAAAATTTCACCGTGTGTTTTAAATAATATGGGCAATGAAATGAACCAAAAGTTTTATTGTTTGTGAAATACTTTTTCATTAGGTGGTTTAGAAGAATTTAGTTGTAAATTTAAGGAAAAAATGCATATATGCGTATATTTTTACCCATAGCTTCTTGGCATCTCAAGATGTTTTAAAGATTTTTGTTCATTTCTTTCATTATTATACTCTATAACTTGTGTACAAAGAAAAATAGAATTACTGCATTAAAATTTTGTGAAGAGTGCTAAAAGGTTTGGTTAAGTTTCATTAAAATTTACTACATATATTCCTATTCCTCAAAATATATTACATTTTCAAATTTTTTTGTATTCTTAGTATTTTGTATTTTAATTGACAGTACATCTAAAAACCATAGTTTTAAATAGTTTTTTTTTATTAAATCGAACTTTTCAAAAATTTTCCTTTCAGCGTAGTCGGATACCTTAAATGACACAAACATCAAACCCTTCACTATATGTTTAAGTGAAATGAAATTCAATCAATATTCCTAGCAGTCCAGTTAATTCAGAAAGACCCCTTATGACAGAGGAAACAATATTTCATTTTAAATATTTATTAAATGGCTTTTGAGCAAATTTTTAAAATTGTTTTTGTTACTCATTGCACCTGTCATAGACAAGCCCACTGTCGAAGTCAGCGATTTAAGCCGATTTTTTGTGGCAGCTTCAGTGGGTAAAAGGTCTTAAGCATACGAGAACAAAAGTCTGACTTTTAGTTCACATGAAAAGGACACCCACACATTCGCTTGCACAACCCCTTTTCAGAGAAGAGGCTCTTTCACACAATTTGCAGATAGTAACTACACAAGATAAGGAACATGCCCGATCCTGGACGCCCAGACCAATGGGAAGACACTCTACCCCTAGACCCAAACGCGTTAAATTCCGTTTGTTCAAAGTCAGTTGTCGTTTGTTTAAAAAATAATGAAGATTTAGAAATTAAAGTAACCTTTTTAGCTTTCTTGTGTTCTTGTTAATGTTTTACGAAAACTCACTTATTGTTCATTTTTAACGAATTAATCAAGGAGTGAACAAAATATATGAGAGGATATTTATGTTTATTCGAATGGGAATAGAATCAGATAAATTTTAAATTCGAATACAATTGTTGGTCTTAAATTTCTAAAATGCAAGAAGGCATTTTAAAGTTAATCTGTGCCAAATTTGGCAAACGCTCTGTCCTATAGAAAGCCATAACAGTCAAATTTATTAATAGTAGAGATTCATTCGTGCTCAGTTTTCGCGTTTGCTTTTCAATTTTCCGTGGGATGATTGGCTCTTTTAAGTGCAAATGGGGTGGCAAAAGATTTTTTCTTCCTTTCAGAAAGAAAGGGAGTCGTGGAATCCTAGAATAATTAGTAGATTACTTCCTTCCTAAGACTCGACAATTATCAGTCATTGTTCCAACATTTATTGCCGGAAGTGTCAATGAGAAGTTCTCAGAAATAATGCTATTATTGTCTATTAAGACATTTTTACAGTTTTAAATATATTCTGAGAAGTAACGATTGTACAATGGAGAAAAATATGCATGTTTTTTTATATTTTTGTGGCTCCTCTCATATCAAATTTGATTTTGCACTTTTAAATATCTTCAAAATAAATTTATATATTATAATTGAATGTAGCAGTTTAAATGCCAGGATCTGTCATGTGTCTTCATTACATATTTAACTTATTATGTTTATTTCATAATTTGTTGCACGTACATTTTAACTGAGTCTTCAAGTACATCATATATGAGATTATCATCATTCAGTCAATTTTAAAATGATTTTTTGAATGTTCTAATAGAAAGAATAAAACATTTTTGATTTTGTTTATACCGATACGAGATTGAGAGGATAAGAATTTAATAATAAAAAAAACAGTTGTTCGGAATGCATCATTGTTGTTCTTACATAATTAGTGTGAATGTATCACCTTTTTAAATTGATTTACCTTGGAATTATTGGTGATGTTGTGTCCGGTTAACAGGGAAAGGGGGTGCAGTGGCTTCTGAGGGTAAAGACTCCTGAGCTCCCGAAGTCAGAAATCTAACTTCTATAACATTCGCCTGCACAACCCCTTTTCATGGGGGGGGGGCGCATTCAAACATCTCACAGATAGAACACAAGGAAAAAACAACCATGCCCGAATTAGATCGCTTGGAAAACGCGTTACCCTTAGGCCGGGATACCAGTTTGCAATTATTTATAAACTATGTATAGATAAGTATGTGGAAAAACCTGCCTTTAGAATATATTTTATTGAATAATTTATTTGTTTAAAGATAATAGTTTTGCACAAAAATAATTGGTGGCGAAAACAAAATTGTAAATAAAGTAATCAAGGTGAAGAAATGAAGTCACAATGACTATCAGAGAATTCCAAAAACATAAAATGCATAATAAAATGGAATAGGGCCTTCCTTGTTTACAAGTTTTCTATCAGATACTCATGATTTTCGTTCTGTAATGATTTTGAAGCCCTATTTAATAAAACTTTTTGCATTGTAAAATAAGCAAATTTTAAAATACTTTTTTCTTCTTTGATACACAAAAAGAAAGTGAATCAAAAAATTCGAAACCGAGATTTTGTGGACCTCCTTAAGTAAGATAAACACATTTGGAGTTATATCTATTTATGAATATGATAAATCAAACAGCTATGAACAAGTGGATGAAATTTGGTAAACGATTTTTATGTCAAATTTGTAAATTTCTTTCAAATTTTTAACAAATTTCATTCCTAGAAAATAGGAGTCTCATTCATTTCGAATATAAGTTAACACGATAATTACAAAACGAAGAGAGACAGATAAATAAAATTTGGGATTTGGGAGAGATTGGCTATTTGCAGTCTGTATTTTTGGATAATTACAAATATGATGATTATAAAGCATAATAATTTAGATAAATAAAATTTGGTTCACAGTTTTATAGTATAAAATAGCACATATTCATAAATTTGAAGTCATAGAGTTGACCGTTAGTTTGACTGTACTTTGACGATAACTTAAAAAAGCAATTTAATCCCTTATATATCGGTAATCGGGAGTGGAATTTTGTAACTACAATTGTCATTCTGAATCAGATTTTAAGTCAAATAGGTTGGGGGAAAGACATACATATTTAGTTTACTGATACTTGTGTATTAACCGCATCCCCGCGATTAATAGCCAAAAAATCGCGAAGAATAACACACTGTTGTTCGTCAATAATAGTATTTAAACACACTTAGTAGAGGGTATGTTTCGAGAGACCATTTCTGCTGGCTAATTTTCATTATTTAATTTCGGCTAAAAAATTGTATAGGATGAAAACGTGCGAAGCCTTTAAGGAAATAATTATATTTTCTATTTTATAATCGAAATAACTCATTATCTTATTCTTTTAAAATAATAATTTCTAAAAATCATTAAATATTAGGAAAAACAAGTTTCATATGAGCTTACTTATACAAGGAATTTATATTCAAATAATTAATGAATCATTAATTTCTTAAAAATTATTTTGCAAAGTCATTTAAACAAATATCACATATTTATATCTTTTAAAATGTGCAATAATTTTTTACTTGGTTCCAATCAGAATATAAATAGCGTTTGTCAAAAAAAAAAAAAAAAAAGAGAGTAAATCGGCAGTAAAAGTTTTCAATAAAGACTTCCTATTTGAGTATATACCTTCCTCTAAGCTTATTTTTTTGAAACAGTTTTGAAATTAAAAGTCCATTATTGTTGACAGATTTAGATTATAACTTATAAAAATATTTAAAAGATTATCATAAATTTGATTTCAGTACCAATATCAAAAAATAATTTAGGTAATAAAATACGTTATCGTTGCATAAATCGGATAATCATTTATATAAACATTTAAAATCTCGCTAAAAACCATCTGAAAAATTTCAATCCTAAATATCTTGAAATAATTTATAGATTAATGTCTATCGTCATAGGTCAGAGATTATTAATTATATATAGATATAAATAAACAGAAGGTCTTTTTGGATTTATCAGAAATTAGTCATGAATTTAGATAAAAATTTGATTTCAACTTACTATTTTTCCATAAATGGGCGCTGAGACGAACATCGCAAGTTGATATACTCCAAACACTAAACCATACGCTGTTGCTGAAGCTTGCTTTCTTTCCGCCTACAAGGAAAAAGAAAACAGATATATAAGACAGATATATCAAAATACTTCAAATAAGAAAAAAATTATAATTTTGCTCAAACATCACATAAAATAAGGAAAAATTTCTTTTTTCAAACATAGAATGAGGGGTATTTTGGCATTATTTTTAAAAAACTTACCATAAAGTGAAGAAATATTTCTTCATTTTATTAAAGAAAAATGAAAATTTGATCTTTTTTATGCATAATATATACAAGACATAATTTTTTTCTCAAAAATAATGCAGGAAATTAAAGGAAATTCGAATACACATTTTAAGATATAATATAGAAAGAAAAATTTTGAATGGTACCTCAAACTTGTCTTTATTAACTAACTCTATTGATGAAATATATCTTTACATATTAATGTAAAAGGAAAAAATTGTTTAAAAATCAAGAAATGTTCAAAAGAAGTTTTTCGCTTAATCCGCCTTCTTCTTAAATACTTGAAATCCTCATCAACAGGTCCCAAAGAGGTACTAATGTCTGTCTTAATCGTACTTTCTATTTAAAAAGGCTTTACAGTTTCTCAATTAATCGTATTTTCTATTTAACAAGTAATACAAACAAAATTATTCAGTCCGTAATTATTTTCTATTTAACAAGTAATACAAACAAAATTATTCAGTCCTACTTGGGCAAAATTTTTCAAAAATTTATCGATTTTCGTAAGAATTGAACTAGCATTTTTCACCTTCACGCGAAAAGTACGGAAACCTTTGCGTTTTACTGATTGAGCTACGGCCTGCTGATTGCAATCTGGTCGTAGGCAAATGGGTAAAACTCTATTTAAACTATTAAAAATTATTTGAAAATCAAATTTATAAAAAAGGTTTGACAAGATTCGATCCGAAAGCATCAAGATTCGACAGCGACGCCTTATCAACTTTGCCACTACGAGACAACTGTCTTTTGTCATTAAATTGTAGAAAGTCCTTTATAAATAATTGTCTTGCATTTTTTTAAGCTATGAATTTTTTAATATTAACTAATGTATTAATATTTGAATAAACTTTATTAACATCAAATGCCATCCACTACAAGTTTAAAAAATGTATTTGAACTTGAGTGGATTAATAAAAATTAGTTCATTAACGAATGAAAATTTGAACAAGATATATATATAGGGAGAGTGTGAAAAATAGTAATAATTGAAAAATACTTGACATTTTCGCACTTAATCGTACTATATACTTAAATTTTTAATTATTCATCCACTTTACAAATATGTTTTCCTGATTATAAAATTTTTAAACGTATGACGAGCCTATTAGAAGTGCGAAAAAACACTAAAAATAAAACAGATACTGAAAAATTATTTCATTTATTTTTATGATTATAAATCAATACATTTCCTGAAACAAATGTCATAAAATACATTTCATCAATTTTTTACACTATCCGAGCCTGTTATCACCACCAATAATTTTTTTATTCAAAAAAATAAATTATTTTGGTGATTTCAAGATCAAAATGTCTTGAAACTTAATACAAAAAAAGAAAATACGTCTCATGATAAATAAATAATTTTGATGTGATTATTTTATACATTTATTAATCACTTTCCTTAACATTAAATTTATGGCAGAATGTATTTGAAACAACGAGATGCTTTGTATAGAGCCAAACTGTTCAGATTTCTTTGATGAATAAAATCAAGACTGAAAATTGGATTGGAGAATTACTTTTCTAGAAAAAATTATAGCCGAAATAATTTTTCTTACGATTTCATATTATTCAGCAATGATGAGTCAGAGAAAACAATACCGACAATGGATAAACAATGTATATATTTTTCGCGTATTTTATTTACCTTGATGAGTTTCATATTTGTAAAAGACGGAATTTTGTAATTGATTTTTATTATTTCTTGATATGGTAGAGTTCCAACATTTTGTATCGGTATGTGTTTTTCACACAATAATGTTTCATATTTTGTGTACTGTGTTATTGAAAACTTTCAAATAATTAATCTATCATTATTAGGTAAATTCCGATTCCATATGAGTGGCAATTTCTAATAATGAATTTAATAAAAAAATATAAAGTTCTAAATTACATATTATTTATCACAATGAATCATGAAATAAGTTTAAAAATAAATAGTCGAGCATAATAGAAAGAAAGACAGTTTTAAAATTAAACTTCTATTAATATTTACAAATTAGAATATAATTTTTCATCAAAAATATGGGTTTCAAAATGAAATCGTATTACCATGTGTTGTTGAAAATTGCATCATAAAGAAACTGATCAATAATAAATAAAAGAAAAGAAAATTGTAAACGTTCATTTAAAGTTATAATATTATTTCTATTTCTAGTATTTTTAAAATCTTGCTCTGTTTAAAGTATTTAATTGGCCTCACCTTTTTTTACTTCAGTAAGGCTTGCATGTTCTTTTGAGAACATTAATAAAAATGTTTTTAAGAGAAATTTTTTAAAAATATTTTTTAACGTAAGGTTTTATATAAAAATGATTTCTGTATTCTTTTACACAGGTCAAAAGAGGGACAGGTTATTCTTTTGAACAAGTTTTGTTTTCTTAAAAATCTCTATAAATCATTAATTTAGAGTCAAGATTTCAAGTCTAGGAATCCGAATACTATAAGACGCAATCTTGTGCAAAAAAATAACGTCTCTGCGGATTTTCTCTGGACGCAATTTACAGAAAAGCAGCGAGTCGGTTAAAACCTGATTAGAAGTCACTAAATTTTATTACTAGAAACCACTCGCTGTAACAAAACACATTCACAAATCCTGATGCAATTTAATAACCAAGAACTATTTCAAAATACTATTTAAGAATATTCACGTATTTGCTCTATCTCTTTCTGTAAACAGATGTGTCAGGTGAGACGGTAATTGCACAAAATTACAGCAATAAATGCTGCGACTCTACATATGAATTTTATGGAAAACTGAGCTAATTTTTAGAATATAAGAGCACATTATTATTGAAAATAAATTAGAAAAATTATTATTTTTCTGTGACTATTATAGGGGAATAAAAAGGAAACATCCTCGTTTTCATTTTCTTGTACACCAACCTATTATGCGCATTTTTTTTTGCTGTATAATGAGAAAAAGTATGTGTACATAGTGGACTTCCTTCGTTTGATCGAATGGTACCAAAATGTGACACATATCTACAAATTTGTTTTCAACTTTGAAGATATGCGTCATGTAAAAAATTTGCCATGTAAAAAAGTTTATTTTTACATCTCAAAGTATTTTTGATTTATAATGTTTGTATACGCCTGGAAAGACAAAAACTTAAAGCTTTAAAAATTTAATATTGATCAAAATTTTGATCTATTAAGGCATATGTGTCTATTATCTACCTTAGAATGTCATGCAGGTTTTTTAACCGCATTTTGGATAGATGTGAAAAAATATACTTTTCCCCAAAATTTCTTCTTAGGCGATGTATACTGTTGTCAAATATGTTAAATTTATGTGTCTAATTCATTGCGTTTCAGAGCTATCAAATTTCCTTACACAGCCGGATAGAAAGAGTTGTGGTAGATGTACTTCAAAAATTTGACAAAATCTACAAAATTTGTATAAATAATCGCATATCAAAGTTCACCATTTAACATGTTGCGTATTGTGTTAACCTTTTCCTTGATATCAAGCCTTGATAGGCAGCTTAATTTTAATTGCGTTCGGAGAAAAGATTTAGATACGAACCACATTCGGATAACATATGTAACATTGATTTGATGCTCAAATTCAATAATGTTACTTGTATGACAAATTAATTGGTTAACACAACAATTGCATTGTTGTTATTGGATATGAGCAGAATGTATCCAAATTTGGATAATGTCATATAGCACCATTCCCCAAAATTTTGAGATTCCAAAAGGTTATCATCCTATGATAACAATGCAAGTACCACCAAAATTTAGGTGATGGTCTACAGGACATTGTCAGCATAAAAGCAGATAGAAAAGGGTCAAATAGTTACTCATAAAACATGGTTATATTGTGACAAATAATCTCCTTTTTTTTCAGGGAAGACACGTATATAGATAGATTTAAAAAGCAAAACCTGATCTAAATATAAAATTTGATCAAAATTGTTAGAGCCGTTTCTCCGATGCGCGTAATAAATTTATATATATACAATAATTGTTCATTTAAAGTTATAAAACATATTACCAAAAATGTTTTTTAATCAAGCATTTGATAAAAAAAATGCAGAGTTCTAAACCATAAAAATTTATATTTTTTTACCTTTATATTACTTTCTGTTTGGTTTCTTCATAACCGTGAAAGCAAAATTACTGACTCAGTTACTTAAAAATTAATTATTAAAAAAACAAATTTCAATTATTGAATTATTCAAATTTCAATTATTGAATTATTCAAATTTTAATTATTCAACAATCATTTTTTACTAAATGACGTTCAGTCGTTTTAAAGAATGTCTCTTGCTAAAAACAGTTGCATATATAAGGAATCAAAAAAATTAAATAGTTTTGAAAGGTTCATTAAAGTTTTAAAACTTCTTCATTCGATTTTATGCCACAGCCTGGAATACTGTAAATATAAAGCAAGAATGAACGAAGAATATTTCTTTTAAACAGAGAACAATTGTTTATCACTCGTCTTCTTGAACGGCATATGGTTTGAATTAGAACTGGCGTTGTGACGGAATTGAATGAGAGCAAATCTGTGACATGTGTTTAATCAGCAGCGTGACAAGATACTTTTCGCCTAATGAGAATACAGTTTTCCATCTCCGAAATCAGAATGGAAAATTATCGTATAAATAATTTGACTTAGTCAAAGTCTGAGTCATTATTTATTCTAGTGAAGTATCAATTAAATTTGACAAATATCAAGATAATTTGAACTCATTCCATGTGTGCATACTGTATGACCATAATTAAAGCAAAAATTTTAAAAATTGAATTGCAAAGAAAATACTGGATAAAAGCAAAATCATTTTCGATACATATTACAGGAAAGTCACAAAATCTTTCTTTTATTATAAAAATATTGTAAAATTGTTTAATAATTTTTCACATGCTTGCTTCAATGCATTTAAAAAAATTTATCAAGTAAATTTCATTGTGGCACCTTTGGTGTCTCGAAAAATGATAAGGCGGTATTTTGAATTTCGCTACGTATTGTCTATCATTTCGGCTGTCGTTCTAGACACAGTATCTGTGATCCTATTTATGAATGCAGTAATAACTTCGACAGGCATTGCAAACACTTTGTCTGTTATATAACTTCGAAACAATCGAAAGCGAAATCTCTACTTCTGTATTAATTGCGCTAGCTGTTAAAGGAAAAATAATTTAAGATCACGACTACTCCAAAATAAAAGCAAAATTTTATAGTATTATATGCAGCGGTACTTTTGCAAAATGTCTTTTATAAACAGGGAAAGTTTTTATGACTAGTCTTCATTCAGATAAGAAGAAATGGGTTTATAATTAAATTAATTTATACCTTCGGCATCAAGGGCAAAAGTATTATAAGCTGATTTTTATCATTAAATTAGATATAAGAACTAAAAAAAGGAACGCTCATTATAACTAATAAAAATATATTGAAAACTCCAAAGACTTCATATGCATTCTGAACATCTTTTATAAACCGATTAAAATCGAAATGGAAAGCAAAGCTAGAATTGTAGTAAAAAAATCTCATACCAAAATCCATATATTTGAATTTTTCAGTTATTGCTTTTACATGTCTGAGAAAGTTCAGACCATGACAGATTTGGTTCCAAATTTTGTTCACATCTGTGTCTAATAAGTTCAATGTGTGCACCAATTTTTATCCATCTAGTTATCTTTTTTTTTTGTTGTTATCGTGTTACATTCGGAAAACCCGAAAGAAAGGCTTCCTCCAAATTGATTTTCGTTCAAAATTTGATCGAAATCTACAAATTTGGAGTAGAGATCATGTTCACAGATATTCAGACAGATGGACATAATATAAACAGTGTTTTTCTTGTTCATAGATGTCTGACCAGTTGAGATCCTTCAGAATCTCTGGTATATAAGTTTGGATTGAATTTCTATTTGTATTCAAAAAGTAATTCATCGCATAATTATTCGATAATACAAGAACTATTTATTATTCCGAAAAAGATGTACATACATTTGTTTTAAGTTGAACTATCACCACAAAAAATTAATCTACATCTTCTTACCACTCTTTATGAATTTTCTACAATTAAATTAAAAAAATTAATTAATAACACATCAAAATGATGCACCATTCTGAATGATTTCGGAGGAAATTCATCCGGATGCAAAGGGTAAATTTTTTTTCTTTGTGTATTGCAGATACAAGTACGTAAAAAATCCAGAAAAATATAAGAACTTAATTTTTTTTTTTGCAGTTTTGAAGTTCAGAGTCACACTTTGGATCAAATTTATCAAAATATCGACTATTTCTTAGTATGCCTAATGTCTTGAATATGAAAGCAGTATTCCAAAAGCTCAACAAGTTATATATAAAGAGAATATATAAATTTAGCTATAACAAGCTTTTAGAAACAAGCTATATATAAATTTGACATAAAAACTGTGGATATGTATCAAATGCAGAACGCTGTTGGTCAAAGGCGAAAGGTGCGTAAAGTATAATCGAATTTCTTTAAATGCTGTAGATTTAAGTCAAAATTCATTTTGAATAAATATATAATGAAGTCAAAGAAAATAAAGCCCCCGCTGATATTAGCAGTAAAAATATCTGCTGCGTTGATCGTCCAATATCCGAAAATACCAGCGTGAAGAATGTCCATAAATTTTTATAAAGAGCATTGGCAAACAGGACGCATAATTCGATTTCTGCATTACCCTCACAAGAACCTCTTAAATTTTTTTTTATTGGTAATGAATGCTGAAATTGAGTCTTTGTAGCAAAAGATTCCGATCTTAATGATCTAAATCGGAGAATCACAGAAGTCAATACAGTCATAAAGGCTGAATACTCTTGATGGTATGGCAAGAGATTCAATAACGATTGGAAACATAATGTGTGGCCAAACTGGCTCATGTTGAAATTCCTGAAAAATCAAAATTTTAATAACTGAAACTATTTGAATTGTTCAAATATAGAAAACATTAAACATTTAAGTACTTTTCATTTTCAGATTTTGAAAACCTCGTCTCTTTTATGCGTGCTTCAGGATGTGTTACTTAGTCAAAATAGGGGTGAAAGGAAACATGAAATCTAGAGATATCTACATTTGACTATAACGTGTACTCAGATTATACGGGGATTTAACTAGCGTGAAAACTGCGCGTAACTGGTAATATTGTCGGAAAAGGATACTAATTCACAATAAAATGTTTCAAAGTAATTTTTATTTACAAAAGAGTGTAAAAAATTATGATGAACAAATAGAAGATTTCTTGAAATTTAGGAATTCACTTTTTTGCAAAATAACAATTGTTTTTTTAAAAGAATAAAACACTTCTTAAGTGGAATTTTTTATAACATTTTCAGATACATACACGGTAAATAATCGCGGTTACATATATTATTTTTATATAAAATATTCATCGCGCCATTCCTGAAAGTGTTTTGGCCACTCGAATTTGACATATAAGTAATGAATAAACAATTTTTAATTACTATAAAATTGTAAAATTAAAAACGACACAATACTCCTATACACGTGCGAAAAAAAAACAGAAAGTACCTGATGGGACGGTAATCAAGGTCAAAAAATATAAAAGAACTCGGGAAATGCATTCTTCAATTCGCATCCACCACTTCGAAGGATAGAATCGTCGAAAAGTAATAGTCTCGGGACAATGAAACTAACAGTACATAACATTTCTTTTCACCTAATCAATACTAATATGTACTCCATAATTCATGAACATCCTGTATAATATCCTAAACAATCTGTTATTACTATTTTCGCCAAGCAATTCTTTACCAATAAATAAATAATGAGGATTTAATGAAATCTTGGAAGTTAAATTACATCAATATCAAGTTCAAAAAACTCAATAACAAAGTATAAAGGAGACAATGATGGATGTTGATGGATGGTAGCAAGCAGTTGATCCAGAACAAAACCATTCAACTCATCGCTTATTCCAGAATGTTTTTATGCGTATGGCAAAAGCTCGCATCCAATGAATGTGTATTGTCAAACCACGAGGAACCTGTCAGCCTTAAGTAAATGATTTACGGGTAAATTATTTTCTTCTAACTGTGACTCAGTTAATTTTGAACAGTTTCAGCAATGGTTTTGGAAAACTAGAAATTGTAATTTCATATCCGGAGCTTTGAGACCTCAATATTATCAATGAAACCTATAATTTCATTTATGTATATGCCATAAATATATATGCTCTATAATTCTTAAAATATAATGGCTTTTCAAATAGAAATGTCTGTACAAATACTCCGGTACATTCAAATTCACGTGAAAACTGAATGTTTAGAGAAATGTCACATAAGACGTTTTCTAAAATGAATGACATTAAATCCAGTATAGTCCGTGAAAGTAATAGTAGTACAAAATACCACGTTGTTAGGTATTTAAAATGAAAAAAAAAACCATAGTAATTGTGTTTTTTTATGTTACACAAACTGATCAGTAAGGTGATATATTTGTTAAAATTTAATATTTATTTCTTTGTGAAGTAATATCTCAAGCACATATATATTTTTTAATCCTTTGCGGTCGTATGTCTAAGTTCAGCGACCAAAGCATTTTTACCATTCCTGTCGTATATCTGCTCTTAGCCACCACAACAAAGACGCATACTAATATTGTATTCTATCTTAATCTCTATTTAGGATATATAAGTTTACACTTACTACGAATGAAGAGAAACGGCTAAGGAACTTATTCAAGGACCAATACTCTGCTTCTACCACTTCGTGATAAAGAAACCTAATATTGATGTAGCCGCCTATGACAAGGGTGGAGAATGCCAAACGAATTATCACTGCGACACTTATCGTCCAAAACTAGGACTTCACAATGGAGATTGTTTTCAAAGATGCCCCACAATGGTGAATCATAAACTATAATATTTACATTAAAACACTGCATTAAAACACAATATTGAGTTTACAATATCGAAGTTTTAAAAGAAATGAATAAATTGCGTTTTTCCTTCATGATCTTGCATGCTATATATTACTACTCGCTCAACGTAAATTATATCCAACCAACACGACACCTACGTCCAAATTTAATTCGACCTCAAAGGGTAAAATAGTTATATTTTGAAATAAAAAATCAAAATTGAATATGTATAGAAAAATACGGTAATAGATATAAATCTGAGGATTATTACTTCCTATTGAATGAAAGCTGAGCGACATAAATTTGACCATTTACTAAAGAATGGCAAAATGTGAAAACAGCATATATTTTGCATCCCTTTATCCATATTTTTCAAATGTTTATTTTAAAGTAAAACTTGTAAAAAGATCTACTTTATGCAAAGTAATATCAACTTCTGAAGATAAAAAAATGAACTTGATGACAGCTTTTCAAATAGAGAAAGCATGTTATCAGTTTCTTTTCCAAAAATGAGTACGTGATAAAAAAAATGTTGAGGTACTTAAAAAATTTAACTATCACTGAAAATAAGGAGATCGCACCTTATTTGTTCTTGTCAGTGTGACAACAACAGCATATAAAACATCTGATATCCTCAATTAAACCATCCAATATTGCGGGAAAAACAATTTTCAGAATTTATGAAGTAACACTTAAGTTTTGTTTGTAAAAAGATGTATGCTTCTTAAATACTGCCACTGCAATTCAAAATGTTGTATTTCATTTTTACCAAAGCCATTTATTGATACAAAATATTTGTATAGGTTTCCTACATCCACCCTGAAAATGACACGTGATAGTTTATGGTGTCAAAAACTGCTGATGGCTCAGATGTCATAAAAAGTGATTGGAGTGAATAAATAATTTTTGACATACGAAATTTTGATATTACAGGAGCAACGTAGTGAAAAATGAGCATGCCCTTTGTGAGACTTGAGAGGATTTACAATTATAAATATTTTGAGATGGATTTTTTTTCTTGGAGCAAGTAGATTACAATAAGAAAAGGAAGCGATTAATGTAACCAATACCGAATATTGTCCTTTAGAATATCTGTATAAAATTTCTAGTAACAATATCTATAGTTGTGGTTAGCCTGGATATTTTGCGAATCTCAAAGTGAGAGTGCTCCTATCCCAATTATCGAATATACTTGTACAAAATGGCTCATTTTGATCATCTTTCTGCAGTGAAAAAGATTAGTATATATTTTGGACTTCCTTTCCTCTGATTGGATTCCAAATTCAAACTAATCAAAAATACTGATGAGATGATCATCAACCAAAATTCATGCATTTAAATTGGAACATTTTAAAATTATGCCTCTGACTGATATGCCATTTTACAGACCGACATATATTAGTTTTTACGACGGATTTTGCTCCAATTTTGATACTGGTTGGTTTTTCTACAAATAAAACCATATGTAAATTTCATTTAAATAGTTTCATCAGGTTTAAATTATTATATTTACACTGGCGAAAAAAAAAACCCGACTTCACCTAAACAGGTTTTGTCCACAGTTTGACAGAAATCTATAATTTAAGAGGAAAAAAATTCACCCATGAAATTTCATGGGTGAAATGAATTTTCATGTGTGATACATGAAATTTCATTTTCAAGTATCCACGCACATAGAAAGTTTTAATTTTTAGCACGATGTTTTCACACACTAAGAGATCTAAAACGTGGACATTCATTAAATCTTTAATAAAAAACAACTTTTCTCGGCATTAAACGACAAGCATCTGATCGTAGGAACTGTCATTATAGGAATAAATTCTCGATGGCTGATTTTTTCCAATGGTTACAGTAATATCTCGTTTAAGTAATTTATATACAATAAAACAAATATATAACGCAGTTTTTTTTCATATTTAGTATAAAAACTTGAGTGAAAAAGTTTCAAATTACTTTTGCAACCAAATGTTTTCTCTATTTAAACATCATTTTTAAACTTATTATTTTCAGATATAATAAATATTCCATTGAAAACAATCAACCAATTAGAGACTATTTCGTCATTAATGACTTGCAGAAAACCGGAAGACGTGTTTTTTAATATTTCTTAATTATCTAATAGGAACGAATTTCGTAATTTTAAGGACAGATTGTGGTATGTTAATATATTTCTTTCTAACTTATAACCTATTGTTATTTATATCATTTTAACAGCCATTTGTTTTTGGAAAAAAAGGAGAAAACAAAGAAATAAATAGGGATTTTGAAACGCTTTTAATACTGCTAATTTTTTTCCTTTTTGTTAAAGAATTTTTCGCACGTATATCAATATGCTACAAAGCGTACAAGTTCTCTAGCTGTTAGGATTCTTTCACACGTATATCAACATTTTACAAGTGTGTAAGTTCCGGATTTATTTCGTCCGTCATACCATTCATAAATGTTGAAAAGTACTCTGATTTACATCCTTAAATGAACGTCAGTAGAAGATCCAAGGTTAAACTAACAATCGGATTGATTTCATTTTGAAAGACTACATCAAAACCATTCCCTAATCGTTGGAAAGCGAAGAAAAATACGACAAAAAATTGATAATAAGCATATTCCAAATTGCAACTAATGAACTAACCTTCGTGTAATAGAAGAAGAACCTTTGCTTTCTTTGCAACTTATAAATTGCTACAAAGAATAATAAAAAGTTGCTTTTCTCGAAGCTATGCAATGGATTTTTTGTGAAACAAGAGAAGAAAAACATTGGAGTAATTTATATGCAAAGAGGAAGAGCGTTATATGCCACGGTCCATAGAAAAAACAAATCATCTACTTTCTTTAAACAAAAGGCGGGTTTTGCTAGAAATGAGTACACACGTTATAATAAGTGACTACATAATTTTTTATACTTTGTGTATATATTAGGAACACGAAGAAAATTCATCGTTAGAACAATTCTATGCAAGTGAAAGATACATATGTGAAAAAGTTATAGGGCAGAAACTAAAAAGAATAAATATTAAATGCAGTACATAATGCTGCATTTCTACTAATAACATTATTGCTTATTATTTCAAGTAAAACTAAGCTCTTGATAACAAAATATTTATTTCATTATCCAAAATAGAAAGAAGGTGGTAAGGCGCGCGGAGCGAAATAACCAGATTGTATTGAATAACCAATAAGTACCGTTTTTGAAAGATTATATAAATATATCATCAACATTATAGTAAAATATCTCAAGTAAAATTTGTTAAAACATTTGATCGATGCAAAATCCTTGCATATGATAGCTACTTTTTCTCTCCAACTGTTGTAAGTGGCATTTGACTGTTGAATCACAATTTGAAAGTAGAATACATGTCTAATTGGAAGGACAGGTTTATTTTTAGTATTTAAAATATTAGCTATTGAACTCTGATTATAGCGGACATTTTATACAATGACCTACACAGAGCTACCTTATTTCCATTCCTTTAACCCCGGTGTGTTTAGAATGTACTGATGACAGTCATGTATCTACTTCCGAAAATTTTAATAAAGTTAAGCTGATAAAGTCTATGTAACTTATTAAAACCAAGACTGATTACATTATATGGAGTCACTTCATGCAACGCCATATTAAACTTAAACTTAAGTGACTTCATAAGTAGAAAGGATAACTAATTAACAAACGTATTTATGCATATTATCTAAAATCTGGCATCATAACTTTATCTTACAATTACTTTGAAGTCGACATGAAAGTTGAAACATAATCACCTATTTCTTATAGTCATTATTTTACTTAAAACCATATCTTTCTTTTTTTTTAAAAAAAAAAGAAGAAAAATTGTGGGAAAATAATTAATAATATAGCTAAAATAAACTAATGTTTAAAGATTTGAAACTGTTTAAAACATTTAATACCATAAAATTCTAAAACATTTTGTACAATGCAGCAGAAAATTTTTATCATTTCTGAAGGTTAATGTTTTTTATATGCATTTTTTTTCAAATTGATTAGTTTGTAAAGAAGAAATTTTTTATTCCATTTTTCAATCCTTAACTAATGAATTCTTACGGAATTAAAAGGTGTTCCAGAGGACTAAAAAATTTAGCAATTATGTATATTTGTATATTCCCAATGAAACTACGATGTCCTATTATTTACAAAATTTTAACTGCCATTAATTGATTGATTTTATTTCATACAAGAGACACCCTCTAGCAGTAATTTTGGCCGGGGGAAAACCATAAAAAGTTTTAACATTGATGAGTTGTTAAATATATTATCCAAAAATTAAAAAATAATTTAAATATATTTGTAATTAACAGTTTTATTGGTATAACAAAATGTAGAAAAAAAAAGATTTTTTGTTCACTAATCTAGAGTTCAAAGCAGAAAACAGAAAAAAGCGAGAGGCGTTGAAAGTGATGCCTTATGGAAATAAAGTCAAAATAAATATCAATTTAAATAAATTTTCTGTAACACTGATGTAATGTTAAAAAACTTATCAATGTAATTAAAACTGCATTTTATTTAAAATATTAGCGTCACCGACTCGTATTTTTTTTTCAAATTTAGATTTGATTATTAATTTATTGGTGTTCAAAGGAATTACGTTTCACATTTTAGAAGAGGTAAGTGCTTTTTAAAAACAATTTTCAATTTTTATTGTTTATTGCTTAAAAGAAAGATTAACACTACATTCTTCAAAGCATTTATGAAATAAAATAAGGTAGACTGCGAGGCAAGAAAATAGGCTGTAAAAGCCTTTTTTTCGAAAGTCGTAATTAATTTAAATTAACATTCAAATGTTTAAATACAATATTTTATAGAGTTCATAATTTTGTCATTTGCTACGAACAAAAACATTAATTAATAATTTATTTCAGGTAATAAAGATAATAAAGAAGAAAAATATTCCAATGCTGAAAAATTAAATTTAAAGGAAAAAAACACATGTATTAATCAAATGGTTATCATTGTTATTATGATGTCCTTTCGATTATACTTTTCACCTTTTAACTTGCAAATGAAAGATCTTTAAAATCGATAAATATTTTCAAAAGAAGTGGCTATAGAAAAAGAAATAGATAGGAGGGATGAAAGTGAATTTTATTAATGTCAAGGAGAAAATATGTACAAATTGTACTCGCACTACTCAAATAAAATAACAATGACAAGATTACCAATGATGCAAACAGAGAAATGCTAATATAATTCAACACTGCCGTTATATCCAAGTGTCTTATGTCAAAACCCCATACGCTAGAACAAGGGAACATGCTCAGCATGAAAATACACAGAGCTAAACCACAAATATGCATCAATAGATACATAATATTTGACAAACCAATTTATAACAATCAAAGTTTTTATTTAATAAAATGCAGATTTGATATTGATATCCAAAAACTCTTCTAAGAATATAATATTTCTGAAAGGTCTTCATACTATATCATGACATAAATTTGCTTATTTGTATGAATTACATGCAGCAACTGAGTAAATACTTCTTTAATGAATAACAAACAAATAATTCGTGAGATGCAGATTCTTACGTAATTGGAGCATTATCTTCTGAATTAAGTTGACTTTGACATATCACCAAAGTGCGTTAATCATTTTAAGAACAATTACAATAATTTCATTTTTTTTGTTTATTTTTAAAGTACGTGCTTAATCTTATCTAATCTCAAAAATCTTATTTTTGAGATCTATTTTTCACCTTAACTGCATTATTTAACTCTAAAACAATGTTTGTAGCTTCACGCAAATGTTTTGTGAATTATTAAAATTGACAAAAATAAAAGGTGGATCTCTGACTGTTATGAAATGACATGTTTGTGTGGTGAATGGTTTCTCGAAATTTTGCTATTTAAGTTTTGCTATTGCTATTTGCTATTTGCTACCTGAGATCCTCCGGAACTGGAGGGTCTCAGATTCAAGACTCGATTCCACCGAAGAATCGTTGTGTGAGGGGCTCTCTTGCACGTTAAATCTGTCAGGCCCAACGTCCTCCCGCTGGTGTGGTGTGGTGTGGATAGGGGGATGCCAGTTCAGGTGTCATCCTCGTCATCTGATCTTGGTTCAAAATTACGAGGTCCGTCCCAAAATAGCCCTCGTGTTGCTTTAAAGCGGGACGTTAATATAACTAAACTAAACTTCTCGAAATTTTGCTATTTAAGTCCTATTTGATAAGAATTTTATTTTCCCATCACTTTAAAATAATAAATACCATATGTCCGTTGTAAAAAAAAATTCTAGTTTTAAACATAAGGCAATCGCCAGCTTTGAGTTTAAATTGTTTCCAGTAATGTGGAGGTTGCAGAATATCTGAATCAGCATTAAATCTGCTGACAGTTCAATGCAATGAATGAGGATTTGAAGAATATCTTGTACAATGTGGTAGCAGTCCATAATTAATTTCTTTTTTATTGTTTGCTCAACTCTAATTTAGGCCCTGTGATTATCATTCGATTTCACAGAATTTCTGGTTCACACATTGATATTCCTTACTGAAGTGTTCCAGACAATCTTAAAGCGATAAAATACTTCATTCAAATCATCAATATAACTGGAGTTGCTTCAGGTATCTTCTGCGACTCCCATGTCGATGAAAACAAGTTGTGCTAAAAGCTGGCTAGAAAAAATATATTTTAATGCTTTAGGTTAGTAAACGAGTATTGTGTTGCCTTTAATTATGTTATAGTCATTGTTAAATTCCTAAACCTCGTTCGTGGATTCTATGAAATATGAGGTTACTTCCACTAACTTCCTATCAAGTTTTCAATTGTGAAGCGTTTTAATGGCATTTTTTCCCTACTTTGACACCAGACAGCTCTTAATCTGTCTGGTTTATTGAAGAATAATTCCAGTAAAAATTGCGAGGAAAACTCATTAAATTTTAACAACTTAGATTGAATTGATGAACCCTTGTTATATTATTTACATATCTAATTAGCATTTCTTCAGATTATGCGCATAGAAGACATAAATTGCATCGGCTATTTAAACATCAGATTTTTATTCTGTTTTGTTTAAGATAGGAAAACAAATTTGTCAATCTTTGTTATTTTGTTTAAAAAAAACGTTTGAGCATAGCAAGAATTTATGGAAGGCATTATCATCAAATATCCAAATAATGACATAGCATTGAATAATTTTGTTAAAAATCGATCGACATAGTCAAGTAATTTGCATATCTATGCATGTGAAATTCCAGCATTTTGCTATTCTGGTATGTGTTTTAATTCTAATTATTGGATACGAATTGTAATATTTTGACTGAGCATAAACCCTATCTTAAAATTTTTATCGGCCAAATGAAATATATGGTATAAAATAATCAATTGTTTTTTTTAAGGAAAATCAAATTGGAATTTAATCTTATTGAACTAGACTGAACAACTTAAAGCTAATTTATTTTGTTTTACTGATCATTTTTACTAGTTTTACAAAATCAAGTTTTCTATATCCATTTGTTAAATTTAACTTTAAATGTACAGAAAATGAATTATCCCTTATAATTTTTACATAATTCAAAATTATGTCCCCATTCATTCACTTGAAGGTTCAAAAAAAATCTTGAGCCCTTTTAGTCAGTGTTTTTGTAATCGTTTAAAAGAATTCTGATTTGAAATTTATATATTGTGCAAAATGTTCAACATGTGAAATTCCAAAACACAATTTTATATTGTTTCTCTCAAATACAATGAAAAAGGATTTGTCTGAAAAAATATCATGAGCAAATTTTGTGCACTTTTCTAATTTATCAAAAATCTGCTTTATTATAATTTTTTTCGTTTGTAGAAAAGAAATAACCACAGATTATAAATTACTTTATCTTACTTTATCTTACGATTTACTTTATCTTTATAGTTTTTCCCATTATTTTTATTATTTGATAAGATTAAAAATAAGAGAGAGTAAGAAAACTCCAAATAAAGTATGGACATAAAGCTAATCTTGAAATGTACTCAGAATTTCTCAATCGACGTTTCTTCAGAGGTATTACAATTTATGCTTGTGTTAAAAATCTTTCTGCGCGTAAGGCAATTTGGCAATTTCGATATGGAAAGAACTCTTTCTAAGAGTAGAACAACCCTGAAACCATCTCTATTACATGCATATCTAAAAGTACCGACCCCCCTCCTGTTTCTTTAAAAATTTTGTTTTCTTAAAAGAACGTGCATGGTGTTCTTTAATCAACTATGATCTTAATACTCAACGAATTTTTACATTTGTTTATCAATAACAAGAGAATTCAAAAGACCATGTTATACTTTTATATAACCGAGAGCTGAATTAATGATATCTTGCACTATAATATATATGCTTTCTACTGCCTAATTTTGCTAATTCACATGTTATATTTCAATTTTATCGGAAATTCGATTTTTTTTCTTATGGACGGAATTTGCTATGAAAAAAAAGTTAAAATATCGGCCCTAATAGGATTTTATTGTGTTCATTTCAAGACAAAATTTAAATTGTGAGAAACCAATTTAATTACTTAATTTTATTAGATCTGTACTTTGCATCTACCATTCTTGTCTTCTTTTATGATAAAAAGTACATAATGTAAAAAAAAAGAGAATTTTTTTTATTTTTCACAAGGTTTACAGTGCGTTTTTTATATTGCAATGCTATAATATTATATTTTTTAATTACTGTTCAGAAATTTCACAATTTTTTGCTTATTAAAGTTAATTTTCATCATTTAAAATCATTTTTTTTATTTCTAATGAAAATATTATAATTGCTTGCTTTTCATTTATGGTTACATAATATTTATTAAAATTCTTCATATAATAATTGTTTTTTACTATTTTAAGCATAAAAATTGCCACATTTTTTTACTGTATTAATTTAAAACACAAATTTTGGAATAAATAGAATTTTTAGTGTGGGTATCATAACTGTTAATTAATCTAGTTTCACTGAATATTATAATATATTATGAGCTGCATTGCATGAAAAGTTGTATAATTAGGCTAATATAACTATAACTCGTTGCTAAATTGAAAAAAATATTCACGATGGACGAAATATCAATGAATGTGGCATGAGCTCATAATCAATGAGTCCATAGCAGAATTCTGGGTTCGTGTAAAATATTACATCAAACGTTTCTATCAAATTCTTTATCACTAATTTGAATGTGATGAATGTATGAAATTTATAAGAACTATGAAATAAATTTTGAAACTAATTTTAAAATTGATCGCAAAATAGCTCGGACACAATTTTTTCTATTTGTTAAAAAATAAACGAGCAAACTGTTTCAAACATTTTAATGTAGTTTTCATCCACTATTTTGGATACATTCCTGAAATAAAAAGGAGCTAACTAATATCACATTATTTTCAGGTTTCAAAGAGGTTTCAAAAAATGACTATGCAAAAATGAAGAGCAATAATGAGTTTCTCACAAATGGTTTTCATTCTTTGGAAAATTATAAAATACTCTTCTTGTGTCAAAATTCCAAACAATATCAACCATCTGAATCGAAACCAAGCAATTCTCCAAGAATTCAAATATTCATCCCTTGTCTTTAAGGCACTTTGACTTTACCTGAACAAGAGACAACCGTCCCAATGACATGCTTAACTTTTACGAAAGAAATATCAAACAAATAAAAGGAAACATAATGGTGATAAAAATACTTACAGGGAATTAAAGCCTCAATTTTAAAAAGATATCTTTAATAATTAAAAATTCGAATGCTGCTTATAATTCATCTCGGACATTCTCATTTAAATTTCTCGCATGCTAAGACAAAGTGGTATACTTCGCGTAAAATTTCGTAACATAGTGAAATAAGCTGCCTATCATTTTCTACCTCTCCTCTTTGACCGATTGCCACGAAATTTGATACCGATGTACAATCATAATGTCAAGGCTACCTATGTTATTTTATTTATGCAGCATGTCGCATTTGTCCTAGAGCGCCCACATAAAAATAAAATAACCAACTGACTGAAGATTCACTGCGTTGACGGATTTGCTCCAAAATTTGATATCAATCTGCACTTCTGGTGATAAAACCACATGACAAACTTAATCCTTCTAGTTCTTCGCAGTTTTGGGGCTTCCTGTTCACATGTACGGACAGGGATGAGCAAAAAGAACAGGTTACTACCCATCAGCCGAATTCGGACAAAATATGACTTGACAGAGAATGGGGTATAATTATGGTATGACATATACATTTGGCATAAAGATTACGAATAAAAATTTTGAAATTTGAAAAGTTTCAGTGCTAGTTTTTTAAATAAACTGTTTACTAAACAGACACAAAATATTTTCTTTGATATCTGGGTAAAAATCTTAGATATCAAAATGGGTGTCAAATATGTGTTCTATAAAAATAAAGAAGAAATAGGGGAAATATAATAAAGCATTTTATTTATAGAAAAATAATGAGCATAAATATATAAAAATCTTAAATGAAGGAAGATTTATGATGAAAAAATATTAGATCTAAATGATAGTCTATAAAGTGTAAACAAAAACGATGTACCAAATATTTAGAAAAAATTCAACTTTTGCTTTGGTCAACTAGCACATTTTTCGCTTAATAAATATTGAACCCAATCTTCAATTTTGGAATTTTCGACAGTTTCAGTCTTAAATCTGTGTCTTGTGGTTTTGAATATCAAATTTATTTCGAGCATTGTATGAGCAGTGTAAACCTTCGTTTGATTATACTTGAAATCATTTTTATACCATTACTTTTCAGGGATTTGTTTCAAAGTTCAAAACTGTTTCAAGGCGAATACAGATTTCGTCATCTTTATAGAGTTAGTATTACATATTTATCACCTACTGGACATTTTTTTTCGAAAATATAAATATGGATTCAAGAACAAGCTTGTTTGATTATTGATGAAAATAAAAATAAAAATCTGCTCCATTAATTCATAAAAATATCACTAATCAAGAAATAAAATTTAAATGTGAAAATAATATAAAGAGGATTACTTATAGAAATTTACATTGTCCAAATAAATATTCGCTATGGAAACATTGTGACAGCTAAAACAGCATAGATAATATTAAGTGCAAACTACAACAGCGCATTAAAAAAAATCACTTTTTCTCCACTAAGTTGCAACCTGCCACAAAGGATGAACAGCATATTCTGTATTCTTAATGCTTCTTCATATTTGTGGTTCTTCCTTTATCTACATTATTTGTGTAAAGACTACATTCTAAATTTCATTTGTTTAGCTTTTTGCGTATTTTAGTAGTCGTACTCACAGATACTCATAGTTTAAAAAATGCTTTTAGCATTCAGAGAATTTTAAAAAGTGGAGATCCATCAAATTGAAGTCCGTACTTCTTTGTAAGCTTTGCATATAAGAATGCATAAAAATTATCTAAAACTATGGGTAATATTATCTTACAGCCCATTTTTAATCGCTTCATAAATAAATTTTGAGAAACTTTCTCGTTTTGTACAGATAAATAAAAAATTCTCGATTTTTTATTTATTTATTGCAAATATATTTTAAAAATTAGATATGCATTTGTCACAACTATTTCAAAAAAAAGATATATTTATTGTCCGCAAAATTACCTGACGATTTTATTTATAAATGAAAATCAAATTGTTAAAAATATTTCATCATTTTACAAGCTACATCATTACTTTAAAAAAAGTACTGTTTGACAACGGATTCTAAAACCCTCAGCACTTTTGCGCATGCGTTAGGATGGGTTTATTTCGTCAAAATAGGAGTAACAGGGAAGATGAAAGGAAGGATTACTCGTAGACTGAATTAAAATCATACGGTCAGAAACAACGCGATATTCACATGAACGTGAAAAAAAAAATGAACAAAAAAGTATTTCATAGGGCGAAAATCAAGGTGAAAGAATGACGAATTCCGGAAATACGCTCCAGCGTTTTTCCCTTAATGAGATTGTCAAAAAGTGGTCGTCTCAGAATACTGAAACGAATCGTAGTCAAACAGCAAAAAAGGGGAGAGAACTCAAATCAATTAAAAAGAAAAAAAGAGAGACGAAGCAATCTTAATAATCGTTAAAATACTTGCAATCACATATCGTTATAAAAAACATTACCACACTCTTGAAGTAGCAAATTAAATGAGAAATTAAATATTAATGTAATAAAGATTAAGATTGAAAAATGAAAGAAACAAAAATTAAAAGCATTGAAATCAAAATCTCGTGTAATCTTCAGCCAGTTTCTGAAAATATCTATTACACTATTTTTAGACATCTGGAGTCTTTCTCAATTTTTTATTCCTGTGGAACGAAAAAATTGTTCGCATAAAAATCTTATGCTTATAAATGCAGTTAAAATACACAGTTTAATAAAAGAGGATATAAATTCAAAACGGAAAAATCTATTCGCATCTTCTTAATGCAATTAAAATTCAAGGAAAACTGGAAGCTTAAATCAGTAATGCTTGATGTTACTAAACACATTCCGAATTTAGAGTGAGAATCTTACGTTAATCTCATTTTAAGATTTCTAATAGTCTATAGCTCCTAAGAGGATATCTTAAAAGTTGAATATTTTCAGCTTTAAATAGATGACTATATTGAAAATTCGATTTTAGTTAAAATTTTGAATATAATTATTATTTATTATTCCTTATTTCTGAAGTCTCCAACACAAAACTATTTATTTCTATTTTCATACTTTGGCACATAACTTATTATTTTTATGTTTACATAATTTACTTTTTAAAGCACTTTTACATCTATAAACACTATTTTTGATCAAATTAGGAATTTTTCTTACGAAAAACGATCTTAAGAAAAACCTAAAAAATAAATAAATGTTTTTTGTTCAAATTTGTTATAATAATTTCTCATTATATCCTTTAATTTCTGAATTATAAAAAAAGAAATTTATTTATTGAGAAAAAAATTCAATTGTTTTAACGTTTTATAGCGCAGAAATGTTTAAGCTGACATGTTATTTATTAGTTGAATTCAATATTTAAAAATTGAATAGAAACATAGCATATTTATTAATTGAGAAATTGAGGATTATATTTCCTTCAGAACAATTTTGAGTAAACTATTTGAGAAACTCCTGAACTATACGATTTTTGCTTGCCATTGATGCCTTTTTTTTCAGTCTAAGAGTTTTTTTAGTTTGTTTAGTTTAGTTATATTAACGACCCGTTTTGAAGCAACACTAGGGCTATTTTGGGACGGACCTCGCAATTTTGAATCAAGGTCAGGTGACGTGAACGACGCCTGTGCGGGCACCCCCTCGCCAAACTTCCACACTACACCAGCGGGATGATAGAACTAAATAAGATAATAAGACTTAGAAAATTCCATTTATCTAATTTCTTAATTTGGTTAATAGTTTATCGAATACAAGGACACAATTAAAAAATACTGTAATCATTAAAAATTTGACTCCGACGGATTTAACGAGCACCAGACCCACTTACACGGTCTTGCTGGAATCGGGTCTCCAGCCTGCAAGTTTCCGGCTTCGAAGCTTGGAACTTGCCACCAAACCACCACGGCACTTTCAGCCGAAGAAATACAATTTTTTTTTCTTATTTTCTAAGCGCTTTTTATTTTTAACAAATACATTTTTTCTTGCATGTTTTTTTTAAATTTATTTTAAGGAAAAATTCAAAATTATCATCATTTTATAACATTTCAAAAAAAGGTCTGAAAACAATTGCGGCATACATATTCAAAATGGCCTCTAAAACAAATATCATAGCAGCGACTCTCTCCCTCTCTTTAAATTTAAATCCACATATCCCACCGCCAACTGAAAACTTTAGAGGAGGGGGAATTAAAAGATAGAAAAAAATTTAATCCAATTAATAATTTATAAAATAATTTCGAACTAATATGAAATTTTTGCTTTCAGTGAAAACCTGGACTGGCAGTAAATCAATTTCGTAATGTCAACTAACCTAACTTTTACTGAACATATATAATTATTGGTACGCTGAAAGCGTTGATTGCAACATTAAAAAACAAAAATAAATTAAAAATAAGAAAAAACATAGAAAGTTTTAAATTTGAATTTAATTTTGATTCATAAGCAAAATTAAAATGTGGTGAATCTTTGCAGCAAATGAAGATAATGATATAGGCCCATAAATTTAACTATAAAATATCCTTTCTAAAACTATATTTAATTTTTTTTACTTAACATAAATTTAACTTCAATAATACTAATTATATTTGATTTTGCTAATTACAATATACATAAACAAATTATAATATAGAATAAAAACTATTTTACAGCACAATCTTTTACCCTGACACTCAACGGAATTAGCATTTTAGGATATGCACAATTAAATACATCTAGGAAATAGGAGAATAATTGTTATCATCTAAATCATTCATGTGAAAAAAATCACATGCAATAATCGCATCATCAAAAAATTACATCCTATACATAATTCCAAAATATGAGTTGCCATATGATCATAATAAAATTCACAAAGAAGAAAAAATTTACAACATCCATGGATGGATTAAGCTTTTTTTTATTACAATCAGTCACCACAAAACTAAGTCGTATAAACAGCATAAGCGGATTAAGCTTGTTGGAGACTTCTGGTGGTGATGTTTTTGGAGAGGACCTTATGAAATCATTTTAGACTACAAACGTCCTCCTCATCTACATTTCGACTTGCCTAATATCCATATATAATTTCTGATACTTTTAGGCATTTTAAGTATATTTTGTTAATAAGACGTGCATTTTATAATTTCTGTACTAATCTGTTTGGATAATTACGATTCCTTAAATTTAGCAATTTTAATGTATATATACAATTCAGGTTTATAAATATTTACGCAAATATTGTAGTATACTATACTAGCTAGCAATACCAGCGATGTGTTTTTCTTACAATAAAAGAATATGTTCACACCATTTTATTTTGTAATCTGCTAGTATTAATAATAGTATAGTTTAATATACACTGATGGAAAAAAAAATCCCAACACTAGGAAGGAGCTGTGCTAGATAAACGAAATTTGGTAGGCGTGTTTATACATCTGAAAGATGACGTCAATTCAAATTTCGAGCTACGCGTGTAAGTGTGGCGCTAGTAGCGACACTATGAACATGCAAATGAGGTTTGCTTTAAATAAGCGCTGTAAGGTTCGTGATCGTTATTTACAGTTGAGATTTGACGTAGTGGGTTAATGTTAGTCAAGGATGCCTCTGAGAAGACGAAGAAGCCATTATCAACAGCTCATTGAGTTTGAACGAGGTCGTGTTGTAGGGCTACGAGAAGGTGGGTTTTCTATCCGCGATATTGCTGAAAGACTTGGCAGGAATGTATCCACTGTGCATGAGTATTGGCGGCAGTGGTGAAGGGAAGGTACTGCCTCAAGAAGACCAGGTTCCGGGTGGCCACGTGGTACTACTAAGAGGGAAGACCGTCGTATTCGGCGTATGGCTGTGGCTAATCGTACTGCGTCTGCAGCTGAAATTCGAGCTGCAGTTGGCACCACAGTGACACAACGAACTGTTACAAATCGGTTACTTCAAGGACAGCTCCGAGCCAGACGCTCTGTACAGTGCATTCCACTGACTCCAAACTACTGCCGTTTGCGACGTGAGTGGTGTCAAGCTAGAGCTCATTGGAGGACGGAGTGGAGATCTGTCTTTTTTTTTTCTAATAAAAGACGGTTCTGCCTTGGTCGCAGTGATAGCCGTTTGTTGGTTAGAAGGAGGCCAGGTGAACGCCTGCTAGTGACCTGTCTGCGGCCTAGACACACAGGGCCTACTCCTGGAGTTATGGTTTGGGGAGCAATTTCGTATGACAGCAGGAGCACTCTCGTGGTTATCCCATGCACCCTGACTGCAAATTTGTACGTCAGTCTAGTGATACAACCTGTTGTGCTGCCATTCATGAACAGCATTCAAGGGGGTGTTTTCCAACAGGATAACGCTCGCCCTCATACCGCTGTTGTAACCCAACATGCTCTACAGAGTGTCGACATGTTGCCTTGGCCTGCTAAGTCACCAGATCTTTTTCCAATCGAGCACGTATGGGATATCATTGGACGACAACTCCAGCGTCATCCACAACCAGCATTAACCGTCCCTGCATTGACCGCCCAAATGTAACAGGCATGGAACTCCATCCAACAAACTGATATCCAACATCTGTGCGACACAATGCATGCAAGTTTGCATGCTTACATTCAAAATTGTGGCGGTTACACCGGTTACCAATGTACCAACATTTCACATTTGAAATGGCTCTACCTGTGATCTTGAAACTTTAATAAGTTAAATATGTTACCTAGACAAATGTATTCCTAAAATTTCATTACTGTACAATAATTTTTTCTTGGTGTTGGGATTTTTTTTTCCATCAGTGTATAATAATATTTCTTCATGTTATCATATCTTAGCAATCTGCTAGAATGCTAGAAAAGAAATAATTACTTAACAATGATTTATATATGATATACAAATAAAAATCTGAACTTCTAATGTCGTGGCACATTTTTATAAGAATCTTACAAAGATAAGTTTGCATGTTCAACGAAATAAATTTAAATTTGAATAAAAGGATATTTTTTATAAACCAGATTTGAGAAAATATTTTCTATAAAGCGCAAGAGATAGCAGTTCGATTTTAATTTGAAAAAGGAAAATATGCGGATTCGAAGAATTAAAAAAATATCTTTTAAGAGCATGCAATTTAAAATAATCATAGGTATTTTTCAAATCGGAATTAGCAGGTGGTAACATAAAACTTAGCTGATTTTTTATATTTAATTGTTTTGACTTTGAAGTTATACTCAAGATATTAAATCGTTAAATGTTCACAGAAAGAGCTGCTTCGTTATTTTAGAAAATGTACTTCAAAATAATTTGGAAATTATTTTATAGAATTAAGTTTACGAAGCAGTTCGGTGATGAATATCACAATCGATATAATGATTTTAAAAAGATAGTATGAAAAAGCATTATGCTGGGTAATAAATAAAATAAAGGAAAAAACATTTAAAAAAATTGAGAAACAGTATTTTAAATTTAGATTTCACAGTTCAAATGTTTTTCAAAAAAAAGCTGAGAAATTGGTACTAAATTTCAACTTTTCGAATCTTGATGATTTTTTATTATTTATTTATTTATGAGTTCAATAAATTTATTAATATTATTTATTGTCGAATAATATTCATAATTCAGTAATATATCAAATAAAATACACACTTTTAGAAATAAAATCTTTTCAAACTGGGCACACTCCTAAAATAAAACTGTTATTCTTAGCGAAGAATACATTTACAAGCGTGGCCCTGATATTCGTAGAAAACTGAAAAAGCTTCCTACGTCGATCATCTACTATTCCAATTTAAAATGAAGTTTATTATAATCTCAGGAATACATAAAAATATCAAAATAATTGTTATTAAGAAATCGAAATAATTGTTATTAAGCGTGGCCCTGATATTCGTAGAAAACTGAAAAAGCTTCCTACGTCGATCATCTACAATTCCAATTAAAAATAAAGCTTATTATAATCCCAGGAATACATAACAAATATCGAAATAATTGTTATTAAGAAATTTATTCTTGGCTCTTATCATTCAGTTTACTTTTTAAAAATATGAATATCAGCTCAAAATACTAATTGTTTTTTCGCTGAATTTTCTATCTATAAAAAATAATTAACCACGTGAGTGTTATCTCAAATTCGATGTCGAAATTTTTTCCCATCACACAGTAAATTAAGAAAACAGAAAATATATTTTTATCAAACGCTATTTATATGATTCTTATATTCATTTGATTTTCGATCTATTAAAAATAATTGACATCTTAAGCGATATATCAAATCCGATGTCACTTTCAGATTTTCACCAGGCAAAGTGTAAATAAAGAAACTAGAAAATACATATTTTTATCAAATACTGCTCATATGATTCGTATGTTATCACTGCGTTTTATATGCGTCTTTGCTCATTAATCTAGAATATTGACTAATACTTGTTTTTGTCAGATGTCAATGACGTAGTTCGTAAATGAATTAGAAATATAATCTGGGATGATGATAGGTCACTAGTCATATTTGGATAACACAATGGAGAGAATATTGTTTTTCTTTTGGGAACTAGGACAGTATGTAGTCTCTAATCCACCCTTGGTAACATCCATAAGCTATAAAATATCTAAAAAATTAAATTCTTGATAAAAAAAATATGTACGATATATAAATTATGATTGTTTAGCCAATAAAGTCAAGAATAATTTGAATGATAATTACAATAATCTAAATTTTTAGAGATTAAAAAATTAAATATTTTGTCTGGCTATATCGCCTTAATTAGTTAAATAATAGCTACAGCTACATTTAAACTTAAAATAAGAAGAAATATCATTTTTTAATCAAATGTAATTCTAAAAAATAGCTTTAGCCACAGAAGTTTCGAAACATCCTAAATAATGCAAGTACACTTAATAAATATTGTTTGGCAAATTTAATGCAGAATGAAATTACTTCGCACTTAATATCATGCAGAGAAAAAAATCTAATATATCTAAGCAATAAAATCATTTATACAGTTTGATAGCTTGAAAGTACAGTCGAATTCTTGATTAAAAAGTTATTTGAAATATGATAATCCTCTACAATGGAAAAAATTGTTTAAATGTTTAATGATACAATGAAATAGTTTTGTTTCAATTGTGAAATCTACTACTGCATGCTATAATTATAAATACTTTTAAAAATTTGTAAGAAGTATTTCAATATTAAAATCTAAATTTATATCACTGAAAAGATAGTACTTGAAATTTTAAGCAAGAGTAAAAATTATTTCTGCGTGATATCGTTTTAGGCCTTTCACAAAAAATCCCAAAAAGCCGCTTATTTTTTAATAAATTAAGATTTTAAGTAAAATTACGAAAAGACCGTTTCGAAGTAAGTCAACGTACAGGTAGAGAAGAATCACTTGTAGCTGCTTTTAATATTTATTATAATGCCTGCGTACCTGGCATTGGATATGACATTTCTTTCATATAAAATACGTTTGGAAAGCATTTAATGAAACTATATTAAAGTTGCGCAGAAGATATATTATTATTTGACTACTTAAAAAGGGTGAAAATATAAAAAAAAATTAATTAAAATTACGTTAAACAAATATGCATTCCATCGATCTTTTACTAAACAACATTGTAGCAAATATATCGAAATTTCTTAATTTATGAATGAAAAATCTACAATATCAATAATAATGACGAAATTAATATACATTGCTTTTTCTTCATTGCTCTATTATCTTATCTTAAATCCATTGGATATTATCGTATTTAATTTGATGACATGAAATGGAATTTAAGTAATCCATTTCATGTAATCAAACTAAATATGATAATATAAAGTGGATTAATTTTATTTTTTACTCAACAAGTAGAAAATCTTTCATATGTACTTTTACCTTATCTTTAAAATTTGGGAGTTCATTAAAGCATGGGAGAAAACTTTCTGATGTGACTCTTAGAAGTTGGCTGTGTATTTTCAAACCATGTCCAGGTCATCAATTGTTTTAATAAAGAGATATTATACACTCATTTCAATATGAAACCTTCATTTTCTACAAAAATCTTATTCTTCCAATGACGATTGAAAAGCAGAATTCAAAATAATAAATGTAGATTAATGATAATAAATAGTAAATAAATTTTCTCCTCTTATTTTATGCTTTGAATTGCGTGTATTCGCTAACAAACAAAACCAATTTTATTTCTAATTATTTTCATGAAAGTCAAAAGCCGATATGCAAAATGATAACTATAGCAATTTATCTCTATGCATGCTGTGAGGGAACCTGATGTACCCTGAGAAGTTAATCGATATAGGAACTTCTTTTTTTCTAGAAAGATTTGAGTATCGTCAAATGCACACTCGTTAATGAAATAGAAATCTTTGAAGAGCACCTTAACGAGCTTTCCGTTAAATAAAATTAATCTTGGTCATCGTATCTCGATATCATGAAATCTTATTCCTGGAAGTCTGATTAGAATCGTTTCAGAGATTATAAAAGAAATGCATATTTTTCCGCGCATGATTTAAAACGTTTTAAAACTTAGGTAACTGTTACTAAGAATTTAGAAACTTTTTTTGCTTTTTACTTTTCTTATATACAACTGATTACTGAATTTTGCATTTCCTACTGCCGCGTCCAGGGATTTGCAAGTTCTACTCTAAATGCGCCATTGAAATATAGATTTACACCTTAAAAAACTGCAGTACAAAATAGATTGAAAAAAGACTAGAGGAAAAGGGTATGAAGAAAGGAATTCGCATTTGTTAAGTTTCCATGTTCTAAATTTGGGTATGAGACTAAATTAGGAATAAAGGGTTGCAATTAAATCATGTAATGCAAGACAGTATATACCTTTATAATCCAAATTGGATGCACAAATATTAAATCCGTCCTTACATAGAATTTTAAAGAAAAAAATTAAATACTTATTACCATCTCACGAAAGACATTACTATAACTGATTAAGTATTTCATTTAATGACTGACTGTATATTTCTGTTTTATAAGAGGCGTAGTCAGAATACTGTATTCCATATATAATGAAACCTTTTAAAAGAGTGTAAGTAATTATTAATGAAAATCTTTTATCTAGAGGGTAAGTTTTCTTGATTTATAAGATAAATATTTTTAGTGACTTTATTACTTTCATTAGTTTAACTCATTCTGCAGTCAAAATTGGTTTTTTTCATGAACTTAAAACCTATTTTTGGATTTCCTTTGAAATGCTTTGCTGAAACTTTTTGTTTTGGAAAATAATATCAAATAACATCTTTGCGCATATATAGTTTTAACATTCATTCAATATTGAATAATTTTTCTCTCATATACAAATTTCAAAAAATAAAGAAAAATTTGAAAAATTGCGATTCTGACATCTTTGGAACGTATTGGAATTCGGAAAGATTATTAATCAAAAACTTCTTCGTTAATTACGTACAAAAAGAAAAAGAACAGGTTTATTTTATTATTTAAAAAGTACAAAAAGAAATTCTCCAAATAATAATTGCATCAGAATTCAATGTACGATCAGTTTCAGTGTAGAGTACTGGTATATGAACTCTAGCTCAATGTGGGACGACTGAAACGGTTTCTCTCTGTGCCTAAATATTTAGACTAACGATTTTATTTCTATTTTTTTTTCTCTCGAAAAGCAGGTGTCTAACATTTACAACACTTTCACGCCGTTAACAATTTGAAGATACAGACTTTCTTTTTTGGAGACGGAATTTGTTATTATTATTTTTATTTAAAGTATTTTATTTCTCAACTTCTTCGTATATAAGCAACATATGCTGAGTTTCGTGCTTCGTATTATATATAAAAAAACCAAGAAGAAACGAATGTACATTTGAGAAGGTCTTAGTTCTTTCGAATCAAATGCATTCAAATATCCATTCTGTTCAACAATTTTGGTGCATTTAGACATTTTACGGATCTGGATAGTATCAATTATGAGGTTTCTTTTTGAATAATACAGGGGAAAATTTAGTGTCATACTTCAATACGCTTTTTACTCAACTAACCTAATAATTATTTATTTTGGACAGTTTTTAGTTTTAATACCGTTTAGGAAACGTACATGTTTTTTATTTAATGTGATTAATGACTACTGTGCTCATTTTTGCATAATTATATTGAATATACCTTCGTTGTTCATAAAAACTATAATAATGAATTTAAACATATAGGAATCTGATCAAATATACTGAACAAGGTGTCAATATTATTCTAATATATGTAATTTAAAACACACTTTTTAAATGCTCAAATTGAACACTTTTTTTATTAGACATCAAACAGATGTTTTTGTTTAACTTATTTTCTATTTTTTAATCTTTAATTGGAAATTCATTATTATAAACATTATGGAATCCGAATTAACTTTTCTCAATTTAACCATCAGGGGCGCCATACGGATCGAAACAAAATAAATGTATTGACTATTAAATACAAAATATTAAAATTAAATACAAAACCTCAATAAATACAAAAAATTTTAAACGGTGCATTTTCATCAAGATAACATAAGTGTTTAAAATTGGAAAATAGTTGCACATTAGGAATTAATTGAAAGTTTTCTTCAAAAACATAAAAAAGTTATATAAATAAAATTGTACAAAATAGAAGCAGTGTTTTGATAGTCGAACATGAAAATATTTAGCTCTTTTCATATGCATAAAAAGGTTTTAGACAACTTAAAGTTTTATTCCATCATTTACTTTTCAAAGCGTGTATTATCATTTAACAGAGAAATAGCAAATAAAATTTTCATCTTAAAAATCAAGTTTATCGACCGAATACTGAAATGATTCATAGTTTGAAGTAACTGATGAGATCGTAAATAGTACTCACTGATAGATGAATTTGATCCATGAAATAGGATTGTTTGGAAATAGGATTATTTATTCAGCAGAGGAAAAGAAATACGTATAATTGGAGTATTACGAAAGGTGGTCTTTCAAGTTAGAAGTAATTTGATTTATTAATTGGTGACGACTGTTTTGAAGTAACTTGCTAATAATTATTTTCTTTTAAAATATTTGTACAAACAACTCAAAACTTCTTCAAAACATATTTAAATATATCAAGAATTTTCTTTAGGACTTTGTAACTTTAGATTTATGTGTCATCTAAGACGAAGTACGCGCATTGAAGGTAAAGAGAAAACAACGAAATTTCGATACAGTGTGACTGAAAGGGCGCCAAAATTTTAATTATGTCAGGATAGACTATTAAAATTATTAAATCAGGCCAATTGAGTTAAAAATACATTTAATGACATTAAAGGACACGATTTACAAGGGGACAAAACTATTTAGGACAATAACATTTAACATATATGCATTAAAATAATACTCGGGGATTACACCATGCTTTACGTTCGCTTCCAAGACATGGACTGATTTTTCATGGCAACGGCCGATAGAGGGCCGAGGAAAACAGTTACGGTGACAACAGGAAATTTATATTTTGTATGAGAACATTATAGACGCGTATGCAGAAGTGCTTAATGTATAACATTACACTATATCAACAAGAATATTTATATATAAGGTTTCCAGATCACTTAGATTTAAATATATTATTTTCTAGAGGACGATTTTGTAACATAGAAAGAGCAAAATCGATAAAAAGTTTTTTTCGATTGGACAATAATTAATTTCTATCAAGATTATATGTTCAAAATAAAGCTTTTTTTTTTTCTAAATAAGGAGATGGTATTAAAGAAAGAAAAGACTTTATAAAAGAAAATATTTATTTTAGTGATAGATATATTATTTTCTCTCAAAACGCCCTAAAAACGAAATTATTTCAACAGAGGAATCATTAGCTTCGTTCGAATTACTATGCAGACATTCAAAAATTAAGTCAGTTTTAGAATTTCAGTTCAAAAATTTTCAATGAACTCAAAATATCATAAAAATATTCAGAAAGTAAAATTTAAAAAAGTGAATATATCTGTAATATTTGCATTATCTTAATATTAATAGTTTTTTATTCATATTATTCGAATATATTATGCTTTTTCTTAGTACCAAAACTACCTGCGTCCTTATTCATCAGATTTCAATATTAAATCATTTTTGTTTTCATTTCAAATATCAATTTTCATATAACAGTTAATTTAATTTCATCAGCATTAATTCTTTTGTTAGTAATTAATAACTAAATAGTTACTAATTAATTATTTTGTAAATTAAATAGTAGCAAACAATTATTAATAATGTTAGGAGATATTTCAAAGATTTGAAGAACAAGGATAACTTAATTCTAAACTAGCCTCAAATCGATAATTTATATTCGCAGATTTGTGAAATAAAGATATGAATTTGAAACTTCCTCCATTCATGATGATCCTCATGACTATAATTTAGGAAAACATATATCGTGCTCACAACTGAAAAAATAAGCATTTTTTATAGAAAAATTGACAGAATTTTTTAATAATTATTTAATTCAAACTTTAAAATATATTTATGTAAAGATTATGTTTCTTACAATTCTCGTTCTCAGAACTGTATTACAGGAATCTGATGTACATGTAAGACATAAAATCAAAAGAAGTACATGCGTAAGTATTGTTAGTATATTGTGCCTAATTTTTACAGTCAAATTTTTGGAACATACAGAGAATTAACTTTTGTTCAATTAATCTGCCAATTTATAAAAAAAAATATAAAAAGAATCTGCTTGCCTTATTTATTGAAATTAAAAGTACAACAAAGATGGTGCAACATATAAATACTGAGATAGCTTGATAAAAAATGTTTTGGTATTTTAGAATTATATTAACCCTTTCGCCGTCCTCTGCTGTCAGCAAAATGTTTTGTTTTTCCTGTTTTTTTCTCGCCACTGTTGAATAAAAAGAATAACAAATCAAACAAATAAATATTTACAAAGCGTTTTAAATGTTTAAAAGTTTTAAAATGTAGAAGAAGGCTTGAAGCGCGTTACGGCCACCTTGAATCAGTTGAGCGCGCTGGACGCGTTACGGATAAGGAAGAAGTTAATATCAGATTCATTTCGATTATATATGGTAGTTTAAATGACACTTCCGAATACCTAGTTAGCCAGACATTCGAATAAAAAAATTCGGCCTGTAAATGGAGGAAACAGTTTTTGATCAACATAGTTACGATTCAATTTTAAAAGTTGACATTTTTAATTAATAACATGTAATTACTAAATGAACAATTAGTAATTTCAATAAATAAAGAAAAAAACATAAAAAATTTTAATAATAATTTTAATAAAAAAAATACAAAAAAATCTATATACGAAATTGATTTTTATTTCTGATACAATTTCGAAATAAAAAATAGAGCTCATATCCAACATATCCAAAACCTTTTCAAAGATTTAGAAATTCGTAGCTTTTTTTAAAAAAGTATTATCGCTTAAAATGAAATAAATGCTATTTAAACAAATGACAGATAAATTTCTGATAAAGTAAAGCAAGGTTGTATAGTATAAACCTACGATTATTTTTTTTCCATTTTTTTGTTTTGTTTTGACTGAAAATGAACTACAATAAACTCGAATTATTATAGGTATTTTAATGCTGAATTAACTGGAAAATCAAGGGAATATTAAAAAAGCATTCAATAATTGCTTAGTTCAAATTTAAAATGTTGAAATTATTCTATATTTATGTGCTCGTTTACTTTTAGAATGCTCACTTTTCCCAAGTATTTTTTTTTCCCTAGAACTCAACAGTATAGCAAAGAGAATTAAATTTCGCATAGCTTTTGAACTGACAACAGGTGTGCCCTGAACTTTTTTTTCAGTCAAGAAGCACAAAAGCAGGGCGTGTCAATATGGGGCCTACAATAGGGCCAATAATACCATATACTAGGTTACGCCTAAAATGAGCATTGTTTTATTAAACCTAACATTCCCTGGAGCTAAAAAGAAAAGAGCAAATCATACTGATAATTATACGCCAAATTTCTTCCTAGTCATGTAGACAGTAAATTTTTTGCTGTTAATCACTTAATATGCATAATGAGATTCGAAAATATTTATAGATTCATGCATGTTTAATGAATAAGTTTGTGGGTGATGATGACCATGCAAAAATTGATATGCATTTCTTCATTATTAGCAAAAGAATGTACTCTTCTATTGTTGTTTATAGCAACGTCTAAGAAAGTGTGGTTCAAATTCATGTGAAAAATTTTAAGAAAACAGCTATTCTCTCAACAAATTTAGTTTTAAAATATTATTATTGTTATTAATGCTGAAAACGCAATTTTAGCCCTTATATCAACAGTGCATGACTTATTGTGAACAGTAAAATTTTTAGTTTCATTTATGTCTGATGAATAAGTTGGTGGGTAATGATGGTCTTGATTTAACAAGCAAAAAGGAATAGACGATACGCATTTCTTCATTATTAATAAAGGAATGTAATCTTCTATTTTTGTTTATTGCAATGTCTAAGAAAGTGTATTGAAAATGCATCTGCAGAGTTTTAAGAAAACAGCTACTCTCTTGACAAATTTGGTTTTAAAATACTCATATCGTTACTAATGCTAAAGACACAATTTTAGCCCTCATCTCCATTAGAGCATTTTTCTAATCTTTTCACGAGAATATATTTAAAATTTCCAGGAAAACTGAATTGAATATTTTACAATTCCCTCCTTGTATAAGCAATGCAAAAGCGGTAAACAGAAACCGAAATTTAATTACTGTGAAGACGCGGTAATTCCCTTTTAATTGGCAGCAATATTTCATTTTCATACTAGAGATAACGCGGCGTTCAAGCATTTATTGTCGATGCTATATTTAAACCCAAAGGCTAATTAAACGAAGCTAAGGATAATTTATTCATTTCTTTGCTGGAATATTAAAAGATGCTCTGTTTAAGCTAAAAGCAAATAGAAGCAAATAAAAGTAATTGTATGTACGTATAAAACTTCTACATCTTCTACTAAACCACCGGACAAGTTACAACCAAATATGGAAATTCATGATTCTTGCTAAATGTGAGAACATAGTATGATTGTAAGACATTCATACCACAACAATTACTGGAGAAATTAACAATTTTAAATATTATAAAAATTAAAATTCAGGGAAACCTAAAAATATGCTAAAATATTTTCAAATGCTAATATACCTTTGATATTTCCACAATATTTTAACATTTTCATCGCTACTAGAACATGACTGAATATTTTTGACAATTATCAGAACAGACTGGAAGATTTGCAACTTTAAACATTTTATAAGAATTATAATAAAGAATTATGAATCATTCTAAGCATTCTAGAGTTCTATTATTCTGAAAATTCAAGAAGTTTAAAAAAATTTCTACACTAGTTATACTACTAACTCTATAATTCTATACTAGTCTACACTACTAAACATTGGAGTACAGTTATATTTTGGAAACTTTTAAAACTTCCTAAAATTTTTAACAATATTTGAAAGAACTTTTGCAACATTTTATTGACCACTTTCTGTTCATAGGATCTTCTTAGATGCTTATGATAGGTTTAATTACGTAATTAACAACTGCAATTTTTCAAATAAAAAATTACGCAAAGTAAATTAAAAATTAAGCGTACATAACTGTATAATTTTGTAAGCTATGTGGTTTTAATTTATATGGACGATCACATGAATTACTGCGCTGTATATTGCGTATAAGTTTAAAATTTGTCCAATTTTCGAATTCTTGGCTTTTCATTCAAAAAATAATAATTGTAGGAAATTAATAAGTTAGATTTGAAAACCAAATTCAAACAGAAAAAAGCAATGAAGGCGTGTGTTGATCTAAAAAATTACAGACAATTTCTGCAAGGAAAAAAAGTCTAGGAGTAGATTATGATCAAAGAAATCTCGTGGAAGGTGCAATGTTTCTTGAAGTATAAAGAATAAGAAGTGAACATTCTACATAAAAACAGTGTGAAACAAACAATTACATTAACGAAAATCCCATTAAATATTTATTTATAAAATGAAATCCATGATATAAACATCATTCAGTTTAAATAATAATCCACTTTTATAAAATAGAATTTAATTAACCACATGTATATGGAAGCAATAAAAAGATTTGCTCCTTGAGGTCTGAGCAGAAATTGAATAATCAGATCCAAAATTAAAATGAGTTGTAACAAAGAAAACTATATGTATCAAATACAAATATTCGAATGAGCTTTCCAAAGAGTTTCAATTACAAAAAAAAAAAATATATCGATATTTAGGATTTATATAAAAATCAATTATTAAATAGCATAACTTATTTTCACTTCTGAGTGCAATAAAAAGCATTTTAAAGATTTGCAATTAGATTTCTGAAGGGAAGTTCAATGAACCAGATAATGGATTCAAAATGTATTGTCGTTAAATGACAATTTATATTAAATACAAATATTTGTGGGACTTCCTATGTAGTCTCAAGTGTAAATAGAGATTTAATTTAACGTAGGCGGAAAATAACCATATAAATAATCATAATTTTATTTTTATAGAAACCTATTGGAATATCATTGTGTAATATCGGAAATAAGAAATAAGAAATCGAAAAATATATCAGACACAATCGTTAAATATTAATCAAAATAAAAATTTTAATGCGTTTTAGTTTTATGAAATACGTAGATTGCAAAAACGCATTACGAGCTTCCAGCAGCATTTATCCTAGAATTCTGCGAAAGTTTGTAGTTGAAATCTGACAATTATCCCAAAACAAGAATCCTTTTCCTGAAGCATAACCGGTACTCGAAATATTTTTAGCGTAATGATGCATTTTCAACCTGCCGGATCAAACACAATTTGAACGCAATTGTTGACTAAAATCATACTCGTTTCTGCATTTAGATCAATTCCATGACAATGGTAATAATATATATATATAAAAAAGCAAAAGTATGAAAATTTTTGGTTTCCTACTTATCTCTTATGAGAATACTAAATAAAAATGCAAATTTTGAGGTCAAATTTTCCTTTATTTTAAATTCTCATTTATATCCATTTATTTAAATATACTTGATATTCATTCACAATTGGTACATATCTACGAACCAGATCCCGGATTCAAAATGTATTGACAATTTATCACAAATACAAATATTTAAATATACTTGATATTCATTCACAATTGGTACATATCTACACATTAGAGACTGCATACTCTATATGAACCCATATTCCATGCCTGAAGATCATTTAAATATGTAGATATTCATTCACTAACTGATGCAGACCCGAAATGTTAGAAGTAATTGAGTCGATCTGATCACATGGCATTATAGTTATCAACGGCACATGTAACGATCAAACTCAGTCAAATATTGCGATATTCATTCATAACTTCACATATCGATTTGATATTCATTTACAACCGACACATATTGATTCGATATTCATTCATAACTGGTACACATTGTTCTATAAGAGGTTGCATTTTCTATCAAAATACTTGACCCCTGCAAAAGTGATCACATTCATTCGAATATATAGATCTTCATCCATCTGATACAGACTCAAAATATTAGGAATTGCATAATTCGTCTCAGCTGGTGGATAGTGAAGCTGTTGCCAATTTTTAGAACAGTGTAAAATTTGTATTCCTACTTTCGTGGAAAAATCAAGGCACGATTGCAAATAATTTATTGAATGAAAATTAAACGAACCAAGATAAAATTAACCATTTGGGCTCCAGAATGACTGATTACTAAGAATAAACTCATTTAATATCCTCAAGATATACTATGAGGGATATGTAAGTATTAATCGGAATTTTCATTAATATTTAGTATTTAAAGAAACTTTGAAAAAGACAACCTATTTAACCTCATTTATCGTCTTTTAAAGTTAAACTGTCACTGAAAGCACTGCAGAAAACTTAAATAGTTATTTATATATTTGGAATTTTAAGAAATTAACTTACATTGAAGATGTATATGAGAATTCCAAAGGGCACTTTCGGTTTGAAGCTATATATGGTAATTTAAAAGAATAATTTCGCTGAAAAATTATTTATATTGATGAAATCAGTTCATTGAAATTCATTTATTAGTTATTTCACAGTTTCAAAATATGGCTAAAAATCAAACAATTTCAGAAACTTCTGAAATATGAATGTGACAATTCTTGAGGACAATTTCAACATATTTTTCTTTTGTGCTTTTTTTATGATAATTCTTTAAAAGTAAGGAATTTGGCTGTTTTTATCAATGCATTTTTATTAATATCTTATTAATTATTAGAGCTTTAATAAATGTTGAGTTACATATATGCTAAATTTTAAAGTAATTTATAAGTCGTATATATGGTTAACTTATAAGGTACTTTCTTAAAAATCAGCAATCGGATTTCTTTTGTTAATTATCGCATAAATATGCATTTCTTGGAATGAAAGAAATGAAAATCGATTGCATTTGAAAGGAACATTACTACGTAAATATCATTTTCATGAAAAAATATTTAAGAGAAAAACTGAAATTTTCTAAAAATCTGCTTTAAAATATATAAATACGTTTCATTCAAAAAAAATTCGAAAATGGAACAAAAAATACAACAATTTACAACAGCAAAATTAAATAATATGTGATATTAATGCAAGCGTATACTGTAACCAAGCCAAATAAGATGTATCTTTCTAACGAGCATCAGTGAATTTAAATATTTTTAAATACATCGAAAATTATGCTCTATTTCGATGTTTTATCCAATAATTCAAAAACATTTCTTACCTCTGCAGGATAAATAGGGGCCATGAGTGAATAACAACTCCCTAAAAAGAGATTTCCGTACGCCACTGCGACGAGAACCTTAATTTTTTTGGCCGTCATGACGGTCTTTGGCTTCGGCTCCACCGGCTCCGGCTTTTCGGGACTTGCCATGTTTGTTTCCCAAGAGTCGCTGACTGAAAGACATCGATCCACGCAATTTCTGCCTTCACTTTTCCCCCGGCGATAGGGGGAGCTGTAGTCACTTCGAGAAAATAAAGGGCAAACGTTTCGCAATCAAAAATAGAGCAGTGAATTTTGCTGGGAAGTGCGAGCGTCGAATTTTTGCCTTAACAAATATTAGCAATTAGCATAATGCAAAAAAAAAAAAAAAAAAACCAGCAACTATAGGAGATAACTTGCATTGAAAGAGCGTTGATAATCTAATAATTAAATAAAATATTTGAGAGATTTTTCTATCTAAGTTTTGATGCATTTTTACGTTACTAGAAATTTTCTACAGTTTTTTAATTAATTCAAAATAAATTAAAAATTCACTAGTAAAATTATTACCAAAATAAATTATTTATTTTTTCTATCAAAGGAATATTTAAGAGATTTTTCTATCTTATTTTTGTGTTAATAACTTATCTCCTAAAGGTGGTTTGTGATTAAATATGCATTGATGTATTTTTACTTTATTAGATTTTCTTATTTACTAGGAATTTTTTTATTTAATTAATTCTCAATAAATTAAAAAATGTCCTTTAAAATTGCGAATAAAGTAAACAAATGGAAGCATAGAGAATTCAATTAGTTCAAAAATTTAAATCGAGAAAATTTGCAACAAGCATGACAAAGTGAGTATAGCAAGAAAAAGCGACAATTTTTAGACCGAAAATAATATCAGAGATATATTTTTAAAATTTAATAGGTTATAAATAACTAATAAATAGATGTTAAATAATTATTTAATAAATAAGTAATAAATAATTATAGTTAATTTTTTTTGTAATTTTACAAATTATGATATCAGTAAATATGTGCTTCTTTAATAAGCTGTGTATAGCCCTATGGAAACAACGATTGTACAGTAAAATTTCAAAGCAAATAATAATTGAAGCTTTTTTACTATGTCGGTATTCCTTTTACAACTGAATGCATCGCACAGAGGTGATGATGATGTATTGACCACGTTACCGAAGAAAAGTGGTGTAGTAGCTCATATGAAGATGGCACTCCAACATTAGCTTGCACAACTCCTTTCGTAAGAGGCGAATGCCCGACCGTGGTTTCGAACCCAAGAAGCGCGGATCGTGGGCCAGCCACTCTACCCAAACGCCAGGACGCCGGCTCTTTCATCTACGTAAAGTCTTTTAATTAGATTAAAATCTGAAAAATTATTCGTTTGCCACCCAAAGACACAATGCATGACTACATTTAACCAATGAAACTATTTGCAAATATTTCAAAGTTTAATTGTAGTCACGAATGAGAAGAAACAAATTGAAATAATGATATTTTTAATTAATAATATTTTTCATTAATTAAAAATATCTTTATTTCAATCAATTAAAAATATTTTATTTTAATTTTATATCAATTTAAATTATTTTATATCAATTAAAAATATTTTATTTCAAAGGCTTCAGAGACAGTTTTATAATTGTTGGGAATCGAAATTAAAAATTTTAAAATTAACTGCATCACTGTATTTAGTTAAAAAATTCAGAGCTGGAAAAAGGGAAGACCTAAAAATATTTATAATAAAATTGCTATCCTGTAATTAATTGAATTTATAAAAAATTTAATTTTAAATAAATTCTTTGTATTGATTTACATAGATCTAAATAACTTTCATTAAAGAATAAAATACACTGATGGAAAAAAAATCCCAACACTAGGAAGGAGCTATGCTAGATAAACGAAATTTGGTAGGCGTGGTTATACATCTGAAAGATGACGTCGATTCAAATTTCGAGCTACGCGCGTAAGTGTGGTGCTAGTAGCGACACTATGAACATGCAAATGAGGTTTGCTTTAAATAAGCGCTGTAAGGTTCGTGATCGTTATTTACAGTTGAGATTTGACGTAGTGGGTTAATGTTTGTCAAGGATGCCACTGAGAAGACGAAGAAGCCATTATCAACAGCTCACTGAGTTTGAACAAAGTCGTGTTGAAGGACTACCAGAAGGTGGGTTTTCTTTCCTTGATATTGCTGAAAGACTTGGCAGGAATGTATCCACTGTGCATGAGTATTGGCGGCAGTGGTCAAGGGAAGGTACCAGGTTCCGGGCGGCCACGTGGTACTACTGAGAGGGAAGACCGTCGTATTCGGCGTATGGCTGTGGCTAATCGTGCTGCGTCTGCAGCTGAAATTCGAGCTGCAGTTGGCACCACAGTGACACAACGAACTGTTACAAATCGGTTACTTCAAGGACAGCTCCGAGCCAGACGCCCTGTACAGTGCATTCCACTGACTCAAAACCACTGCCGTTTGCGACGTGAGTGGTGTCAAGCTAGAGCTCATTGGAGGACGGAGTGGAGATCTGTTGAGTTTTCTGATCAAAGCCGGTTCTGCCTTGGTCGCAGTGATAGCCGTTTGTTGGTTACAAGGAGGCCAGGTGAACGACTGCTAGTGACCTGTCTGCGGCCTAGACACACAGGGCCTACTCCTGGAGTTATGGTTTGGGGAGCAATTTCGTATGACAGCAGGAGCACTTTCGTGGTTATCCCACGCACCCTGACTGCAAATTTGTACGTCAGTCTACTGATACAACCTGTTGTGCTGCCATTCATGAACAATATTCAAGGGGGTATTTTCCAACAGGACAACGCTCGCCATCATACCGCTGTTGTAACCCAACATGCTCTACAGAGTGTCGACATGTTGCCTTGGCCTGCTAGATCACCAGATCTTTCTCCAATCGAGCACATACGGGACATCACTGGACGACAACTCCAGCATCATCCACAACCAGCAATAACCGTCCCTGCTTTAACCGCCCAAGTGCAACAGGCATGAAACTCCATCCCACAAACTGATATCCGACACCTGTACGACACAATGCATGCACGTTTGCATGCTTGCATTGAAAATTCTGGCGGTTACACCAGTTACTAATGTACCAACATTTCACATTTGAAATGGCTCTACCTGTGATCTTGAAACTTTAATCAATTAAATATGTTACCTAGACAAATGTATTCCTAAAATTTCATTACTGTACAATAATGTTTTCTTTGTGTTGGGATTTTTTTTCCATCAGTGTATATTGTGTTGCGTCGAGTGAAAGCAGTCATTTTCTAAGTTTGAATTAAAAACTATCTTTATCAAATATCGAAACCAAACCATCAAATTTTATCTATATAAAAGTAAAAATAGTTTGCTCCCCTCGACATTATTATATACTTCCTCATTATTGGATGCTTAGTATCTGTAGTCTTTGCACAACAAAGAAGTGCCACAATCGCTATAAACTAATGGTAAGATCTGAGTTTCTAGGCCGGATGACTCCAGATTTGAAACTGGATTCTTCTAAAGATGCGTACTGATATAAGGATTTGATGCAATCTGGTCCTGTGGACCAAATGACCTACTTAATGAAAATTGCGAGAGGGAAGCCAACTCAGATATAGTCCTTATTATCTCCAAGTTCAAATTTTGAGGTCCGTCCGTAGTAGACTAGTATTGCTTCCAAATAGGAAGATAATATAACTACTCATATTACTACTACTATGCATTTTAGAAAAGTTTTCTTTTTGAGTTGAACGAATTGTCCAAATCTCAAAACTGATCTACAATAATAGTATAAGCTATAATTCATATATATTGCGCTTTTAAATTCATTGTGTTGAAAACATAGCATACTAAAATTCATGCAACTTGCGTATTATCCAGAGGTGTGTGCAGAGAAATGGCGCGTGATGCCACAATAAAAGATTTGTAGATTTTGTTAAAGCTTCTACAGTAGATAAGTCGTAAGAAGTTGATACAATAACTGAATAAAAATCAGAAATTCTTCGTCCCTAGTTTGTTTCGAGTTAAACGTTCAGAGTTTTTAAAGATGATTGAGAGTGCATTTTGAATTTTTTTCACTTGCACCAGCTGATTAAAATTTGCCACAAATAAACATTTTTTATTACGAATTTGATATATCGAATTCATATACATGAAAATACAAGGGATCAACATCTGGAATTTTGATAGATTTGTCCAAATTTTGATAGAAATTTACAATTTCAAAATTTCACCCTTGTAAGTCGGTGTGTTTTTGCATATTTCATTCAGAAACTGGTCTAGCACGCATAATTCCTTAAGTGAAGTCTGAAATATAAAGATTTCTCAAAATGTCGAGGTTGAGTTATTTAAGAATTTCAAATTTGTTTCCTTTTATACATATATAGGCTTGGCATACAAAAGAGAAAAAATCGTTACCATTAAAGCTTTGCTTTCGAAGGACTTTTTTTAAACTTTCATTTTGAGCTCAAAGTATACTTGAGAAAGAGGGCACATAAAAAATTCATGCTATTCAAGAAATACCCTTATGAATAGATCCAGGTAATATCCTTGAAATGAATAAAGGAGGAAAATATCTTTTATTGATTTTTTTTTTCTTACTCAGACACTTTGACAATTTTGTTAGCTTGTTGAGTTAAGCGAAGTGGTCGCTCTTATACGCATCTTTCTTTTATGCTTAATTTTTTTTCATATTTTATAAGAACTTTAAAAGTAGAAAAAAATTGTTTGACTCGGGAAAAATATTTCATTTTTAGAAGGAAAAAAACCCATTAATTTAGATAGCACAAAAGATGTATCTTGCTTTTACTAAGTTAAAATAAGAAAAGAATAAAGTAGTATATTTAACTCGAAAAAATTCAATCCCTAGAGATTTTATGAAACGATTACATAGAAAAGGATTTCCCACATAGAAACATTTTCCTACAATACAAATACAGATTTAAGTCTGTTTCCTCAAAAAGTCCTCCATAAAAAGCACTTTTTCTCCCTGAATTGAGCTCAAATCAGTATTTTGCTTCGGATGATACGTAGGTGATATAGAGTAGCTCTGACTTATTGAAGTTACCGCCTTTCCGCTGTATCATAAGCCCTTTACTAATTACAAAAACCCCCAAACTGAGATTGATAAAAGATAGAATTCCATAATTTTAGACAGACATAAATCTTCAGGTATTATGATATACGGACAAATCTTTTGCTACAAATCGAGTGTGGTTTAGGATTTAGTTTTACAGTAGTTTAATCTCAAGACACACAATTGTTTGTCTACTTTTTAAAATCCCATTAAATTACAATTAATCTTTATGAAGAGCGTGAATAGTTCTCTTACATAATTAATAAATTATCTCCTCACTATATTAGCAGTGTATTCAAATCGAAATTTAAGGACAATAAATGAAGTAACTTCTAATTGCTCAAGAATAATAAATTTGGTAACTTCTCATTCTTATGTAGACTAATCCACATCCATTTTAATATGAAGCAGAATAAAGTTTTCTTTGTATTTCCTTCTTAGGGAGTTCCTTTTTTTTCATTTCCTGCACCGATCTAGCATACCCCAGATAGAGGTAATCTGAGAAGGTGAAGGTATAAAATTTCATTAGATTCAAACTATATAATCAAGGGAGAAGGAAATGAAATAAAATTATATTGTATACAATGAAAAATATATGAATATAAGGACATAAATATTATATACAGAATATCATGTAGAAAGAAGGAAAAAGTAAACGTATATATAAGTAAATAAAATAATAAATAAAATTTATGAGCTCATGAACATATATAATGAAACATTTTATAGGCACATGAAATAATTGAAAAACCTCAGTTAATAGGTTAGAGGAAGAAGAGGTACCAAACGAAGCCCAAAATCGGATTTTTTTTTTTTTGAAACAGGTACTTTAGGAAGTTAAATCAAATCTCTTCGCTTTATATCCTTTTGAAACATCATTACGTGAAATGCATATTTTAATGGCAAAAAAACAACGGCAGGCACCGGCGAGATTCGAACTCGCGATCTCCTGTTTACTAGACAGGCGCTTTAACCAACTAAACCACGGCGCCCCTCAATGAGGTTCTTTTGAAAAACTATAATTTGAAATATACTCTGCTATGATAAAGGCGATAACCTGCAGACACCAAAAAGGTTCGAACTCATAAACATCTGTTTATGATATATTTTCGCCTCTGTCTGACCCTCCAGCTTGAAACCGTTGTGACTCTGACAATATAGTTTGGAAATGCATGGAAATAAAACTACTTTCCCCCAATCCTACATTATCAGGCCTGAAATTGACCCCTCTTTCTTGACAAGCAATCGTATTAAAAAACAATGGATACTACAAGAAACATTTCAAAACATATATGAATAGAGTGTTGCAAACTTATATATATTATGCATGCGTCTAGTGTTTAATTTCAATCGATTTAAAGCTGTATAAACTGAATGATTGCCAATAGTTTAAACTCTGAAGGGAGAATGCCAAGCATTTTTTCGTAAAATAATTTAATCATTGTTGCGCCAATTGTACTAATTTTAAGATATCTATAAACAAAGGAAATTCACACCTAAGACTAAGAGAAATAACATAAGAAAAAAAAATCAGAATATAGAAACTAATTTACAAGAAGTTGAAAGAAAAAAATATTTAGATATTGTAAAAGCAACTGAAAAATAAAATTGTTATATTTTTCTTAAAACAATCATTCTTATTGGTATTTGATTCTTGTTCCGACTCTTATTTTCCAAACTCCCTTTATACTTAATATTATGTCTAATAGCATGGTGCCTAAAGTAAGACATATTTTAGGATAAACTAAATGAAAAATGAATGAAACTATAAAGGATTGTGTTAATTGCGCCTTATTAAAATATTAAATGTTTTTAAACAAGTAATATAAAAAAATTTTAATCAATTCCTACAAACCAAATTATTTTAGCTACTTTTTATTAAATAATTACAATTAATATAAATATGTATATACATATGGCAGAATCACAATATTACTTGTCAAAATGGAAATTTAATTTCCTTGCAATTTTTTTTCTACGTATGGTGCTGGACTATTAGTTTTTATTGTTACTATTTATTCACTTTCTTTTTTTTTTTTCATTTCCAATTTATGAAGCTAATGGTAATTTAGAAGTTCTCATCGCAACAATTTAACGCGCTTCTTCATCTTCTCGAAAAAAATAGGGAAATCTTTGATTTTACCGATTGAGCTACTGCCTGTTGGTTTCGTGCTTCATGACAAAATACTAACACACTGTTTAAAAATATTTAAATTTAATTAATGTATTAATATTGAAAAAAACTGTATGAACATCAAGTGTCATCCACTACAAGTTTTAAAAAATTATTTGTACTTGATTGGATAAATAAAAAAACATTTCATTAACGGCGGAAAATTTGAACAAGATATATAAATATATATATATAGGGAGTGTGTCAACTAATAGTAATAATTGAAAAAAGGAATTAAACTGATTACTTATATTATTGAGACATAATTAATTGTGACAGGAATACAATATATACTAGTTCCAAGATATTAATATTTTGAAATGAGTATTTGAAGTTGAGGACAAGAGAAAAAGAACTAGAAAACAAATATTAGAAAGGAATTTGACTTAGCTTTGATTTAATAAAGTTTTGGTAAATAAAAACTTTTTTGGTTAATAAAGACTATGTACAAAGCATATCTAATATGTCCTGCAATGCGTTTCTTTTTTCCAAAAAATAGATTAAAATTCAGAATACAAAGGTGAGAATAAAATCCTAAATTGAAAGGGAGTGAGTTCCTATAAATTTAGTTCGTAAAGGCTCACAAGAAAATAAAAGACTAATAGCTGAGGAACAAAAAGATTATTTGGCGTACGAACATAAGAAGTTTGTAAAAAAGACCGAAGAGCTTTCAGATACTTAGTAATTTGTATAAGAGTTTGATATTAAAAGTATTGTTATAAAAGGGAACTTATCCTTCCTCCATTCATTTTAGCGATTTCTTTCACCGATACGGAAAATACAGTAATATAAAGTGAATATATCGGTTTTCCCCCTTTTAAATTCCAACTTCATAAGTTGCGTTTCGGCCCTCCGTTTTTTTCTAAGGGATTGAGGAAATAAATGTCCTAATTGTATGCTTTCTTGAGAAAGGAAACAAGACACTCTTTAATTTCCGAGATAGGTGCCTTTTTGTTTTCTTGATTTCTTTCGAGGTTTCACTGATATTTGCGTTTTTGATTATTTTCTTCTCTAAGAATATGTTATTTTTTCCATTCCTCCCTTTTTATCTTACAATAGTACAACCTTTAGTTAGAAGCCACCTCTTTCAGGTCGTTGAACTCTAGCCGAGGACTGATGTCTTCCGCAATAATTCTTTGAAAAAGATCATGAAATCCTCCACAAAAATTTTGAGAAATTTTTTACAGCGTTTTTGTTTGATTTCTCTTTGTTCTAAAAGGCTCTAAAATCTGTGATCTTCTTTTTTATTGCGCTATAATAGTCAACAACAAATAAAAGTCATCAATAAAATCATTCTCCTATAATTTATTTACAATACGGTCAAAGTTCTTGGATCTATCCATAACATAAAATTACACAGCCAAGTCAAAATGCAAATCATGAAATGAAAACTATCCTAAAAAAACAAATCATTACAAGAAACATAAAATTTTCTTCACTTGAGCTTTTTTGTGAAATTACAATATGATATGAAGTTTATTATGATTAAAAATGAATCCAAAACCTGTCGACATTTTAAGGATGTTCAACAGTAACTTTAATATAAACAGCTTCGAAAATATAAAAGAAAAATCCTTCTCTGTTTCGTGTATACGCAGTTAAGAATTATTTAATTCAAGTAATCATATTTCCATGATTGGCCTCACGCAGTTGGTTATAAAACTTCAAATTTTGTTTATTTAACAAACTTACTCAAATTCTGAAACGAATCAGCAATATGTTATTTACCAGTTGAAAAATGATTTTAACAATTTTTTTCTAGTGGATGTTCTCAATCAAATCATGGAATTGGGAGTAAGATTAACGTTCCATCTTGAAGCTATGTTCCTAATATTTTAGAACACATCTCGAAATTTTGAGCTATAATCTGATGACGAGAGTGACTCATCAGACGGAATTATTTTCTTTTTAATTTTCTCATGAAATCAGAGGGATGAGTTTTGACTCTCAAAGGATTTAAGCAGAACCTGCATTTCTAATTTACTGTCTCAAATGACTTGCAGGACACTACATCAGAGATATGTGTGATCTACTCAACAGTCGTGAATATATGTCATGCAGAGCTTCCGATTCAATTATATTCTTACAACGCCGGAGCTACACTCTCAGCTAAGCAAAGGGCCTCTAATAGTTTATTTGAAGTCTCAGAGTCATCGTCAACTACGTGTGCACCAACTAATTACCAACCATGAACTTCGTCCCACACTTCTAACGCATTCTTTGCCCCATAGAATTAGGCCCGATAAGCAATTTGGGACAAAAATAGCAATTGTGCATTGAGTCTTATAGTGTACCTGATGTGTAAAGAAGCTATATGCTATCTTCCTTGGAATTCATCTGTGACACAAGTCTAAGTGAAATCATGAATGCAACGTAATACATCTGTTATTTCATGTCTATATAACAGCCATCTTGTGGCCGTACGACGATATTGATGACTCTGGTCTGTGAAACAAAGAAAATGAAATTTTTATGAGATGATGCTTTGAGGCCTTAACTTGCACGTATACAAGGGGAATATCTGGTTTGAAACTGAGTCTACAGAGTCCTATTATTCTCTGACTCTAACACTGAGACTTCCTGCGGGTCAGGTGAGGAATTCGATGTAGCAGGTGCGTTTCCAAGTGAAGACAAGAAAACAAAATATTGTATCTTTCATTTTATGTCTTTGTAGCTAAATGTGATTAGTGGACGGTGTAAGATTAAACGACAATCGTCTTGTAACTTTATGACGCTACTAACGACATCAGTCTAAGAAATGGGGAAAAAATAAAACATTTATGAGATGAATCCTTAAGGTTTAATAAACCTCAAAAATAAGATGAAACTGAAAACTGTGGGGGGGGGGGAAGTTAACGAGTTGCTTTTTTAGAATACTTTTGTAGAAAGATTAAAGATATTTTATCATTAATCATACTAAGGAAATTAAATTTTCTTTTTTTTGAGAAACATATCTTTCAAAATAAACAAGATAGAGGCAAAACGAGAAAAAGTAAACACTTGTAGAATTGACACAAAGGATTCTATTAAAAACAAATTTATTTCTACCATTTATAAAAGTACATCATATTACATATGTTACAATAAAGTATGTTTATTTCGACTTTAGTTTTGTATCAATGCAACAATAATAATCCCAAAATGGTCTTTCAAAGTTTATTCAGACAGTAGAATCGAATTGTTTTCAAAATATTATAAGAATAACATTCGAGCATTTAGAAAAACATGGGACACAAGTAAAACTTTTACTTCAAAATTAGAGTGGAGATCAGCAGAAAAAATAGAAATGAAAAGAAAATAGAATGAGACGCTATTAATAAGAATCAAAAGAGTCATTTTTTCTTTAATTTTTTTAATTAGAAATTGAAATAAAATATAATTTAGGACTCTTTTTTAAAGTTTAGACTTCTTCAAATGTCTTTTACAGATGAAGCTAAAATCGGCCTCCAGGCCTATGGGTAGCGTGTCTTCCCAGCGATTTAGGTTCGAGTCCTGGCTCTGGTAAAGTTGTTCTTTACTCTGTGTTCTATCTGTGAGGAGTGTGAAAGAGCCTCCCCCTGAAAAATGGAGCTGTGCAAACGAGTTTGTGAGTGTCATCTTCATATGAGCTAGAAGTCAGACTTCTGTCCTCAGGTGCTCAGGGCTCATTGCCCTCAGAAGCTACTGCCCCCACCTTCCGTAATAACGCAGACACATCATCAGATGAGGATGAAGCCAAAAAAGAATGAAGGATTAAAATTAATCGTAAAATTTCTTAACATGCTTATTTCCAATGACGGCATAATTTGTGATTGTTCTGCTTATTTAAAATAAGCTTGCCAATGAACTTGCTAAATCCATTTTAAAAATAAACTTACAAAATTTTATATTTAGAAATTTCTAATAAATAATCTCAGAAAAAGTATGCAAGAACCAAACTAAAAATAATAAATTAATGATTTAAAAAAAAGTTAATTAACGTGTTAAAATAAAAATAAAAAAATAGATTAAAAGTTTGGATTTCAGAACAAAAGTCAAAAGTCTCAGGCGTAGCCAAAAATTCTCCATTTAAACTGAAATTGTAATCACATTTATAGTGTTTCTAATTTCTGAAAAATGAATGCTTTATTCCTTAAAATATTAATTGCTATTGCTCTTCGTCGTATGATCTATTTCGATTTCTGTTATAACTTTCAGATTTTAAATAATTTTTTCTTTTTCATATTGTGAACCCATGCGAATGGTCAAACCAGGTTTTAGATATTTTTTTACAAACAACTGATATAAAATTTTGACTTAGAATAATTATTTTTATTGCAAACCCACATATGAAATTTCATATATGTAAGTCATCGCGTTTTTAAGTTATCGCATTTAAAGATTCGTAAAAGTTCAGACCGACAGACGGGGAAAACCTGAATGAATTTCGTTCTAAGCCTGATTAGGCACTTACACTTTATATATTAAATATGTGCACCAAGTTTTATTCATTTGGATCTTTTCGTTTTGTAATCAGCGAATTAACTAATATTCGAACAGACTTCCACGGATTAGATTTCGCTCAAATTTGATAGAAATCTACAAATTAGATAAGGCCATTCCCTAAATATTATCCATCAAGCTAAAACTATCATGTTCACAGACATAATGCCGAAAATGTATTTTTCGAATTCAAGGACGATCTGTAACTTAAATATTGTGTCAAAATCTTGAGTTGGTATATTTTTGGAGATGGAATTCTTCGTATTTCGCATTCTAGAAAGTAAAAATATATAACCCTTTCCATCTTATACTGTGAAAATACCAATCAAATTTTCAACCAAAACAATTTGTCAATCTGTTTTTTCACAAGCATATAAACATGATAACTCAAAAACATAATAATTAAAATATATGAAATTTAATATGTAATTTTGAGTCTACGATAATTATTCTACGTCGAATTTTGTTTTTGAATATCCTGTAAAAGGACATCGAAAAGACACATTCGATTTTCTGATACTTTTTTACGAACCGCATTCCATGATTAAATGAGGAAAACAAATCTCAAAAGATAGCATGTTAAGAAGTTATTTCGTAATTTTTTTGTTAGCTAATGTCACATATTTTTAAATAAATAAATAAAATTGCTAGAGAACATGCGAGAAAGTTTCAAAGGAGACCACTCCCTCTGGTATGAAATATGTTTATGTAACTCCTATATTCCAAACAGCAATGCGAATCCTTGCAATCGATGTTTCATTTTAATTTCAACATTTTTTAGAGTTGTTTACATCTTGTATTCCTTCTAAGTTTGGGACAACTCAATCTAAAATATCTTTCCTTGGAGTGCTGACATTTCAAAATGTAATTTCGCCAGTCGCTATTAATGGCGTAATCCTCCCGTTCGATGGATTTATTATGCATGCACTTTTATTTTAAAATATAAATGAGTATTATTTTGCAATGTAATTTTCAGAGAAGTAATACAATGTTTTGAATTTGTTTTAAATTTTAATAAAGCTATGCATCATGCAAAAATTATAAATGCGATCATTACATTATTATCTCTAATTTATTTTTGCATATTTCACTAAATTTTGTAACCATGGCAATCAAAACAGAGTATAATATTTATATCTCATAGTTAACATTTTAAACAATCTGATCATTAATCAAAAATAATTCCCAATACGTGAAGTATTTGTTTCAAGATTTCCTTTTAAAAACAGTTCTTATTAGTATGCTGATGAATTTGAAATCAAAAAATGTTACTTCTTTATCCTTCCATTACAAGGAGTATTTTGTGGTTTCTAGTATCGTAAAGACAGTTGACGCAACGCTAAATACAAACACGTTTTCGGAATTATGTTTATCTATATGTTAATATGATAATAGCAATTTGAGCTAGACTGATTAAATTTGGTTTTTGGTCTTTACACATGATTTGGAGATTTCTAACAAATTTTGAGTGAAATCTATTCATAAGAATTCTGATTGCTTGTCGGTTCATGTACAAGTGAACATAATAATTATTACGGTTGGATAGATAAAATATCCTACACAGGTCTAGCAACTATAACGTAGATCCGAATGAAATTTTGAACCAAATTAGCCAAAGAGTTGATCATATGGAAGCCTAAATTTTTGTATATATTAAAAATCAATATTTTTTAAAAAATGCTATCTGATTTATTTTTTAAATATATTGTAATTAGTTCTATGATTAATTTTGTTTTCAATCGGTGTCTATAATATTTTTGATTCGCTGCTATTTTTGTATTAGTCGCATGTCAGCGATTAATATCCAAATCTCTCACATTTTATTCAATAAAAATATTGGATCTACATCAAAGTTTGAACTTTCGTATCTATTTCTCCCCAATATGATGCAGTTGATACGCATGTGTTGCTTTCCGTTACAATACTGTGAAGCCCACAGCATTCAAGGACAAAGTTAAGAAAATAAAAATCTAAGCACTCGTAAATTTCACGTCCTCATTCAAGAACCACAATTTTATACGAGAAGTAGTATGATACCTTTTACTAGAAAATTGGCAAGAAAGCTTCGAGAAGATCACTCCCGCTTATTTGAAAAATATGATTCAGAATTCAAATTCAAATTCTGTTCATTTTAAAGGTATCTTAAAAGAATTCATCCAATGAATTATTTAATTATTTTTCAATCCATAATATAGAGTTATCTTAGATGAAGTAAAAAGACGGAAATGGCAGAGAATTAAATCGCAGAGAAATTACGACTACTAATACCGTTATTTTACATCAAATAAAAAATGCCAATGGTATAGAATTAAATCGTAGAGGATTTACGATTGCGAGTACCGTTATTTTTATCAAGTAAAAAGATGGAAACGACAGGGAATTAAATCGCAGAGCGAAGTCGCTAATGAATTGCTCGGTTAAAATACGCGGAAGAAAGTCTCATTAATCATGCAACTAGCCATTCTCATTAGTCAGGATTTCGCTCGTATTTATCACATCATAAACATATCATTCCTCCGCGCTGTGTTAATATGATGGGAAAGGCAGATAAAATGTTTTCCTGTCGGTTTTCTCAGAGAACACTTTGTGGATTATGCTTTGTCAGAATGTAAGAAAAGTTGTATATTAGATTCCTTCCCATTGACTACTGAGGTCCGAAACTTCATACACATGCATAGTTCTAATGTCAATGATATGCGTAATTTTTTTTCTTGTTTTTTATCACAACCGCGTCTTTATACAATAGAAAAGAAAGAGAGACAAACAGTTAGAAAAAAACATGTTTGGTCTGAAATTTGATGCCGATTTACTATTTTGATGATAAACCCTTCAACTATCATTTCGACTTCGTGTTTTTATTTTCATTTTATTGTGTTTCCAAGCACATAGATAGGCAAACAGGTGTACAGACTTTCCACTGGGCTTGATTTTTCCATCCAAATTTAATTAAAATTTGAGATAAATCTACAGGTTTGATATACACACAGCACGTGTCCAGATTCTTAAATAGCTAATGCTGGGTAATTTTGTACTTCCATTTGATTTATATTAAATTTGGTATTTCCATTTGATTTGGATAAAATACATATGTATTTATAAAATTTGTCAAATCCATGAACATATTTTGACTAAAATCTAACACTGTTTAAATTTTAAAAGAATATTCTTAGTATTTCACATTTTCAAAGGCATTTGCGAATCAAAGTTGGTTTTCCATTTATTTTTTATCTGTTGTCCAACTGACTCACAAGCGTAAAACCCTGACGAATTTTATGCTAAAACATTTAGAATGCGTTAAAATATTTTAAAATTGTTACAATTTTGTTCCAAAAAATTAAATTTTAATTTCACTTTTTACGTGTTACATACTGAGAAAAACCATTATTGAAAAAAATCGCAATTCAATGTTTCATTATGGAGATGAATTAAAACTAATACAATATATGTTGAATTGTGTTTTGCCTTCAGAACTTAATTCAGCCCTACATACCAAATGCCTTCTGTATATATCTTTGAATCTAGAATAACCCAGTATATAAACAGACAAAAGAATACAGCAATTTTGTCGGATTCTGGGAAGGCACACTGGTTCATTATTATCTAGAGATTAAAAATCTTGATGTTTAGAATTCTTTCCTGCATATATAAGAAATTGGGAAAGGAAATGTATCGTTAAGAAAATTCTGATTTTGTAAGAAGTATTTAACGGCAGACTGGAATAAGACAAGAAACTACCATTTACGGTTGATTAATTAAAAAAAACCTTTATTTGTAAGAAACAGCAATCAGCTCAAAGAAAAAATGCTGTCTTAGGATGATACTTGTGAAAAAAGTTTTTTGGGGTAGATTAATTGAAAGAAATAGTTTTTAAAATACAAGAATTGATACAGATTTCACAATGCACAAATGATAATAAAAATTGTAACAGTTTTCTGTGATTGATGAGGAAACAAAATTTCAAAACATTATTTTTTTTTCATTCACTTTTTTTGCCATCCAAACTGAGAAAAGTTCTGAAGTATCGTGGAGAATATAGCAAGAATCATTAAAATTTTATTAAGTAAAGGAGATTTTCATATGTACAAGATAATACTATTTCTGTGCAAAATTCTGTAGAGTTTACTTTTTTAAAATCAAGACTACAAATTAATGTGCTTAAAATAAGCATGGAAAAGTTAGCAAACAAATGTTCATTGTTTTTAAACTTTTACTTTATCATATGCACAAAGCCATATATCATACAAGCCTTTATCATATACGAGTCACAAAGAGAAAGTATTGTAATGGTCGAAAAATCCGAACTCGATATTTTTCCCATCTTTCAGACATAATCGAGTTCGAAAAAATATTTTGAAAATTATGCATGCCTTCTTGAAATACGATAACTTTCCTTTGAGCTAGACCGATGAATCTTGATATCTGGTAATTACTCTTAATTCATAGATTCCCATTGCATTTTGAACACAATCCATTCAAAGAAAGTCTATCTATTCCGCTGTTCGAATATAAGTTAACAAAACTACTGAAAAATGAAAACTGCAAGGTGAAAAAATTTTGCATACAGATGTATTGTTTAAAGTGTAGATACTCGTCAAATTTTAAACCAAATCCATCAGAGGCTTGACCGTCTGTAATTCTGTACTTTCTTAAACATGTAAAAGCGATAATTCAAAAATACAGTGACTTAAATACATCAAATTTGATATGTGATTTTGACACAGACTATAGTTATAGTTCTACGTCAAATTCTGTTTTCAAATGGCCGGAAAAAAGAAGAGCAAAAACATATCAGGTGTTCTAGTGCTTGTATGTTAATCCCAAACCAGTAATAAATGGCCAAAGATGGAACGCTTATTTCTTCCGCAACTATTGTTCGCCTATGACATGCTTTTAATAATATAATATAATATAAAGTACATTTTTTAGAGAATATATAAGTAAGTTTCTAAGTGACTAGTGTCCTCCTAGTTCTGAATATATTTCTATAGTCGATTTTCTTGGGGGAGTCAAGGTGAAAGCATTTTCTATCATGCTGTTTATTATATTCATAGTAATTTGAAAATTAACTCTTTTTTAAGACAATTTTTATATGCATGAAAGAGAGAACTAAATACTTTAATTCCGAGCGAAAGCTTTCATTCGATTTCTTTGAGAGTTGTGATACATGAAAGAATTTTAAAAAGTATTATAATCTGTATGAATCTATGAAAATCCAATAATTAAAGTACTATAGTTCATTGACCCACATTTTAGCTTCCTTTTTCATCGTGATGGAGTAAAAGGAATAAATAAAAAATATTTCATCCTTCCAAAAGAATATTATTTTCCTTTATCCCGTTCTGGCAATTTCTCAAAAAAATTTATATCTTTTATGAATGATTGTTTGTTGGAACTGATTCAGATGCAATTATTTTTATAATGTCGCATTTCATGTAATAAAAAATAATATTTTCCAAATAAACTTATGCGTTGTAAAATATTTTTGATGGTTAATCATTCAATATCTAATAGTTAGATCTATTTCTGTTCCTAATTTTTCTTTCCAGCTGTTTACTTTATTTATAACCTTTGAATATGAATGGTACAAAATAAACACGACAGACCTCGATTGTCTTCTTAGTAGTTAATGAATTTAATTCGATTATCACAGAAATGGGATATTAGCCTTTAAAAGAATCTTTAGCTTCTAAGTATTCAATCCACTATTTCACATTTAAAGGCTAAAGAAATTTGTTATTAAAATAACTAGAAAAAAGTCGTTTTGCAATTTTTGCGAATATTTCAAAAATTTCTAGAGATACTCATTCAATATTTCATATTCTAAAAATTTCGGTATGCCATCTTTGGTCGATAATAAATTACAAAATTATAGGGCTATTTTTTCTCTTTGAAGACTGTTCGTAGCTCAGTTTAATAAAGAATATAGACTTCTAATTTCTCAATCTATTTTTTACAAGAGCTGCTGGTGTTTTTGTGGTTTTTGTTTTGAAATCCCCATTAAAAAGTTTAAAAAATTGGGCTGCGGTGGCCTGGTGTTACAGTCTTAGCTTCGAAACAGGAAAGTCTCAAGTTCGAGACCCGGTTCCACTGAAGAGCTGTCGTTAAGCAAGTTTGGTGCGGGTTAAATCTGTCCAAGCCAAACATCCTCCCACTGGTGTGGTGTGGAAAGGGGGTTGCCAGCTCAGGTTCCGGTCTCTTCATCTGACCACAGATCAAAATTACGAGGTACGTCCCAAAAGCTTTAGAATGGGGTGTTAACTTACCTAAACTAAACTTTAAAAAAATTGGGTAGTAATAAAAGCAAGTTTAAAAAATGCATTTTACAGTTTTGTTTACAAAGAAAATGTATTGTATACAAAATAGATTTGTTTTATGTACATTTTTTATGTCTCTTCGAGTCGAAAAAACACATTTTAGGTATTATATTTGTCTATCTGTCAATTTGTCTGTGAACACGAGAAATCAAAAACGCTGTGAGCAAAATTCAGCTAGAAACTGAAATTAGGTATATGGAATTAAAATCGAATTTACAGATTTTTATCAAAATTTAAAAGAGATCCATTAAGCGGAAGTCTGTCTTCCTAGTAGTTAGATGACGATGAACTCAATAACTACAAAATTCAATTACCTGAGTGCATTAAATTTGGTACACAGGTTTAGCATCTAAAATATGAATATCTTATTAAACTTTGAACCAAATCTATTAAAGGGCTGACAATAATGAGTAAGGGCAATAATTAATAAACGAGATGGTTGAAATCTGTTAAAATCGGTACGTTGCCTTGTGACTAGAATTGCAGTTTGGCGACGAATTTTGGTGTCGATTGGTCAAGGAAAAGGCGTCCAAAATACATATTGTCACGATAGACGCCTAACAAATGCTAGATTTAAGCTAAAGGTCTATATTTCATCACTATCTTTTAATAATATCATGGGAGGTTTTCACAACCTTACTCGAAGTCTACGATTTTATGTGGAGGAAGTGAAATAAAACCTTTATTTGAGAGAATAAGAGAAAGTTTCGAGGAGACCATTCTATCGGGTTAATCTCATAAATTCTTATGATGATGGTTTCATTGCAAGATACAAGTTTTTAGCGCAGAAATCCCATAACTGATATCACTTGTAAGGTTTCTGAACTAAGCGACTATTTCAATGGCGCGAAACGGATTCTACACCTAAGAAAGCGCCAATCAAACAACAAGGAACCAAAATAAACTGAATTTCGAACATTTTTTCAGTTATGGGGCTTCTGAAATAAGATATCGAATTCTTTTCGTCTTAGATATATCCATATTTTGTATCCGCAGCTATCGTGAATGAGTAACATTTTAGTGTTCTTAAATCATTGCAAAATTTTATTGTTGTACAACTTGTGAAATGAAATTGTAAAATATGGTAAAATATACTACAACAGCACTTTTTGTGTAGAATTTCATGATTTCAGCTCATCAGCTGAGACATAAACACAACAAATATGAACAGGAACATAAATTATTTAATGACAACTATTTTTAAATGGTAATTTTTAAAATAGGTCAAAATGGAAACCACTCATACTTGACAGCATCGATGCCTTTATTTGCTCCAAATTTCAAAATTACTCATTATTTTTCTTAATTTCGATGACTTTGCATATTAAGAGACTCTTAGTGAAGTCAACCCAAAACTGTTCGTCAAGAATTCATTGCATAATGAATTATTCCAGAAAGTTTAAACTGTCTCGAAGTATGAATCACTATGCATGGAGACAGTGTTGAATAAATATTATAAAGACTGGATGAAATTTTTGTCTAGAAATGTTATCCTGCGAACAAAATCATGGATATAATCGTCACAGAATAATTAACGAAATTATTATAAAATTCTTTAAAACATTGACAGAAAAAAGTAGAAACAGATTTTTTAAAAATTATCTGTAATAAACTTTAGATATAAATATGGAATTAATTTAAAAATTTGTTTTCCTGCAGCTGGATTTTTTTCCATTCGAAACTTTTGCTAATTTTGAGATCAAACTAAATCTGTCACTAAAATCGGTTTGAAATAAATAGTGATCTCCACATAAAGCAGGAATATTATGAATCATCAAAACTGAGCTCATTAGCCTCTGCAATAATCCAACATAAAAAGTGTAAATGAAATGTTAAATCAGCGAAACCATTACAATTTTTTATTCTCTCACCCACCATCGTATACTACTTTCTCGCTCTAATTTTTTTTCCGTTGCTGTGCGGTCATTTTGGGCATAATATTCCCGAATACTCAAACAAAAATTAATTATGAAAGATGAATCGATACAATTAATGATCAGTCAGCAGAAAAGAAATGAATTGAGGTATACAAAATTAAAAAAATTGCTGAAAGAAAATAATAGAAATAATTTTCAAATGTTTCATGAAAAGAGAATAGAGTTAATTGTGACATGAAACCGAGTTCTAATAACTCTTTTTATTAAATATAAATTTCCCCTTATATCTTTTATCAAAACATTTACTGCACTTAAAGGAACGGTGTTTTTTGTTGTTTTTTTTTTAAGTTGCTTCGGCCAATTTCTCAATGCTATCCACAAGCATGATCATAAACACCTCCAAGCTCTGTTCAGGATAAAATGCAAATTTGCATAATAAGAATTACAGACCTCAGCTCATTGATCGTGCTGCATTTCAACATAAAAATTTCAAATAAATGTGAAGTTTATGACATCAAAAAAACAATTATTAATTATATTTAGTTTTATTTGCACACATTAAAAAATTGACGCTAAAGCATCGTAACAGATTTCTCTGTCAATACATTCCTCCAAAAACTATTTGTTGCAACATTATCTAATAATAATTTTGCTAATAAATTATGTATCGTCTCGTAGAATGTTTTGCTTTCATCATGAAAATAACAAAATGGTAATTATCTTTTAGTTATTGAATAATTATTGTAATTTTAAATTTCATTTCATAAAAAATGGGGGGCGGTCATGCACCTTTTTAAAAAATGGCAAAACACGATGAATGAAAAGTGGTATGTAAGATTCTGAATAATTATGCAACCTAAAATTCTGCATTATTAGCGAACTTAATTGTAAAAACTCTTATATAGATTTTGTCCCGTATTAGCTTCAGATTAAAAGCATATACAGCATTAAATATTCTTTAAAGAACTCCAATGAATTTTTTAGAAATGGAACATGATAAAATGAAAAGGAATTTTTGTCTACTTTTAAAATTTTTATCCACTGACTTTGCAAATTTTGTAATTTGAAATTGTGTTTTATAACAAAAATTTGAATTTTTGTATTCTATAGAATTATCAACTTTAAAATTTTTATCTTCTTATCCATGGAGAATAAAAAAGGGAACATTTACTTTTGGGATTTAGGATTATACTTCTTTTAAAAATAATTCATGAATAAATTATTTAATATTTTAACAAAAATTATGGAATATTTTGTATTGATTTCTTTCATTTAGCTTCTTGTAAAAACTTTAATTAACAGTTACCACTCTATCAAATTCCGCTACATTTGCTACCAAAAAGGTTTTTGAAAAAAAAGTTAAACCCTTTAATTACAATTAAGTGAACAAGATTTAAATTCATTATATTCATCATTAAGCAGATTTCCAATTTCTTTTCCAATATCCAACACTAGAATCATGTAAAAGTTTTCCTAATCCAATTGAATTTGAGAGTTGTAAAATCTCTGTATTAAAATAGAGCAATAAATGTCTGCGAGATTTGATAATCGTAAATAATTAGCTGAATTGAACGAAATTTAATTTTTCATCTAAAGATCTATTGTTTCTCAAACTCAATACCAGGTGAAGTCGAGTAAATAGAATCAAAATTAAATTAATTTATGTATGGGACCGCGGTGGCCTGGTGGTAAGGTCTCGGTTTAGGAACCGGAGGGTTTCAGGTTCGAGACTCGATTCCACTGAAGAACCGTCGTGTGAGGGGGTCTCTTGCACGTTAAATCTGTCAGGCCAAACATCCTCCCACTGGTGTGGTGAGGAGAGGAGGGTGCCAGTTCAGGTGTTGTCCTCGTCATCTGATCTTGGTTCAAAATTACGAGGTCCGTCCCAAAATAGCCCTCGTGTTGCTTTAAAAGGGACGTTTATATAACTAAACTAGCTAATTTATGTACATAAAAGTGTAAAAAATTCACACATCATGCACAGTCAGAAAATGAGATAAAAGCGATAGTAAAATTTTCCTCTTTTCAAATAACTACAAATTTCTCTTCGTTGTTCCATTTTCATTTCACCTATGTAATAATTTATCGGAAATTCATTGCCTATGTCACAATAAGTTAGGGTAAATCTAATTTTATTATTGTGGCAGAAAATCCGAGAACTAAAAGTAATATCCAAGAGTAGGATTCGAACTTACAATCGCAACTTCGAATTAGGTAACAGACAACAGCCGAGAGAGGGAAACAAGTCGTAGCAGTGTTACAGTTTCATGCCTCATGTATCGAACCAACGACGATTTACCAAACTGCCATAATAATTGCCGGTTGGAAACTAGTCTCTTTCTTAACGCCGAATTTTAGTCGACAAGACAAGCATTTAAGATGCACTGGCACTTACTGTATTCTGGATTTTTGTACTCTTAACAAGAACATTTTTTGTTCTTTATTGCTATCGTTATCTCTCCTCAGTCAGTGAGTCATAACCATTCGGCCAACCTGGACGTCGGGTGCAGCTTTAGGTTAAGATTTTGACAAATGAACAAAACAAGATTCAGTTTTTCGCTTAATGATGCTTTAATTTATTTCCAAAAGTTTAATTTCTATACCCTGAATTTCTTAATGGATTGTCATAAACAAAACATTCTTAGATATTCTTTGTCTTTATTCAATTCTTTCCATAATCTTTTTCAATTCCTACTACTAACTCAGTCTCTCCCTATATATATATATTCATTTATATATCTTGTTCAAATTTTCAAATAAAATTTAATAAAATATTTTATTTATCCACTCAAATTCAAATACATTTTTAAAAACTTGTAATGCATGACCCTTGATGCTAATACAGTTTTTTCAAATATTAATTTGTTAACAAATTAAATTAATTTTTAATACATTAAATAGAGCTTTAGCAGTTTGTAATAAAAATTGAAAACAACAGGCAGTAACTCAATTGGTAAAATACAAGGATTTCAGTATTTTTCATGTGAAGGTGAAGTAAGCGCGTTCAATTCTTGAGAAAATCTATAATTTTTTATACTTAATAATTTTTTGATAATTATTTTATAAAAAATAACTAAAATAAAAATTTTCTTTGTTGATCTAAGTAGGAATTGACTGAAATTTTTTTAACATTGCTTGTTTTTCAAGATGTTATGGCTTAAAGGCAAAATCCTTACTTCATAAAATACATTTTTCTTGCTATTTCATGAAATGAAATTAGTAAAAACACTTGTTGACTGATTTTACCGTGGAATAACGACTTATATAAATTAAGTTGTTTTGTTTCGTTTGCTATATCCAATTAATTGACATCGTCCGTTTCATAAGCATGTTGCTCCAGTAGCTCAACTAAAAATCCATAAAATACTTATATACCTTATCTTAAAATGTGGATTATGCATAGTTTTTATATCGTTTTGTATTTTGTACCATTATAGATTCTTTTAACGATATAATATAAATTTATAAATTCCAAAGCGATAATTTGATGACCCCCCATGACGTTCGGGTTCGACAGTTAAAGGACAAAAAAAAAGATGCAGAAGTTAGAATAATAATTAAATTTTTAATATGAATGAATTATTTTTTCTACTTGTGTAAGATAATAAAATTTGCATTACAAAATGTTTCAAATATGAAAACTTATTTGAATTTTAGATATTGGTTTGAGTAAAAAAAAGAGTAAGTTAAGACAAAGTTTGCTAACAGAAAAGGGTTTTTTATTTTTTTGCTTAACAGAGAAGAAAATGATAATTCTATGAAATTTATCAATTATCAATTTATTTAGATTAAAATGCTATGCAATTGTAGAGTACACCTTGGATAATTTGAAGTGGACAATCTATTATTTAAAAAAAAAAAAAAACCTGATTCATTCAAAAAATTTAGTTAAGAAAAACATGGTCTCAAAATAAAATAACAAGCGAAAAGAAAAATATTTGAACAAAGAAGGGCAGTAAATATTTTTTTTAATTCACAGTTCTAAAAACTAATAAATAAATAAACAGACATTAAAAATTTTAATTAATTAAATAATAATTAAATATTTAAGACATCATACTTTTTATTATTTAAACAATGAAAATTGTATAATACAACGATTATAACAATTTTAAAATAAAAGCACAAGAATCCAAAGTTCTGAAATATCTTTTTTAAAAATATGCGAGAAGGCTTCTGCTATTTTTTCATTGAACACATAACTACATAAAATAAACCAAACCGGGTGGTCACAAAACAGAAGTGGAAGGGATAAATCTAATGAAAGTTTCTTTTCTGTTGCTAATTTGAAGTAAAAATAAACAAATTATTGTTCTTTTTGAACATAATTTCAGTTACTTACATAATCCGCGAATCGTGTAGTGAATGACTGCAAGTGAATAATCTCTCTCTCCTAATTCATAGTATGGTTTTATTGTATAATATTTCATATCAAAAGTATTCAATAAAAATTTGTCGCGATATACATACCATATAAACATAATATAGATTAACCTACTCTTTACTTTGAAAATTTTGCTAAAATTTCATTAAATAAGCAGTTTTTTTAAATAAAAACTAAAGGCTAAGAGTGTATTTTTTTTCTTCTAATAGTCACCTTTAACTTCTATTTTAGCTATTTCATATAATTAAAAAATTTATTTATTATTTTTTTTAATTCGTCTCTGAACCTAGTCGGATGCCTTAAGAAAGTATTTACGTTTTTTACTCGCTAACTGAAATGAAATGATGAAATGTAACAACCTTTGCCTAGAAAAAATAACATGATAAACACCCTTCTTAGAAATTCTGGTAAAGGAAAGAAAAAGATAAAAAAAATTCGGAAACTTATTTTCTCCCAGGGTAGGGTTCAGAAAGCAACAAATGAAATGTCTTCATCATGATTTAAGATGTTTATAAGATCATAAATATTAAATTCTCGAGAAAAATTTAACGGGGTAGTAAACTTAGTGACGGAATCATTGTGAAAAATAGTACGTAGGTCTTTTTGGACATTTTTGGGGAAAGAAATTTTACTGTGGTTTGACGCAAAGAAACTTCTCTTAAAACCTTAAACTGAAGCTGATAAAAAAAATTTAGTATTCTTAATAGCAGACTTATGTAACACTTTCGACACTGAATGAAGCTTTTCACAACAAAATACTGCAAAATTTATTGCCGTATGAGTTGCAAAATCTTATCTCTCCATTCGAAAACGAAATTCATTATGAGATTATATAACGCAAAATTGATGGCAAGAAAAACATTAATTTTCCTTGTCCATTGTTTTAAAAATTAACCTATCCTTTAAACTTTCGGGATTGGTTTAATATTTTTCCCATCTCAAAATTTAGGTACAAATTATTTTTTCCATTCAGTTCAGTCTAGAAGGATAAAACGAATTTTTAAAATTTTTCTTTGATTTTGTGATACTATAAAATATTATTATTTTATATAAGCGAGTATTTCCCAAAACAATGCAATATATTAAATTTTCAAAAAATTCCTCAACCGATTAATATTAATTAAATTTTTATTTCGTGTCAGATGCATTATTTGGAATCGAATCTGAGAAATAATTGGATACAGAGACCCATAACATTTATAATATTAAATTAAGAAATGTTTTCAAGATTAAAAAGTGAGCAAAAAACATTTTTCTATAAACACGCTTTTAATTATGTACCAAAAACTATTTTTTATCAAAAACCCGAAGGTTAACAAGAAATCACAAAAGAGTAAGTCGATGAAAATAAAACTATACGAAAGTTAAATCGCAATAAAAGATATGAAAAGGAAAATCCATAACTATTATTTAAAAAATTAAAAATACATATTTCATATTCCATTTTATAAATAGGATTTGTCAGCTTTCCCTGCTTTTTCTCCGAATCTCTCATCGTTTCAGAGGAAAAAATCAAGGTCTCAACAGAATTTAATATAAAAAGAAACCACATTAATCTCTAACTCTAGATTTTATTTGGCTCTGCTTAGAGCCCTTAGTTTTAGAAAGGCAACGTTCGGAACTGTGAATCAATCTAAATTTCCTTAATGTTAGATATTATCTAGCAGATCCAATTTCAGGTTGTTGCAGAAGAATAGTATGAATATATCAGATTTAAATTTAGATAAATTAGATGTAATTTCCATTTCATTACTGTTGCTTTAGTTTAATGGTTTCTTTAGAAACAAAGTCATTATGTGAAACGGAAGAGGAAGTCATAGAACGGGCGGAATCAGCTTCCTGAGAGATCAGAAGGCATTTCGTGTTGGTCACTAATATAAGAATTTAAAAAGATCTTTAAAAAATTGTTAATAAAATGAAATTACCCATTTTTGAGGCGCCATCTATTGTTTCAATATGAAGATAGCTACTTGAATTCTTTGGAAACTGAATTTTTTTAGAAATAAAGAGCTGCTTGATATAAGCAAGTCATTTTCAAACGGAAGAATGGCTTACTTTGACTAAATTCTGTGTCTTCATAGATCAGTTTGGATATAAAAAAAAAACTTGTCCTTTATGAGGGCAATAGATGGAAATTTGCTAAATCTGCATTTTTAAGAGAATTTTAATGTTGTCCAAACGAGAAGATTTATTTCTGAAAGAAATGCAAATTTGTGTAATTTAATAATGGACATGGCAGTGTAAAGAAAATTTTATTTATCAAATTCACATTTCCTATTTGTCGGGTACACACTAAATCCATATTTCCTTAATTAATTCAAAGTAGCGAAAGATATAGCCATGTAGTGGTGCCGAGGTATAGTAACGTGGGTATGCTCTATGTTAGTGTTCCAAGTATATTTCGACTACCTACTAAGCCGCAATAAGGAATTAATTAGTTCTCATCATTTTATTTAAATGTTTAATTCAGTTTTATAGGTTGTAACACCAAACTCAGCTAGTTTCTAAATAATAATTATGTAGTTTTTCCAAGCTACGTTAAATATCGTGATCTTTCACACGGATTCTATATTTGAAGAACAGTTCTCGTAATTTCTTTCCTTAATTGAGAATACGTTCAAAACGGAAATATCACTAAATTTCCTTGGATTTGAGACCCATTTAAGACAACAATTACGATCTACTGCTCCAAAAGTAGAAAATCGAGTTCTTACACTTGATTGAAAACCAAATTTTTCAACTAAGAATTAAAGGCTCTTTAATTGGGAAACAAAAGTTGGTAACTAAGAATTAAATGTTTTTTAACTGTGAAACAAAATTGAATATCGATTCTTAAGTGCTACTACTCAGAAAATAAAAATTCCATTTGTTACTTCGTATTTGTGAGGAAGTGAGCTTTTTGTGGTTGCTGTCATAAGCTCAAAGTATCGGCAAAAAATTCCGTGACGAAATTATTTTAACAATGTTTGGTTTAATTCCCTGACTTGATTAAATATATTGTGATCAACAGGCTCATCCATTCAAACAATTAATAAATTTGTTTGAAAAAATATTTTATAGCCTAAGATGTGTTTTATTTATTTTTATCCAACCTATATAAAAATGAACAGTCTATTTTTAAAAAAGTACTGAATGAAGTTTCACATAGAACGCTTTTGAACGATCTAAATTTAGCTAGAGTACCAAGAATTGAAAAAGTTCCGGAACCACAGTGTTATGTTAAACTAAACACTTTCAACTCTGCTTGCCAAAAAAGGTTCGGAATTAGTGGCACTATGACAAAAATGGTGCAATATACAAGAAAAAAATCTACTACTCAACTCCAGATAATCATAGATTACTTAAAAAAAACTTGCATACATTAATGATAAGAATGGATTTATAAAAGGCTTATTTGTTTGTTAATTTCCAAAACTATGCCATCACGGAACAAAAAGAAAGCAGCACATACCTACTATTAGGTTAATTTATTTTTCTTGCTTGAATTCGTTTCGTCAATCACAGTATATATCAGGATCTTGGATGGCAGTTTCTCCTGCATAGTATGCAACAAAGTAGATAACATGATTTCACAAAAAAGAATAATAAATTGTCAGTATATGGTTGAAGGTCCTGCAATATTGGCAGAAATATTACATACATCTGCTGTATGAAAAATCAACACGGTAAGTCGAATAGGATACTGTGAAAAGAGCGCATAGGTCACATTATGTCACCAATATACCCAATGACAATGTTTCTAGAATGTCATATACAGATCCACTTTACATTTCACCCATGTGTGAAAAGATTCCATCATCATGGTTCCTACATTCCGGAGGTGAATTAAGTGCAATTTTGATGCAAAATAGAATGTTACGTCCGGCAAAATCTCCAAACATCGTGCTTTAGCTCCTCGTAAAATACTGGGTCAAAATGTCTGTTATTGAAAATTCTATTTCGCCTTAATCAACCAGCGTACTTGATAACAAATTTTCAATGTGAATGTGAATATTTCCACTTGCATTTTTCTTAAATTACGACTATTTCTCAAAGCTCATTACTTGAAAATGTCATCACGAGCATAAGCTAGATCGCTCATCCCCGTATAACTATCTCCGAGAAAAGCATTAACTTATTTGCATAATACACAGATTTCATTCAATAGAATTACCAGATGTGAAATGACTTGAACTAGAGCGTCTACCCAGTCAGATTTGCAAGGTAGTTAACAAACATCTTGATTAGACAGTTTTGGAAATAGAGCAATTAAGGGGGGGGGTGAATTCTTTTCTTAAAAATAATATGTAACGAATAAATCTCCTCATTCTAAATAGATAATATTCTATAAGTTTTCAAATTATTTTTTTTGCATTGTTTGATATTTTTGAAACAATAATGCAATCTACAAATTTTCTTGCTAGAAGGCGTTATGAACAGTGTATAGCATTGCCACTTTATTATACTCAGATTCCCCTTTTGTGTTTATACCTGTTTCCATTCTGAAGTTACTGTTTTAGGACAGGGCTTCAGTGAGATTCTGTAGAAAACAAAGGAACCATCTTTTCAAAAAATATAAATTCAATATCAATTTTTCTCAAAGTTTTCTTTTTTATTGATTTCGAATAAGCATAACTTTTTCCTACTATGAAAATTTTAGAATTTTATTTTAATTGGTTGCTCTTTTATGGCATAAGAACACTTTTTCCAAGTAAGAAAAATCGCTGCTACATTTCTCTGAGAAGCATCTGACCGATATCTAAACATTATAAAATGCCCTTCTATATGACGTCCTTTCGGTGATTTAAAAGTTTTCCGATATCATTTTGATACTATAAAGCTATGTATAGCTTTCCAATATCTTTGATTGTAGCTTCCTGCTTCATGTACCTCACATGTAAATAGAATTTATTACTTTGCTTATGTTTAAGCAATCTTTTACAATATGTACTTCTCACTAAATTTTATGTCGAGTCATCTGATCTGGAACAATAGTGTATCAACTGTTCTGTAATCATGCCTTGAAACAAGAAAAACAATAATTACGAACAGTTAGCTTTTTACTTATAGTTCAAAATTTCATCTTTACTTTTGTATTCTCTTAATTGCTTTTTTATTTCATTTGATATGTTTTTACAATATAACTGCTTCGTGATTCGTATTATTAAAAATATTTTGCAATGACTTAGATGTTAATTATAAATGTGAACCAATATTTGATTTAATGAAAAATTTGGTTTTCGTTCATAAAAACTGAAAATTTTTTACATTGAATTTGCTCTATGATTCATATGATTGACAAACATTTGCAACTTCTAAGATATCAATTATAACTGTAAGTTAATATTTGACTTTAAAGAAAAGTTTGGTTATTTGTGCAAAGATTGCTTTGAAAAGGCATTTAAAGGTTTGATTTCGATAAGACTCTAACACTTGATAAAATAGGCAGAGTAACCATAAACAGCATTATTTCTTTTTGATTAAAGAATAGAAACATTTTGATCCTTATTGCAGAGCATATGATAGTATTATAATCTGTAAATAACAGAGATCTTTGATAAATTGGAATTTCAAAATAGAGTATTAATATCGTAATTGTTAAAGTAATCGAATCAGAAATAATAAAATGTGTCAGATAAAATTTATTGTAAAAGTAAAATAAATGTAAAGAAATTGTTATTTCAATTTGTGTAAAAAAACTTTAAAATTAATAAATTTAAACTATTTCCTTAAAAACTATTTTTATCATGGTAGAGGAAGTCATTAAAGTATAACTAATCATTTGACATTTTCTACTGAAATATTTATTATTTGAATAATAATACTAAAAAGACATAAATTTATTAATCTTGGAGCAGATCAGTTTCAGGTTTTTGCCTTGTCAAAGGAATGGGTAGTTGATTTAATATAAAAATCAGTTTTGAAAATAGAAAAAAAAATGTTAAAAAAGTTGTATAAATAAGTTGTTGAAAAAACTATATATAGATCTAATGTCTGATTTTAGAATTTGTTTTAGAGATAAAAAGAGCAGCTTGGAGAAGAAGTAAAAATTTTTTAAACCAGCATTATCTGAAAAATCTTCGCGTAAACATTTTAAAAGAATTATTGATTCAATCGTAAGTAAAAAATGCATGTCTACATTATTATTCGATTGTGAATTTTTCAATAAAAATTGATGTTACCTAAATCCTTTTCACTGATATATCCCATTTTTAGGACATAAAAAAAGTGAAATGCAAAAAATTATTTGTAAATATCAATAGCTGTAGGTAATTATTTCTGATGTAAAAAGTAAAAATTCTAATAATCAGTTATGACGATTAGTTTTAATATTACCATCATTAGGGACGATAAGAAATTTCTGTTCAAATTATCATTTAAATATTGGATCTGTAATGACTTGGCACCGTGGTTACTTGAGAATGCTAAAAATAGGTTCACAGAGAGCGGATGCATTGATGTAATCATATTGGGAATACTTTTCTTCATCCCAGTTTTAGACAATGAAATAAAAGATATATTTGGGAGCTCTTTAGCTCTTTTCTATCTATCTATCTATCTATCTATCTATCTATCTATCTATCTATCT